>CM045763.1:161107357-161437564 GCA_025200525.1 Camellia lanceoleosa | reverse complement strand
GGGGCGCAAGATATTGTTATCATTTGATATTTAAATTACTAATTTAAATATAGTTATTCTTAAAATTTCATAAATATTTTATTAAAGTTTCAATTTTGTAAAACCACTATTACATATATTGTTAAGAACATTATCTAAATAAGGTAATTCTACTACACCTACATATTTCAAATTTTATTTTACACATCTTTAATCCTCTTAATACACACCATCTCTTTACAAATTTTTTATTACAATTTTATCCTTTTAGTCAATTACATTTTAACCTTTACACAAATCAATCGTCTTGAATGTAACACCACACTAACAAACCCTAAATCCTAGTCGCCGCTTAAGAATACACATTCTCACACCGTTCACCCTTCCTTCTTCGGTGACTCTCTCTCCTTCTTCTTCTTGTTCTTCTTCTTCTTCTAGACTTCGATTTCTCTCTTTGTGCACAACTTGCATCGCTTCAACTTATGCCACCCTCTTTCACCATTGACATTAACTCATAATGGTGAGAATGAATCGTAATGGCGGTGGTTTAATCACAACAACAATGGTGGAAAATAGAGATGTTGGCAAAAGGAGAACAAGGTTATTCGTGGTGGTGGTGGAGTTGCCATTATCTACGACAGTGGCTAGTGACGACAATTTAAGGCAGGTCGGTGATAGTGAGGACAATGATCTACAATGAGTAGTGGGATAGGGGAAAAGGCTTACAAAGAGCGGTGGATATAGTGGTTGATGGAGGCGAAAAGAGGAAAGAGGTTATGGAGGGCAACGATCGAAGAAGAGGAGCTGTGGTTGTGGCCGCATCAAGAGGTGGTAGTGATTAGGGTTAGGGTTTGGGTTTGTTGAAGAAGAGGGTAGTTTGGTATTATTAAAAAAAATAGGGGTGTGTAGTGAGATAAAATTAGAATTTTCAATTTAGTGTGGTGTGAACTAAGCAAATAGGAGAATATGGTGTGAACTGAGTGGTTTAGTAGTCCAAATTGAATTTCTTTATCTTATTACACTTAGGTTTTTATTACAATTTTACCCTCATATCAAATTACCAAAATAGACATAAATCTAAAATTTTCAAACCCTAATTTCTCACCAATCTCTTCCATTGCCTTTTGGTTGGTGTCGCTAATCGCCGTTTATCTCATCACTTCTCCACCACAAAACTATTTTCTATCACCTATCTTTCTACCTTCGCACCTCTCCCATTTTACGACCATCTCTGCGTCCTTTCCCATCTCGTGACCTCACCAATCAAGTACCTAACCCATTATGCCACCTCACTCCACAACCACCACTTCTACCCTATAATTGCTCCATTGTAGCTCGGTGACCCTAACAATAACTTGCAACCCATCAACAACCACCTTTGTGACCCACTTGCGGCTACTATGTGTTGCTCTATCGTCGCTTCTCTACTAGATTTAAAAGAGAAACAAAAAAGGAAGAGAGAGGGTTGTTGTATGTAAGAGGCTTAGAAAGAAGGATTGCCTTGGAAGGGTTGGGAATGAAGGGTCGATATGGTAAATGGGATGAAAGGTAGTGTGGTGGTGATAGTGGCGTCCCTGTGGAAGGAGATTGATGATAGAGGTTTTAGTAGGAGAAGTGAATCGCCGAGGAAATGAGAGCTAATGAATAGAGGTTGGAGATGGAAACACTAGTCATTGGGGGGTGGAGGTGGAGGTGGCGGAGTGGTTGTTGGAGATGTAACGTTGGTTGTCGAGTAAGTAGAGATAGGGATTAGAAAGTTTGGGGTGTAAAAGATGAGGGCATATTTGGTATTATGATAAGTATAAAGAGATAGAGTAAAAATTTGAATTTTTATGTGTGGTGTAATAAGAAATTTGGTGTAATTAGTTAATTTGATTGTGTAAATAGGAAATGAATTTTTTTATTTTTTTAGTTTTTGGTTGAGAAATTTGACCAGAAGCAATCATCAAAAATTTTAAATGCGAAAAGTACACCTTAATAGTTTTTAATAAATAAAAACTTTCGAAATAAAACTTTCATGTAATAAGGACATAAATATTCTATCCCTTTAATTTTATAGATAATTTCCCTATTAGAAAATTATACAATAGTGATGGATTATCACGTAGTCATACCCCTTCATCAATGACCATTCATTATGCCCCCTATATTTATCAATCTCCCAACATAAATAATTAATACTCAATTTTTTCACCAATTATAATATAATGAAATACCACGTGATCGTATTTGGATGAGACTACCCTATGGACCCTAAGGTTCAATTCCTTTAAAAAAAAAAATTTAAAACCCAAATTGCTTCTTTCGGTCTTGACAAAGGGTTTAACTTCCGCATGAAATTTCACTTTAAAAAATTGAATAAACTAATTGGTATACTAATTAGTGTACTAACAAATGATATATCATAATTTTAGAGGTTTTGGATTTTGTAATTTGTATAATGGATAGGATCCATAGTTTTGAAATAACAACGTTATAACATGAGTTAGTACACTAATTAGTATATCAATTGGTATATGTAGTACCACTCTAAAAAATTTTGAGATGTACAGAAGAGATGAGATCAACTTATTATATAAATAAATTAAATTTAAATATTTTTTCAATTTTGTTATTAGTCTTTATATTTTGACTTTTTGTGTTGTTTTGATTATTGTAATTTCAATCTTTTTTCATTTTGACCATGAATTTATGATTTTATCTTTGGTTCAGTTGATTACAATTATTAGTATTTTTTGATAAAAAATGTGCTTATAATCTACATGCATTTTTCTTAGGGGTGTACACGAATCAGATTGGTCCGGTTTTAAAGTAAACTAATAATCGAACCATAGGAACTGGTTACAAAAAATTAAAATTGTAACCGAACCATTAAACTGGCGAACCCGACCTGAACCGAACCATAAAAACTAATTTGGTTTGGTTCGGTTTTATGTTTTAGAAATTTTATATAATAGTAAATATGATATTTATTTTATGTTAATAAATTAATTAATGATAATTAATTTTGTTAAGTTGGTTAGAATTTATCAATTTTGCAATGAAAGTTGTGTTCAAATCTTATAAGAGATTTTTTATATTTTAAATTTTATATTAAAATATAAAAAAATAATAAATAAATATGTCATGGTCCGGTTCGGTACGATTTGGAATCGTAACTGAAGCTTTGGAATCGGGAACTAGGCCGATTTAAACAGTTTCACTATTTTCAAAACCAAAACCAAAATTAGAACCGAAACTAATAAAAACCAAACCAAACCAACAGTTTAGATTGGATTGGATCGGTTTATCGGTTCCATCAATTTTTTGTACACCCCTAATTATGCTATTGTAAACTTGTTCAACTTAGTGAATTAATTTTGACCAATTCAGTGACTATTTTTCTTTAAAGTTCTAATTGGCGTTATCAATTGGATTAAATTGGCACATCATAATTAAGCTAATTAAAATTATAACGATCAAAATGATACAAAAGATAAAATACAGGTACTACCAATACAATTTACCTTAAGGCCATGTTTGATTGGAGGTTTGGGAAGAGAGATTAAATTAGTAATCTCTAGACCTCATTCATACCATGTATGTTTGTAAAGGAATTGTATGAGATTGATAATCTCATGTGACCATCAATCCTCTCTTATAGTAGGATTAACGGTTAAAATATTACTTTGCCTCTCATTTTTGCAAAATCAACAAAATTATCTTCTATGTCACAAAAACTTTTATGTAATTCACATATTTAGGCCTATTTTGAGAAGAAAAAAGTAAGTAACTTTTTTGCTTATTTCCTTACTTTTTGGTTTATTTACAATGACGTTTGAGAAGATGGAAATAAGTAACTTTTTTGCTTTTCTCAAAATTATTTTAATATGGTGGTATCACATCACTTATAAAATTGTAAATTAAACATATTACGCTCATGCAATTTTGTTTTCTACTTTTTTTTTTGGCTTATTCACACACATGAGGGTATTTTGGTAATTTCACTTGTTAACTTATTTCCAACTTCCCAAATACTTTTTTGTTCAAATAAGCTAACTTTTGACTTTTGAAAATAAGTCAAGTAAGCTTTTTTTTTTTCTTTCTTCCCAAAATAGAATTTAATTTTAATTAACTAATATCATCACGTTCGTGTACAAATACATATTTTATCTTATACTTATAACCCACTCAATACCACTCATTAATAACTTGGTCACTCAATTTGATCATATTCATAATACTATCCAATCTAATTCGCTAATCAAAGGATTTCACGACCTAAACCCGCCCATAGAGGTTTAGACCCTGACCAATCAGTAATTCCAGATTACTTGGCCTCAAAGACAAAATCAAATCATCAATAATTAATAACAGGACTTAGTGAAAGCAATATTTAAATATAGATAAGTCCATTGAGCGGTGCACACATGGCAAATTTCATAAGTGTTTAAAACTTTAATCTTCATACATTAACCAAAACATATTTACAAAAAGGTTCAAACTTCAACTTCATACCATACAACTTGTTCTATAGTTTACATATTACACAACTATAAAAAAACAAACGAAAACTTCATCAAATAGGGGTTGATAAAAACTTGGCTCCTCAAGAGACCAAGAAATGCCCCATTGCGGAGGCATACAAAACGGCTTCACAAAAGGCATTTCTAAACATGTCATTCCACTTGCTTATCTACATATATATATATATATATAAGGGAGATAGGTGAGTTGGAGCCCAGTGAGTAATATCAATATAAATGGTTAAATGAATAAAGATCAATGCATCTTGAAACACATCCTTTGGCAATCAAAATAATTCAAATCTCATTCATATCAAAGCTTTGCGATAATGATAACCATTCAAATCATAATACGTGGTAACATCCAATAGAGTAACAAATAGATAATGTGTCGAAGCCAATAGGAACCCAAGGGTTGTTCAATAAAATCACAACGGGTTAATCAATTATCCACAATTGGTAATTCAATATGGACCACAAAGGTCTAACATCAGAGATCTCTGTTTCAATTAAGCCAATGGGTCATGGTATTGTTTTCCGTAGCGAGGTCTCACTAAAAATGCCAAGATTACAAGTTCAAAAGGATCGCCATTCATAGATAGCAAAATCAGATTTCAAATAACATTCTTGACTAATTCAAAATACCATATGAACATAGTTTTATAAAGACATTACACACAGTGGGTTTGTATCGATATAAGTTTTGGGCGACCACCTACACAAAACACACAATAAAGGCACATAATGATTGTCTTAAACAATTAATGAATCTTAATCAATTCCCTTATGTGTGTTTCTAGCTTATTCCATCATTAAGGATGTCTAAACAATGCCCAAGGTTGCCTAAAAGAATATGAAGATGTAGACAGGCACATGAAAGTGTATTCCAAAACTGGCTGAAAATAGAGTGTCTGCTCGAGCGTACCTTTGGTCATTCGAGCGGTGTGATCTGACTACAAAAGTACTGAATGGTGATAAAATGGGCTCGAGCCATAACTTGGTTGCTCGAGCCAAGTGAATGCAAAGTTGGGTTCGCTCGAGCGCACACTTAGTCGCGCGAGCTAACTACAAGGTTTTGCAAAAATACTGTGAGCATGCAAAGTGTGCTCAAGCGACAAATTCATCACTCAAATGAAGTGGTTGAACTCTAAGTTTTTCAGAATTGAATTATGAGTTCCCAAGCATGTATTCAAGTTGGAAAAACCTGCATGGTTGGCCCAAAAACATCAAATCTCTTTGGAAATCATATAAATACAACCCAATTGAATCAACAACTTCAAATCCTTTGCCAATTCTCAAAATTAAACTCAAAATCTTAAAATTCTACCATGCATGTATGAATTCACTTCTTTTCCTTTCAAAACATGATTATATGAGATGATAAGTGTGAAAATTATGGAGAATCCTCTAAGATGTCAAGTACAAACCCCATGCATGTATGAATTATTGGAAATCATGCTAGAAGATAATGAATTGTGCATGCATGTTCTCAATTGACTCATTTCTTCTATTTTTCTACCAATTACATGAAGATTACTCTTATTATTTCATGAATTCAACTCCTATATGAATTCTCTATAAAATTTATATTTGTAATTCATACCTAGTGTTTGTAATTGAAGATTGGTAGCTTAATTCCCTTAAATCCCTTCTTAAACCTTCACCATTCTTGTTCTTTTCTCTAATCTCTCTACAATTTCAGCCAAATGTGTTTGAAGAAAAATGAACTCTAAACATACGTATAGCATATATAGGCTAGATTAGGTTAGGCTAATTAAGTAGGATTAAGGTTAATTAATCTGGATTAAGGCTAATTAATCCTATTCAATTCTAATTGATTTATTCTAATTATTTTGATCCGAATCAAATTTTAATCAAACTTACCATATGATTCTAAATATTCTAATTAGCCTATTGAATTAGTCAATTTTGGTTTCTAAATTTGTTTGGGCTTTCAATTTCAAATTCAAAGTCGGTATTCTAACAAATTCCATAAATAAATAGATAAGTACAAAATTAAACACATAATCATGCAATTCTCTTAATAAAATAATATGCACGTTAGGGTCGTCACAAACGAGGTGTAAATTTTAGGGGTAATTACATGCCAATGGAAGAAAAAAAAAATTACACCCTCATAATATTGCATTTACATCTCATCACAAAATCACTTATATATAATTTTTTTATTTGTCCCACTGTTTCAAATTCTCCATAAGGCACCATTTGGCATCTCCTACAAAAGTGTACTTTTGTTTTTTATCTTTGGAGATGGCTTTTCTCCAATCCACTACTAGAGCATATTGTTGGGCCCGTGGGATCTACCACAGGTCCTATTTCAATGATCCGAACCGTTTAATATGTAGAGCTCGTTGAGTACTTTATGCTTGCAAAAAATTTCGTTCCATGTATTCCGATCAAGGGACTTCTGATGAACGTGATTTTTTGCATGTATAAAGTACTAGACAAGCTCTACATATTGAATGGTTTGAATCATTGAAACAGAACGTCTGGTGAAATGTTATACTTTGACTCTCCCTATCTTATGCTTTTAGTCTTTGAGCTTATGATATTTGATGCAATAAAGTGTTTTTCATCTTTTTCAAACTAATATCACTCCGGAGACAAAAGGATTCGCAAACAAAGGCAAAAAGAGCAAAAAGTCCGTCACTGACTGACTTTGCTCGAGCAGAATTCCCAATCCGCCCGAGAAGATTTCCTTGTGAAAAATTCCTCTCTAACTGGATCCACTCGAGCGAAATTCCTAATCCGCATGAGCGGATTTGTCTCGATATGTGTGCACATGTTTTTGACTCTGAATGGAATGAAAGCTATAAAAAGGATTTTTGGGGACCTATTTTGGGATGTGAAACCCTAGAGAAGACAACTAGAAGCTGGAGAATGAGAGAAAATCATCAATCCATGGCTTTCTCTTCAACATTCGAAGTGTTCAACCTCTCCATGAGCAGCTAAGCTTTTTTCTTAGGATTGAGATGAAGGTCTAATCAAGTATCATGTAATTTTGTATTTTAATTGTAGTTTGTCTTTGGAATTGAATAATTGTTGCATGAATTTTTTTAGATCTTTTATTCAAATAATCTTTCATTAGATTTATGTATTTGATTTCTGTGATTGAGAATGCATGATCGCACAACTGTTTTACTTTCTTGTATATACAAATCGTGAGACGAGTCATGCTTAGGGGAGATGAATCGTACTGCAACCATAGTTTAGTGTAGACAATTCGTGTTGACCGATACCTTACCTGTTATTATTGCATTTGACTTAACTGTCACGTCGGAGAGTCAACTTCTAGTGTCCTCTAGGCGCACAAGCATGCCATAGGTTGGTCGATAGCAAATTTGAGGGGCATTTATCTCTCCATTTGCATGCATCGCATTCATCTTGAAGAGAATGCTACGCCTTCTCGTAAGTCATGATGGAGGTTGAATCCGAACACGAAAGAGGTTGTTAAGAAAGAGGTTGTCAAATTTCTCAATACGGGTATCATCTACCTTATCTCTAATAGCAAGTGGGTTAGTTCGATGCAAGTGGTGCCCAAGAAATCGGGTATCACTGTGGTTGAGAACAAAAAGAGTGAGCTCGTCCCCATATACACCACCACTAGGTGGCATGTGAGCATTGATAATCGTCGACTCAATTCAATGACTAGGAAGGATCACTTTTCCTTGCCTTTTATTGATCAGATCTTAGAACGATTAGCAGGGTAGAGCTACAATTGTTTCCTTGATGGCTATTCTGGCTACAACCAAGTTCTTGTATACCTTGATGACTAGGAAAAGACCACATTCACATGTCCTTTTGGCACTTTTGCCTATCGCCAAATGCCCTTTCGGCTTTGCATTGCACCAATGACCTTTCAACAGTGCATGATGGCTATCTTCTCTGACATGGTGGAGAAATTTTTAGAGGTCTTGATGGATGACTTCTCCGTGTTTGGGCCATCTTTTGAGGAATGTGTCCAAAACTTAACTAAAGTCCTTAGTCGTTTTGTGGAGACAAACCTTGTTTTGAGTTAGGAGAAGAGCCACTTTATGGTTTAGGAGGGTATTGTGTTGGGACACATTGTGTCCCCTCGTGGTATACAGGTTGATAAGGCCAATGTCAACTTGATCTCTGCCCTGCCCCCACCTACTTCCGTGTGCCAAGTGCGCTCATTCTTAGGGCACGCGGGTTTTTATCGCCAATTTATCAAAGACTTTAGTAAAATCTCACATCCCTTGTGCACTCTATTGGCCAAGGATGCCTTGTTTGTCTTTGACAAAGCATGTTTGGTGGTATTGAAATACTCCAAACGACACTTTTCCGCCCCATCATGCAATCCCCTAATTGGTCCATTCCTTCGAGATTATGTGCGATCCATCTGATTATGCCCTCGACACCGTCTTAGGCCAAAGGGTGAATAAAGTGCCCCATGTTATATACTATGCTAGTCATACTCTTTTTGATGCTTAATTAAACTACATTACCATTGAGAAAGAGTTACTAGTCATTGTCTTTGGACTTGATAAGTTTCGATCCTACCTCCTAGGGTCTAAGGTCATTGTGTTCATCGATCATGCCGCTTATGCGACTTATTGTCCAAAAAAGAGACCAAACCTAGGTTAATTAGGTGGATTCTACTCCTTCAGAGTTTCACCTAGAAATCTAAGACAAGAAGGGATCTAAGAACGTCATTGCAGATTATCTATCCTAAATCCTTATTGAGCACACGAATGACCTCTTAGTTTTGCACTCGTTTCCAAACGAGCAACTTTTCTGATGTCACCAGTGACCCTCCCGTGGTTTACTTACATAGTGAATTACTTGGCAGGTGGGCAAATTCCTAAAACTTGGTCTAAGCAAGACAAAGACTGATTTTTTCTCATAAATCAAGCACTCTTTTTGGGAAGACCCGGAATTGTTCAAGTATTTTCCGGATCAAGTGATTCAGCGTTATGTGCCTGAGAGTGAGACCTATATCATTCTCACATTTTGTCACTCTCATGCATGTGGCGACCATTTCGGTGGGTAGAAAATGGCTGCCAAGGTTTTATAATGTGGGTTTTACAGGCCCTCTATCTTCAAAGATGTCCATAACTTCTATAGAGCTTGTGTACGTTGTCAATGAATGGGCTCTATGTCACGATGAGATATGATGCCGATGACCCCTGTAGACACCCCATTTTTGACTGCCCTTAAGACTTGTGCGCTTCATGTTGAACACTCGACGATGAATTATTACATCGAACAATCGTTCAATTTCTTTAGTAAAAGGCTTCGGTTTTGCGTTTCAAAACCTAAACCCTTGCACCTCTTTTGGACCAAAACCTAATTTTTTCTAGCCTAACCACTCAGAGGCCTACTGGCCAACAAGTGGTTGCAGGCCAATTTTTATTGGCCGATCGTCCCTCTCCATAGTCGGCCGACCGGCCGGCCGTGTCCAACGGCCAACAGATATTTTGCTACCAGCTGTCTCCCCATGTGCATGCCTTGCAGTTGGCTCAATATAGATATTTCCGACTGAGGAACTTGTTTTTCTATAACTAGATGACTATCCCTCATGGTTTTAGGTTAGAAAATTTTGCCAAGAGCCAAAAACTTGCCGAACACTCTCCATCTCTATCTTGCAATATACATACACTTCATAAACCAAAATTCTGAGGCTTTTTACTGAGATTATTGAGCCAAAATTTTAACTCTTGAGAGTAATCACTTTGTGATTTGTGAACCAAAGAATATCCTCTCTTCAAGAGGTATAGCTTTTGCCATCTTCTTCCTTATTTACACTACTCTTTTCCTCTCATTTTCTTGTTATTTATACTTTGTTTTTTATTGTATTTAAATGCTGAAATTTGTGATTTAAAAACTACCAAAGGTCAAGGGGTTAACCACCATTTCTTGAACCTTATTCCATAGCTTATAGTCTTATTCTTCCCACTTGTTTCCCTACCTTTTAGCTACTATTTTTCAAAGTTTTCAGAGGCTAAAACATGTGATTTAAAGATCCAAAAGGTGAAGGGGTTGGCCACCCTTTCTTAGGCTTGCTTACTAGCTTCATTCTTTTCCTTTTTTGCTTACTTTGTCCAGCTTCCAAAATGATTTCAACATTGTTTTTCTTAATTTTGGGGCTGTTTTAATTGTTTATGTAGTTTATGCTTTGAATACTATGCTTGTGGTGTTGTAAGTCGTCATAGATTTGGTGGTTTAAGTCATAGATACCAATCTATTTGAGTTGATAGCTTTTTTTACATAGTTTTCATACATATATTTACACTTGTAATAATCACCTTGGCATAATCATCTCTACAACCCCCCTCCTTTCTGTGATTTCTTTGAATAAGAGTTGTCTCAAACACTAAGTTGTTGTTCAAGGCATGGGAAAGAAACTTCCCATACTTAATGGTTTAATCTCTTCAGAGATTCATTACCAAGGCATTACATCTCTCTCATGTTAAGCACAACCTCTTGTTTGACACTACTCTTTATCGCTTTTTGCACTTAGTGGACGTAGTTACCACTTTTGGACAAAAAGAAGAAAATATATGAAAATGGCAAGGTAATGCAAAAGAGGCTAATAAAATCAGAGTAAAAGAGGTAAAAAGAGTAATAAAATTGAGTTGGGCTAAATCGGACGTTATATTGAACCCATTGAATCTTGAATCATTACATGCTTTGTAGTGATGTTTAGTGATTCAAGAATCAATGTCTACCACTTCTCTTGAGATAACTCCATGATAGGGAGGAGGTGTTGTAGGTCTTTTATTTCCATTTGTTGAGCCTTTGTCCTATCGGTTCATAGATCATCACGCAACAAACGTGCGAATATTGATGATTTGCGAACCGAATCTACCCCTCCCTTGATCAATTTCATGATGGGGAGAGACAGGGAGGATAAGCATCTCCTAGAAACACTCTGTTTCTGCTCTGTTTCAATTCTGTAGTAGCAGGGCATAACCCAAACACAATAGCCGGCCGACCACCTTTCTGTCTAGCCGACCACTTCTTAAGGCCAACCAGCCGACCACCTTTTGTTGTGCAGGTAGTGGCATTTTCATGGCAGAACATAGCAGAAGCTGGGGTAAAAATAGATTAATTTTCTAACTACGAACAAAACATAATCGGCATCAAAAGCAGAAGTTTCGGTGGATGTTCTCGATTGTGCCCTTGTGGCTCCTCGCCTCCCATCCCATTAATTTAGATGCTTTAATATTAATGTGTTGTAATTAAGTAGTTAGCTTAATTCGGATTTGTAATAATTAGTTACTTTAGCTTATTCATTTATTTGGTGTTGTAATATTTAGCAAAGTAGGATATTCATTCGGACCCTCTTGTATGAGGGCACGCTTGTAATATTGTGTATGCCTTCCAATCCCATTTCTTTCTCCACTTTATTTATTTGCTTACGATGGTTGTATGTAGTACCATATTTTGGTTTCATATCATTACCATTTGTAAATATCCATTTTTGCATGCATCGGGTTTGGTTCATCATTCTAACATTGTTGTTATTTCTTACTTATTTGAATACGTGTACTACCATACACCTTGAATTGATCCATATGTCATGTTAACAAACCGAACCTAGTAGTTTCATTTTGTATGTGTTGCATTAGTCACTTGCATATTAGAGCACACATTTTTCTAACTACTTCTTCTATTTTTGCTTGCCTCGGTTGAGTACTAGATGAGCATTTTTCCTTTAGCATATTGCATGTATGTTTATGTTGCCATATCAAGCATATTGTCATGAGGCTAAGTGCTTATTTGATATATCTGTTTGAATGCCTGTGGATGAAGGCTAATTTGCTTACATTGGGACAATTTTGATTAATGTACACATGAGCCTGCTTTTCAAGTAGCACATATTCAAAACACTTTTCAAGCAAACATGAAATCAAAGCATTCAAAAGTGAGTAAAATAGTCTATACTTATGTGCCTTACATAGTAAGTTAGCATTAATAATCAGAATAAGAGTATATAATGTTGATAAGAATCACATCATGATTAGTAGAGGCTGATCTTTGATTAGTGAGTGGGGTGCCCAATTCATGACATCCCCCTCTCATTCCTAAGTTCCCGAGCCGAGACACTTTGGTTATGATGGACAAGTGGCCTTTGGCACGAGTCACGGTTTCCTAAATTTTCTAAAAATATTTAGGTGGCAACTCTAAAATCTAACAATGCAGTCCATTTTTGGCTTCTCTAATGATAAATGAATTTTCTAAGATTTGTCGGAGTTAGACTCTCATTTGTTTTTTTTTTTTTTTCATTTTTGTTTCACATTGCACTTGTGAAACCAAATTCCGAACCGAGGGCGCCCGGACTGAGGGGCTATCGTATCCAAGGAGACTAAACCCCTCCGAGGAGCATAAAAAGCAAGCTACAATCCCTATTTTGATTGTTGAGATTTTTGATGTTTGGGGCATAGACTGTATAGGTCCCATCCCACCATCTTTAGGATTTGAATATATTTTGGTGGCTGTGGACTATGTCTCCAAGTGGGTTAAGGCAGTGGCAACCAAAACGAATGATCACAAAGTTGTGGTCAAATTCCTATAAAACCATTTTCTGTCGTTTTGGGTTCCTACGTGCCATAATTAGTGACGGTGGCTGTAACACCCACCTCTTAATTAGCTTTTAATTTTATGGTTTATCTTCATCATGTATTTATATGTGCATTTTATGTTTATTTATATGTTATGTGCACCATGTTTTGTTTGATAGATACATTAAATTATGAAAAAGACCTGTCTGACTCGTTAAATTGTAAGGTTGCCAATTAACTAATGGACTAGGTGGGTAGAGCCTAATTCCCCTTAAAGTAGGGTCCAGCTAACTTAGGTGCCCGTAAGAAATAATTTAATTAATTAGATAATTTTTATATCTATGATGAACTCAAATAAGAGAGAGGGGTATAATCTGAGAGAGAGAGAAAAAGTATTCTAGAGAACAAGAAGAGAAGAAGAGAAAAAAAGGAGAAGAGGAGAACTTGAAGCAACTTCACTAAATTAACTCATTGAGGTAAGAATTCTTCCTAATTTTTTGCATGAGAATAATTTTTATCTTGAACTCATGGAATTTAAGGAGAGAATGAGGGATTGGGTAGTGTAAGTTGTGTTACAAACCCTAACAAGAGAAATTCTCCAAATCTTGGCATGAATAAAGCTCACATACTTGGTCTTGCATGATTTTAAGTTAGATTTCCATGGTTTTGTTGAAACATAGAATTCCCATATGCATAGGTTTTGTTTTCTTCTCAACTTTAAAGTCGTTCATGTGATTGTGGGACTTGGGTTTGAATTTAAAGTTCTATTCTTGGTTTGAACTTGGTATTTGTCTATACACCATGTTTGATAACTTTTGGGCTATGATTTGGTCAAATTGGGTTTGAGTTTTGAAGAGGGAGAGCTCACAAAAAACAGAGCAGAACTTTCAATTTTGGACACTTAGAACCGCACGTGCGGCAGGGGTGACCACATATGCGGCAGGCATTGGCACACGTACAGCGGGTAGGCCCACATGTGCGAAGAACAGGGGAAATGTTTGGAGCATTCTGCATAAATTGCACTTGTTGGCGTAGGTGCGGCGCACATGCGGTGAGAGTCCCGCACGTGCGGCCAAGGGGCTCCACACGTATGGTTGTTTGGCAACCTCGGTTTCATTTTTCTACTTCGTTTACCCCACTCTCGGGCCTCCATTAGCATAATTCACATCCATATTTGATGTACATTTGCATTGCACGGGCATTAAAAGAGAGTAGAAGACCAATTCCTGAATAATGGAAATAATTAGTAGATTATATAATGAATTAAGTGTGCTACGCTTATATCTGTCTATGTAGGTCAAACTGCACGTCCCAGTCATGTGCATCACAGAGCCAACTGTGAGTAACAGTGTTGTAAAGATATGTTTAACTTAATGTATCTCTTTCCTACTTTATATTATACTTTGTTCTGGCATACTTTTTCTTATGTTTATGAATGATGATCCTATTTTTCTTACACTGTATATCGTAGCGTCCTTAACACCTGTTTACATGATTACAAAGATCTCTGTTAGTTCCAATTACTGGAACTCCTGTTTATTATGTTGATGGCCATCATATCTTCGTACCGGTCTTTATGACCACCTGTATTAGCTTGCTATGGGATGTACGACGTGTACTTTTATGCTTTTTGTATAAGATAAGAATCTGTTCAGTTTGTGATTTGTCTTACATCATGATCATCATTCAAAATTCTTTACACAGTTATTATTCACTGGGCTTTAGCTCATGTTTTCATATATATATATATATATAAGTGATCCAGTTTAGGAGGGGATGTAATGATGGCGATCTCGCCTCCGTTTTGGTCAAGCTACCTTTTGTGCCTCACAGCGAGGTTCCTATCTATTGAAGCACGTATGTGGTCCAGTGAGCACCCTTTTGAAATCACTCACATGTTATGGTTAGTTACCCCTGGTATTATATCCGTGGTTGATGGGAATGTCTCCCCTCTTTTAGTTGTATTTTGATAAACTTGTGCTACCTTGATGTACATATGTATATATATAGTAATGCATTTTGTCTTATGTGAGTTCACAGCTCGTTGGACGTTTTACTTTCTTAAATCTTAGCTTCCGCTAGCCCTGTTTGTTTGATTTATATAGTTAGGCCGTTGGTAATCACGGATTACTAGCCGGTTACGATGTCAAACTTTTAGGGGCGTGTTTGGGTTTTGACAGTGGCAAATATTTTTGTAACCACTTCTTTGACGCATTGGTGTGCAAATACATGATCACTCACAAAGTTGGCACTCCTTATCACCTCCAGAATAGTAGTCAAGTAGAAGTTTCTAATAGGGAAGTCAAACACATCCTCGAGAAAACTGTGAGGCCCGATAGGAAGGTTTGGTCTACTGGGTTGATTAATGCACTTTGGGCCTATCGCACTGTATATAAGACACCCATTGGGATGTCTCTATATAGGATTATGTTTGGGAAAGCGTGCCACCTCCCTGTTGAGTTAGAACACGGGGCTTTGTGGGCCATTAAAAAGTTCAATTTTGATATGGCAAAAGCTAGTGACCAACACAAACTCCAACTGAATGAGTTAGAGGAACTCCACAATGATGAATATGATAGCTACAAAATTTACAAGGCTAGGACTAAGGAATTTCATGATAAACACATTTCTAGTAAGTCCTTCGAGCCGCACCAAAAAATGTGGCTGTTCAATGCCAAAATTGCAGTTGTTTCGGTAAACTTCGGTCTCGATGAGATGGACCATATGAGGTTATCAAAGTATTTCTGCATGGGGCGGTTGAGATTAAAAATCCATAAGATGGTATGACCTTTAAGGTCAATGGCCAAAGGTTAAAACATTATGTGGATGGTATTGAGAGAGGGGAAATGGTTGAGGTTGTTCACTTGATGGACCTAATATATCTTCCACTGTAATTGTTTTGAGTCTAGGAGACTTTAAATCCTCTAAAGGTGCAAGTCCTTTGGTGTCCGCCATGCCCAAACGGCTTCTGATAGTCTGGTATAGCCACCTACTATGTTTGTGATGAGTTCCTAGGAGACCAACTGAGACGGCAGAAACTAGAGTTCGAATGGCAAACCCTAAAACGCAAAGGCTTAGAAATTCCGAGACTAGAGTCTGGTTTAAATACCCAAAGGTGTGAAGATTGCTTCACAACCACCTAGGCTTGAAATCTATATGGCAGCCCCATAGGTTGAGGTAGCTTAGGCAATTTAATTCTGGATACCAAGTCAACCTAGTCTATCACCCTGTTGGAGAATAAGAAAAGTTGCACACATAGTTAAGGAGAAAAGTAGTACCCGTGGTTTTCGTGTGAAGATTATATCTTGATTGAACATTTTATAATTTGTTAATGCTTATTTTAATGTCCAATGCCTGCTTAAGGTAAAATTTTTGGGATTTTGCTTTTACGTCTGTTGTGTTAAAAAAAAAAAAAAAAAAAAAACTACTCCTGCAGATTCCAAGGCTACACAAGTGATTTTTTGTAGCCTTAATTCCTTGGCCTCTATCTTGATACGCCGTTGCCCCCTCTCTTTTTCCACCCATGCAGATTTCTACGCAGTTTGCCCAACACAACCCAAAAAAAAACCAAACAGAAATATCAAACTTGCTGTCACCAGAGCATCGCCGCTCGGCCGCCACCTGTGCCCCGTCTTGCCCCGCTACTACACTGCCGCCACCATCGCAGCTTGCCACCCCTTACCACCCTCATTTCTCTCTCTCTTTCACTATTGTTGCCCTGCCATTTGCAACTGCATCGTCGTTGCACCTCCATCTCCGGCATCTCCTTTCCCCGGCCATCCTCCTCCTTCGTCCTCTCACCGATCCGTTTACCTCAGGTTCCCGATCTGTTTCTCTCCCTATATCTTCTGTCTTTTGATTTCTTTATTTATCTTTTTTTATTTCTTATTCTTCTTAGTTATAATGCTAATAATAATAATAATAATCAAATTAATAATAATCATAGAAACAAAAAATATATATATATATAACTAAATAAATAAATAAAAACCAGTGCTTGAGCTTATTGTTATTGTATTCTACTTGTCAGGCCTAATTGGAACATTCTTTATGTGTTATTGTAATGGGAGACAGGATAATCCATGCCTTATTTTTTTTATCTATTGCCCGGTGCCTATTTCTTAATTAATTTATTAGGATTGGTTGCATAGGTTAAGGGTAATTCTGCTGACCTATTGCTATGGCGTGAGATAGTCAGGGAGAGTGTGCCCAATTTTCACATTTGCATGCATTTCCTTATTATCTCTTAAGTTTTGCACATTATCTATTGTTTTTTTGGTTTTTTAGTGCCTATGCTTTATGTCTCTTTGCTCTCTGTGGTTACCTTGTTTTGCAAACATGTCCACTCATCCCGGCAGTCGAGCCAAAAGAAGGTGCTCCACCGCCGGGTCTACCTCCACTGCCCCTGCCCTCGAGGTCCCCACCACTACCTAGGCCCAGAAAGCCATTGCTTGGAATACTGCCTTTGATCTTGAGTACTTCCAGCCTACCACCTCCACTAGTTAGGCAGTTAACAACTTGGCGGCCCGTCAACTTTTGGGTTTATCTCAGGTGGATGTTCCCGCTTACCCCCGGCTTGTCCAATTGTTCTATTAGAATATGTATACGGACCCAAATTTCAAGGATTGTTTGTGGACTACAGTCGAAGGCATCACCCTTACCATCCACCCTAAGAATCTTGCCACTATCCTTGGTTGCCACCGTACTCATCCCCACTGTTCCCCCTTTCAGGACTATGATGACACACGTCCAGTCACTCATCTTATCCAAACCGATTTTCTAGATCATGCGGGTGATGTGAGTTACACCTTTGTTTGTCACCACTATTTTCCCTCCTAGCTCTGGTTGATCGATGTTATCTTTCGGCGCAATGTTATTCCTTTGGGGTACAAAGAGAAGCTTTGCGGTGCTTTTATTTAGGCTCTACACCGTTTTGAGTTCAATTATTGGATGGATGTCCTGCAACTCATTTGGGATCAGATGCATAAGATCATGACAGATGTGCAAATCAAGTAAACTTAGAGCACGCAGACTTAGCCGCTCCCCTTTGCCAACTTGATCACTCATCTTTTTGCCTCCACTCGAGCTGCTGATTTGATCCCGATGAGGCGGTCATGGAGGAGGTCTTGCAGTATACTGAGTAGACTTGGCTCCACAATTTGTCTCGTATGCCTCCCCTTCAGATGCAGCCTCATGCCGCCCATGTTGATCCCGTGGGTTTGGGTCATGATGCTCTCCCGGCAGATACTACTCCCGGCCCTGCTAATCCACTGGCCCCCGTCTTTATGACTCGTGCTAATTATGAGGCCCTCCATCAAGATCACCTTCATATTCACCTTCAACAGTCTGTGGACACCTTTCAGATTGATTTTTATCTTTCAATAGCGCTATGAGGCCTCTCAAGCCTATATGCAACAGTCCTTCACTGAAATGCAGGATCTTATGTAGTCCCTGTTTGCAGAATATCACCCACCACCGCCACCAACCCCTTAGTGACACCATGTTCTTCTATGTTGTTTTCTTTTCAGGCTATGTTATTATGACTCTCTCCCCATTGTTTTTTTTTTATTTTTTTATTTCCCCTTTTATTTTTATTTTTATTTTTTGTTGTATGGTATTTTCTTTTCTTTTCTTTTTTATATATATTTTTTATTTTTGGGTATATATATATCTGTGCGGCTAACTCTCCTTACTCTGGTTCTTATTTTCTTGTATAGTTTTTTCTTTTTCCCATTAGGTCTGGGCATATCAGGTCTTCCATTGCGGTCAGGTACTCAAAACTTTGGGGTGTCTCTCTAGCCTCATCTTCTATTGGCGATGACTGTTTTGGTGCTATTCTTTTCCTATCTTATGTTTCCTTGGCTACTTTATTTCTTTATATTCACCAGTGAGGGCACTGCCATATTTAGTTTAGGGGATGTGACTCGTCACCTTATGTCTGCATTCTAGTTTGATTAATGGAAATTATGCTTGGTATAAAGTTTATATGTGAATATGGCTATGCTACACTCTTTATCATGTTGACCATCCTAGTTTGCTTATTTCTTGGGTTGAGGGTGCATAAGTTAGATATTTTTGGATTATTCATGACCTATGAAATATGACTTCATTTCAGTATCATTGCATGAGGATTGTTGGCATCACTTGTTACTTTGTGCACTTATATGTTCACATCGACTAGTTTGAGTTTGTAACCTTTTTAACTTGAGTTATTAAGCCCATTGGGGTGTCTCTACACCTAGTGCCCTAAGTTTGTCTGGATTAGGCATCATTGGCCTAACACTTGCTATATAAATTAATTAGAAAGTTTAAGGGACTTAAACATTGCATAGTCACAAAAAATAATTAAATAAAATGGTTGGTCTGTAGTCTTTTTAACTCGAGTTATTAAGCCCCCTGTTGGGGTGTCTCTACACCTAGTGCCCTAAGTCTGTCTGGATTGGGAGCCATTGGCCTAACACTTGTTACATGGGTTAATTAGAAAGCTTAAAAGATCCACTCATCAAAAAATAATAACAATAATAATAATAAATAAATAAATAAATAAAGTAGTTTCGAACCCATGTTTGATTTCAAAGATTCAAGGAACTTAGTTGTTGGAAGTTAGTTCATAAGTAAGAGATGTTGTCTTTCCTTTCACACTGAATCTCACTTTACACGAAAGCAACATGTGATGCTTTCTATCCGATTGTAATTAGATGCTGTTTGTTTGTATATTTATGGGCTCATAGATAGTTTGAAGATTTGTCTAACTTGCATAGTTGAAATTCGTCATAAGCGAGAGATGTTGGTTTTGATGAAAATGGGTGGTGCTGAGTAATTGTGTATAAATTTGCCCCAAGTTTCAATTCCTTTGATCAAGTCAATGTTTGTGGGTATCATCTCTGGAAACCCTCACGAGACTTCACTTGTCCACTTGGGTAACCTTGTGGTTTAAAAGGCTTATTACATATTATGGTGAAGTGGTTTGGAAATACTCCAGAATCTAGTTAGACGTCCTCGATCCTCTGATTGCTACCTGAAAAAAGGATGAACACTCCGGTCGAGGGTGTCGGAATTAGCACTCCGACGAACAAGTCAATATTCTCTCCAATTTACTTCTATCTCAAGTTATCTTCTATATTCACACATACCTCTCTTTGGCTAATCTTCTCTTTTTTATATTGCTCTCTTGGGGCCTACCCTTTCATTATCATGCCTGGGACCCCCAAGTACATCAGAAAAATATTCGGCATATTCAGCCTATGGGCTAGATTTTACTCGGCCTTGTTCTTGTCCAATAGGTTTGATCACGTCGAGTTAGCCTTACCAACATTCTCGGCGCTCTGTTTGAACCTCTTGAGCACATAATTATTCGGCCTCCACAATTGCCCCCCAAACACCCGAATAAAATATTTACTCGGTGTGTTTTGGTTTCTCAGCCAATCAAAGCAAGAGCTCTCGAAAAATAGATACGTAGGTTGCACATTTTTTCGTACTGATTCGTCAAAGCTGTCAGAGCAGATGCGCTACTTGAATCATTACAGCTTCACCGCCCTTTGTATTTGACATTCATTTAATGTGTTTTGAAATTTGTACCTTCGTATACTTTTGAATCGAAAAGCCATTGACATTTTTTACGCTTGTATACTCTTGAATTGAAAAGTTACAGTCATCCTTCGAGCCTCCTTCATATCAACCTCTTTCCAGACCTCTGCAACCCCGTCTCTTACTATTTGTCTCCTTCCTTATCTTGTAAGTCCTCTCTCTCTTCTCATTTTATTTCTCATTCCAATTTCCCTGCATATTTTTTCTTTTGTTTTTTGTATACGCTATTTTCGTTTCATCTTAAATGGCGAGGCATTTGAAAGCCCTTCTTTCTGAGGATCGAGTTGCAACCTTCCGTCATTATTTTTCCATTTCAGACGACGTTCACTTATCTCTCGTTCCAGACAACATAGTGGACATGGAGAGGGCTGACACTAGCACCATTAATTTTCCTCTTTTAGCAATTGCAGAGGGTGGAGTTTGATTCCCTCTCCATCCTTTTCTTAGGACAGTCTTGCGTTACTGGGGATTAATTCCCTCCCAGCTAAACGTGAACTTTTACCGTATTATCATGGGCATAGTGGAATTGAATCGCCGACTAAGTTTTTACCTAGGAATCACAGCTATTTGACACTGCTATGTTATGGCGAAATCAACTGGTCGACAAGGCTGTTACTTTTTAAGAGCTAAGGATGTAGACCATCATTTGGTAACCATGCTTGCCGGCTCTGGCAAAAAGGTTGATGATGTCATGGTCGCCATCTGAGGTAATTGGAAATTCAACGAGGGAGAAGATCGCCAAGACCCAATTCTTAGGCAAAAGGGCGAACCAGGTTGCCAGCTAGAATTGCTAACATGTCTTCAAATAAACGTTTTATTCGGCTTAAATACTGTTCTGATCATATGTCTCTTGCAGGCAACGATTTGAAAGGAGCATTGCCATCCACGAATGAAGTCGTTTTGGATCAAGTGAAGACGGTCCTTAATTAGAAAGGCCGTGCAAACCTCCAAAGATGAGGGCGTGCAGCCCATGTCTTGCTGAGATACGACCCAACTTACTTCACTTTTTCAGCTGCAGATAATATTCCTATGCTGACACACAAACGGCAACTTACTGCGCTCATCTTCCCTAGCTACAAAAGTCTAAGGGACATTGGCATCAAAGGTTCTGACGCCGGTGGGAAGGTTGGTGAAGATGCACAATCAGAGGATCACACAGGGGACCAAGAGTTGAATAGGGAAATTGAATTGGCGTTTGAAAATATTGGTGTAGACTAATACGTCGACCTTCCTTCTACTTCTGGCCAAGTAAATTTTGTTACTCTAGAGGACGATATCTTCACTGTCTTAGAGAATCTTCCTAGAGCCGAATCCGAAGCCGAAGAGATGAGCTTGCAGTCACTTGCCCAGTTTGCCAAGTGACGAAATGCAAAGAAGATGGTGGCCAGGAGACAGGCTGGCAAGTCAAAGGGGAGCCAAATAATGCTAACTCGTGAGGTGTGTCAGGAAGAAACAGCCCGTGAAACAACATTGGCCGAGTTAATTCCTGAACAAAATCAAGTTGAAGTCTTGGAAGCCGATCTCATAAGACAGAAGTGTCCTACCGACACTGTGATCGATTTGCAAAAGACGCCGATCAAAAAATGGCCGAGGGTGGATACATTGTCCGTCGAAGATGATTTGGCCGAGGCGTTCGTCATCCAACCAAGGATGAAGAATGCGCCGGTGCTTGCCAGTGGCTCGGCAATCAAAGATCCTGCTGTGGCCCTAAGTATAGCTTAAGCCCTCTTTTTGTCTTCAGACCGAGCGACTTTTCGTGCTAAACCGGATGTAATCTCAATTGCTCTGGTTGCTTAGTCAACCATTTTGGTAAGTTAAAAACCTCAAATTTTCAAACAGCTTAAATTCGTATTCCTATCCAAACTAATTTTATTGCTTTTCCAGACGGCGGGAAGGCTGGCAGAGATCGGCCATCGTCATTACGACGTTGTGGTGCGATTCGGCGTCCTTGAGCGCCAACTAGAGGAAGAGAAAGACAAGGTTACTACAGCCCTCGCCGATCTGTCTACAGCTACTACAAAAGCCAAAGAAAAGTAGGCGAGGGTAATGGCTGCTCAATAGAAAGCTGAACATGCCGATTTGCTCCGTAGGGCTGTCGAAGAAAGAATAAACTTAATGGACAGCTCTCTGGAGTCGGCTCAAGAAGAAATCTCAGTGCTGAAGAGCGAACTTGAATTTGAAAAGAAGGCGAAGGAGCGTGCTGAGGCGAATGCTGCTAATGACTTCGAAGCCGGCCTTCTAAAGGCTAAGAAGCTTTACGCTGATGAAGCCTTGAAGTTCGAGAATCGAGGCTTCAAGCATGGATAGCTGAAGGCTTTGGTGGCCACTAAGATGACTCTAGATCAGCCGATTCCTTATGAACAACTGGAAGTCAAACCGTTGGAATCAAATCCAAAGGATCTGGACCCTTGATTGGCAGTTTTGTAATAGATAGCCGTTATTTGTTTTTTGTTAGCTTTTATTAGTTTTTTGTTAGCAGTTTATTTCAGATGTAGGACATTTTCATGTATAAAGTGAATGTAAACAGTTTATTATTGAAAATGTCCATTTTGTTATTGAATGTTATCATTAAATGTTGAAAAACAAAAGTATGTCATTTCAACTAGGATCATGACCTATACATCTTAATTCGGCAAAATGACAAGTGTATAAAGTGGATGTACACAGTTTATTGAATGTTATCATTAAATTTTGAAAAACAAATATCGTTTCAATTGAGATACGCCGAATATAATAAATCTACCCGTACCCCAGCTAATCACTAAACATAACCGCCGAATATGTATAGTCCATGGGATCGAGTGGGGCATTGTAGTTATTAGGCGAAATGCTTTGAAAATAAGCCGAATATATGACTAATGTTGCCCTTGCCCGAGCTCACTGCATAGAACCACTAAATATGTATAGTTCATGGGATTAGGTGGGGCATTGTAGTTATTCGGCGAAATGCTTTGAAAATAGGCCGAATAGATTAATAATTTTTCCCTTACCCTAGCTGATCGCTGAACATAACCGCCGAATATGTATAGTTCATGGGATCGGGTGGGGCATTGTAGTTATTTGGCGAAATGCTTTGAAAATAAGCCAAATAGATTAATAATTCTACCCTTGCCCTAGTTGATCGCTGAACATAATCGCCGAATATGTATAGTTTATGGGATCAGGTGGGGTATTGTTGTTATTCTGCAAAATGCTTTGAAAATAGGCCGAATAGATTAATAATTCTGCCCTTGCCCTAGCTAGTCGCTGAACATAACCGCCAAATATGTATAGTTCATGGGATCGGGTGAGACATTGTAGTTATTTGGCGAAATGCTTTGAAAATAAGCATAATATATGAATAATATTGCCCTTGCCCCAACTTACTGCATAGAACCGCCAAATATGTATAGTTCATGGGATAGGGTGGGGCATTGTAGTTATTCAATGAAATGCTTTGAAGCGATCGCTTCGGGAATGCTATATCCGTAATTAATAAGCGATTGGGAGGGGGGGCTAGGCATGCGTGGGTCCTGTGCTGTCATTTATATATTTTGCTCAAATTCAACATAGTGCGAGAGAAAAAAGTGCATTGTGTCGAATTGAGGAAATTTGTATGTCAAGAAGAGTATTCTTTAATAGTAGAGCGAAGGGTAGGACGCTAGCTGAACTGGATTTAGAAATGAATCGAGGAGGTGGCGAACCTGCACGAACGGGTAATAAGACGTCGGAGGAGTGTGAGAGGCGTCGCTCTCCCCATCGTCGAAGTAGGTCTCCAAAAGGCGGTGGAGTAGAGAAGTTACCAAGAAATGAGAGGCAGTAACGAGGGAGCTCCCCCCGTTCGCAAAACGAAACCAATAGGCCACCACGCCTATTGAGTTTTTCGATTTTTGTTCGAAATAAACTGATGACTGAAGCGGATTCGATTATCCGTGATCCAAATGTAGTAGTCAAGTTTACTCGACAAATTTTTCCGCCCGAAGTCTAGCAATCAATGGTTGGTCGGCCTGATTATGAAATTTTTCGAGAGGGCATCCATGGAGTGGTAAAGGGACTATACACCTCTTATGAAATCGGCATGCGCCTTCTTGTCGCAGGAAGAGAGATAGAACAGAAAGACGGCCATATTCGGAGTTTGGAACATCACGCAGAAAAGGCCAAGAACGAGCTGAAAAAAGCTAAGGCTTTCAAAACGCAGTCGGCAGGTCAAATGAACCCGATTGTGACGGAAAGAGTAAACTAGTTCCTTTTTGATCATGCCATTGCCAATCGTGATACAGCGAGCATGTTCGCAAGAGAAGCGATAAGAACGAGGGCCTACGAACAAGGCTTTTTTGACGGCTGAAAAATTGGTATTGAAAAGACTAGGGAAAAGTTAGCTGATGATGTTTGCCGATGCGAAAATCGTAGATTTAAGCATGGATGGATGAAGGCTCTACAAGCCTCGGGTATTAATTCAGTGTCACGTCTATATCAGAATTACAAGTTTTCCTTCGAAGCTTACGACGCCGAGAAAATAGACGATGAAGAGGGTACCGAGCCAGAGAAGACTTAGATATCAATAAACATATTATTGTACTTTTGAATTTGTCAAAAGCCATATATTTGTACCTCTTCGGTGAAATAAATAAATATTTGTTATATTGTTTTGTTTAATGTTTGTATCAACTTTTGACAAATGTATGTTGGTCCATGCCGTTCTATTGCCAAATACAATGGCCGTTCGAATTCAGAGGATTACTCGGCTGTTTATGGTCATGCACGAAGGGCACTTCGAATTTGGAGGCTTACTCAGCCCAAACGTGATATTTACGAGGGACACTCCGAATTCAGAGTCTGTTCAATCGTGATCTAAAGGACACTCCGAATTCAAAGGCTTATTGGGCCCAAACGTGATATCCACAAAAGGCGCTCCGGATTTAGAGTCTTTGTATGGGCCAATTGTGATATTCACGAAGGGCGCTCTGAATTTAGAGGCTTATTCAGCCCAAATGTGATATCCATAAAAGGCACTCCAAATTCGGAGGCTTATTCGGCCCAAACGTGATATCCACAAAGGACGCTTCGAATTCAAAGTCTTTGTATGGGCCAATCGTGATATCCACAAAGGCACTCCAAATTCGGAAGCTTATTCAGCCTAAACGTGATATCCACAAAGAGCGCTCCAAATTCGGAGTCTTTGTATAGGTCAATCTTGATATCCATTAAGGGTGCTCCAAATTCGAAGGCTTATTCGCCTCAAACGTGATATCAATGAAAGACGCTCTGAATTTATTTTAAACCATTATTAATGAGATGGTGATAAAAAAGGGCATTGCATTGCGGAATTCGTAGATGTGTACACGTTAACATAACAGTAAAAATTAGAAACAAACTAGCACACCGTACAAGTTGGCTTAATGATAAAATTTACGCAAATGTGTGAAATTCCAGGGGCGTGGCAAACTTCTACCAGCCATGTTTGAAAGCCGATATGCCCCTGTTTCCGCAATTGAATCAATCTGATAAGGGTCGTCCCAGTTGGGGCCTAATTTACCATTTGTCGGATTCTTAGTAGCCGGAAGCACTTTCTTAAGGACCAATTCTCCAGGTGTATAACGACACCAATATATGACTTCGCTGAGTCATTGATCTGATACCGCCATGCATGCAAGAGCACGATCTCAGCGTTCTTTAATCAGAGTCAGATCTAAGGCCAACATCATGTCATTATGGCTCATGTTAAAAACCTTGGATTTCAGAGTGGGTAGGTCAATCTCAAGTGGGATAATTTCCTGTGTTCCAAAATACAAAGCGAATGGTGTTTCCCCAATAGATCGCCTTGGAGTAATGCGATAAGCTCACAACACACTGGGTAATTCTTCAATCCACCTGCCTTTGGCTTTTTTCAACCGTTTCTTGATGCCGTCTAGGATCACTTTATTGGAAGCCTCCGCTTGAATGTTGCTTTGTGGGTATGCCGACGAAGAAAAGTAAGGCTAGATACCATATGTGTTGCATAATTCCCGATAGACGCCACAATTGAATTGGGTGCCGTTGTCGGAGATAAGTGCTCTTAGTATGCCGAATCATGTTATGATGTTTTTCTATACAAAACGTTTAACATCGACATCTCGAATATGTGTTAATGCCTCTGCTTCGACCCATTTTGTAAAATAATCTATTGCGACAATTAGGAATCGCTTGTTCCCTAGAGCCCGTGGTAATGGTCCAACGATATCAAGTCCCCATTGAGCGAACGACCAAGGACTAGTAATAGAGTTTAATTCTTCGACAAGAAAATGAGTTAAAGGGGAAAACTTTTGGCATTGTTCGCACTTCTTTACGTAGTTCTCAGCATCTGTTCGCATAGTCGTCCAATAATACCCTTGTGTTACAACTCGATGGGCCAATGAGCATCCTCCAGAATGGGTGCCACAGTTACCTTCATGTATTTCAGCTAAGAGTTCCTTAACTTTATCTGGGTGAACACATTCCAAGTACAACCCAAAGAGAGATTTTTGGTAAAGCTTTCCCTGCGGATCCAGGTAGTATCGTAGGGCTTTATTTTGCAGTTTGTAGGCTTCTTTCTTATCTGTTGGGAGCTGTTCTAAGGAAATGAATGTAGCGATAGGGTCCATCTAACTTGGTCCTGGTTCAATGATGTTAATCTAAACTGGTTTAGAAGAGGTGATGCTCGGCTCTAGAATGAACCCTACTTCGATTGTTCGTTTGAATTCTGAGTTAATGGCGGAGGCTAGGCAAACAAGGGCATCTGCATGCATGTTCTGATCCTGAGTTATCTGATTCAATTCATGGTGGTCAAATTTCGTGAGCAAGGAATTCGTCGTTTTCATGTAGGCTGCCATGCGGTCATTTTTAGTTGCATACTCCCTTTTCAACTACTTGATGACTAATTTCGAGTCACAGAAAACAAGCAACCGTCGTGCACCAAGTTGAAGTGCATTACGAAGGCCGGTTAGCAATGCTTCATATTCGGCCTCATTATTTGATGCATCAATGCCTAGTTTGACCGCTTGCTCGATTATTGCCCCTTTGGGGGTCATGATTACTACGCCTACCCTGCTGCTATGTTGGTTGGATGATCTGTCACAGTACATCTGCCAAATGTCTCCAACATATATTCGCTAGTCGGGCTTAGGTTGCACTTGATCGGACTTGAAGTCAGCATGGCATCCCTTGAATTCGGCTACAAAGTTGGCGAGCACTTGGCCCTTGATGGCAGTTCTAGGAAAAAATTGGATATCATATTAGCCGAGTTCCAAAGCCCATTTCGAGACTCGCCCTAATGCTTCTGTGCTGCGGAGCGCTGACCAGAGAGGATAGTTCGTTAATACCTCTATGGTGTGAGCCTGAAAATAGTGCATCAATTTTCTTGCAGCCACCACAAGAGCAAGGATAAGCTTTTCCTGTGGTAGATATCACGTTTTGGCGTCAACCATGGCCTTGCTTACATAGTAAATTGGTTGATGTTCCCTGAGTTCTTCCTTTAATAGCACGGCGCTGACTGTCTGGTTAGATACCGCCAGATACAAGATGAGCGGATCGTCTGCTGATGGAGTTACCAAGAGTGGTACTGATCGAAAATAAGTTTTCAAGCCGTCTAGTGTGGCTTGGCACTCAAGAGTCCATTCAAATGCTTTGCCCTGCCGAAGTGTGTGAAAAAATTATTGGTAGCGATCTGAGGAACGGCTGATAAACCTATTCAGGGCGGCGACTATCCCCATCAACTTCTGAACTTCTTTGATCGACCGAGGGGAGCCAAGTTCTAGAATTACTATGATCTGCCTCAAGTTGGCCTCTATTCTGTGATGGTTGACAATATAGCTGAGAAATTTACCGGATCCGATGTCGAATGTGCATTTCAAGGCATTCAGTTTCATCTTGTACTTTCGGAGAATGCCGAAGGTCTTTGCTAAATCGGCTAGATGGGCGTGCTTTTTCTTGGACTTCACCACCATGTCATCGATGTATACTTCCATGGTGCAGCCAAGTTATTCCTTGAACATAGTGGTAACCAGTCTTTAGTAAGTTGCCCCCACATTCTTCAGTCCGAAGGGCATGACCTTGTAGCAATAGATTCCCGTTAGGGTGAATAATGCAGTCTTTTCTTGATCTTCCGTATGCATGGAAATTTGGTGATAACCTCTGTAGGCATCCAAAAAGCTCATTGCGCTGATGATGTGCTGTTGCGTCCACAAGTTGGTCGATTCTGGGAAGAGGAAAACAATCCTTTGGACAGGCCCTGTTCAAATCCATGAAATCGACACAAACGCGCCAAGATCCATTTTTCTTCTTTATAACCACAGTATTGGATAGCCATATGGGATAAGTGACTTTACGAATTGCCCTAACACCAAGCAATCTGTCAACTTCATCAACAACGGCCGATGCATGCTCCGCGACTGACCGCCGACTTTTTTGAATGATTGTTTTGACTTTTGGATTAGTGCTTAAATGATGCTGGGCCATGACTAGGTCCACTCCCGGCATCTCGTACGGTGTCCACGCAAACACGTCAAGGTTACCGAGTAAGAAGGACACCAGCTCGCCTCTATCAACTTTGTTCAAGGAAATGCCGATCATGAAGAATCTGTTAGGACTCCCATTGATTTCGATCCGATCAAGATCTTCAGTTGCCTTTTCGTTGGGGATTGTCCCAATGTCCTCGAGGCTCTCTTGATCTGGTATTTCAATCGAGTTCACTTCTAATTCCTTTGGTCTCTTTGCAGCAGTAATAAGATGGCATGCTTATGCCGATTTCTGAGAACCTCAAATTTGCTTAATGTCATACTTAGTCGGAAAGCAGAGTAGTTGATGGTAGGTGCTCGGCACAGCCTGCATAGTGTGCAACCAAGTCCTTTCCATGATTAGATTGTATGGTGACAGGAGTTTAACAACCAAAAATTCCACGTTTACTAATCTAGTGCCCGCCCGTACTGGTAGTGTGATCTTTCCTAAAGGATACTCAGGGTTGGCATTGAAGCTGAACAATAGATAATCGACCAGTAACAGATCTGAATCAGTGAAGCTGAGTTTAGCAAATGTCTTGTAATACATTATTTCTGAGGTGCTTCATTGATCGATGAGAACATGCTCAATTGTGAATCTGTTCACACATACCTCGATGACGAGGGGATCAGCATGAGGGAAAGTTACCCCATCTAGGTCAGTGTCATCGAAGCTTATCCTGCCAGTTTCGTGCGGTCATTTGGCTGGTGTGATTAGCTTGGGTGGGCTAGGTTGCAGCTGAATTGTATGTATCTCGGCTGACGACGGTAGGCGTAGATCATGTGAATTACACCAAGTGGAGATGAATCCGGCCGTATGGCCACCGCGTTTGATGGATTGTTCTTTCGGACGTGTTGCACCAGCCAGCTATCTCGTACCAACTCCTCCAGGTGATCCTTTAATACATAGCAGCTGTCAGTATCGTGGCTATGGTCTTTGTGATATTCGCACCGCTTATCCCTTCTCCTTATATCAGGGGTTCCTATCATCTTGGATGGCCACTTAAAGAACGGAAGATGTTAGACTCTGGGTAAGATCTTATTGATCGGCTTCGCCAATTTCATATACTTCTTATTTGAACGTCTTATGTGTCTGCTATCCACTTGATATTGTTCGTTTGAATGGGGCGAACATTGGCCGCTTGAACAATGCGAATCACGCCGGTTGTCTCGTTTAGTCCGAGTCTGAAGTTCGAGGCTCCTTGATGGCATGACGCTTATGGGCTGAACCAGACCAGATGGAGCTGATTTAATGGCTTTCTGTCCGGCCTTGAAACGCAAGACATCGTCTTCCACCTTACAGTATTCTTCAACTTGTTTCATTAGCGCCCAAACTATTTTGGGAGGCCGTCCGGTCAATGAACTGCGGAAAGGACTATTAGGGTGTAATCCCATCTTAAAGGCAATAATGGCCATGGAATCATTGCAGGCATTATCCACCAAGTTAAAACATTCCTAATATCGCGCTGAATACTCACGGAGGGTCTCTTTTGGTTTAATTTGCATTGCGTAGAGAGAGTCAGCTTGCTTTGGTTGAACTTCGTTGGTGATGAATCTCGCCCTAAAGGATTTTTGGAGTTGATGAAAGCTTCTTATTAACGCCGGCTCCAGTTTATAGTACCATCTAACGGTCAATGGTCCTTGGCTACTTGGAAACATTCGACATATGAGGGCTTCATCATCAGCATGCAATGTCATTGCTTGTTTATAATGACGAATGTGGTTAGTGGGATCTGATTTTTCGTCGTATAGGGTGAATGCTGGTACTTTGAACTTTTTAGGCAGCACAGCCCTCGCAATGCGTCATACGAAAGGGTCATGCCTATTCTCTTCATCCGACTCGTCACTCTCATTCCCTCGCCTATGCCGTACATATGGACTTCCTTTGGATGAGCTCGATACATTGACTCGCCCCTTCTTTCTGTTCCTAAGATGGTGAGTCGGAATCATTGCCATTATCATGTTTCCGAAGTCGATGTTGCCGATCATCCTTCTTCTTTTCTGAGGATCAACCTTGGTCATGGAGTACGACCTGTTAGGATTTGGCTAACTCCAGGGCCAATTCCTTACGCAAGCACTCATTCTCAACCATCATATCTTCTAGACGCTGTTTGTTTTTTTTTGCTTGATCCATGATTGTCTACACAATCTCTTGCACAGAAGTTGAAGGTGAGGTTTGAGCTATTGGGTCAAAGTTCAAGGCTTGTCGCGCGGGGATATTCTCTGGTCCAAGCATGTTTCTTGGAGTAATCTCATCTCTTGGTGTAACATCGTCAGCAACTGTCGGAGGATCATTTGTCATGCTTGTTATGGACGCACTTGAGTATTCCCACAGATGGTGCCAATTGTTGTGAAGTGGTTTAGAAATACTCCAGAATCCAGTTAGACGCCCTCGATCCTTTGATTTTTACCTGAAAAAGGGATGAACACTCTAGTCAGGGGTGCCGGAATTAGCACTCCGACGGATAAGTCAATATTCTCTCCAATTTACTTCTATCTCAAGTTATCTTTTATATTCATACATACCTCTCTTTGGCTGATCTTCTCCTTTTTATATTGCTCTCTTGGAGGCCACCCTTTCATTATCATGTCTGGGACCCCCGGGTACGTCAGAAACTACTTGGCATATTCAGCCCATGGGCTGGATTTTACTCGGCCTTGTTCTTGTCCAGTAGGTTTGATCACACTAAGTTAGCCTTACCAGCATTCTTGGTGCTCTGTTTGAACCTCTTGAGCACGTAATTATTCAGCCTCCATACATATGCTAAATGTAATCGTGGTCCCTATGAAAGTAGCTTAGATAGATTTTGCTTTATCTTGCTTTACTCGAGGACTAGTAAAGTGTAAGTTAGGGGGTGTGATCTGAGCCAAAATGTTATACTTTGAGGCTTCCTATCTTATATTTTTAGTCTTTGTAAGATATTTGATGCAATAAAGTGTTTTTTTATTTTTTTATTTTATATATATGTATATATCTTTTTCAGGCTAATATCACCCCGGAGACAAAATGATTGCAAGCAGAGGCAAAAAGAGCGAAAAGTCTATCCTTGACTGATTCTGCTTGAGCGGAATTCCCAAGCCGCCCCGAGCGGATTTCCCTGCGAAAAATTCCTCTTTGACTGGATCCGCTCAAGCGAAATTCCCAATCTGCAAGAGCGAATTTGATTCGATATGTGTGCGTGTGTTTTTGACTCTGAATGGAATGGAGGTTATAAAAGGAATTTTGGGAACCTGTTTTGGGATCTAAAACCCTAGAGAAAATGGCTAGAAGCTAGAGAAGGAGAGCAAATCATCAATCCATGGCCTTCTCTTCAACATTCTAAATGTTCAACCTCTTCATGAGTGGCTAAGCTTTCTTTTTAGGATTGAGATAAAGGTCTAATCAAGTATCGTGTAATTTTGTATTTCAATTGTATTTTGTCTTTGGAATTGGATCATCTTTGTATGATTATTTTTAGATCTTTTATTCAAATAATCTTTTCATTCGATTTATGTATTCGATTTCTGTGATTGAGAATGCATGATCATACAACTGTTTCACTTTCTTATATATACAAATTGTGAGACGAGTCATGTTTATGGGAGACGAATCGTGTTGCAACCATGGTTTAGTGTAGACGATTTGTGCTGACTGAAGATGATTCGTGCTTACGTTTTGAATGTACTTATCTTATTGATGATAGTATTGGGGCTTTGTAGACACAATACATCATTATTATCTGAGTCATTGATTTATTATAATTAGATATTTTAATTACATAATATGAGATTAGTCATGGATTTGAAATCCTAAGTTCTACATTCAGATTACTCTATTTATTTGCCCAATTATTTTAGTTTTAATTTAGATTTTCATTAGCAAAAACCAAATCATTATCTCTTCTTCAAAATTAAATTAAAAATTACCATTCAAATTAATATAAGTCAGCCCAAAGTCCTCGTAGTACAGTACCTGGATAGTCTACTGAATTAGTGCTTTGTTTAGTTCTTTATTTTTGATTGAAAACGACCGATCACGGGACCTGTAATAGACCCCACAGGCCCAACAATATGCTCTAGTCTGAACTGAAGAGAAGTATCTTCCTTTTATCTTATTTTAGATTATATCACTTTCTTTCTCTTTTTTTTTTTTATAAAAAAATCAAAAAATACTATTCAAATGTTGTATAAGGTCAGAAATTAAGCTCCAAGTTAAGTATGGGCCTAAGTGCAGAGGTTGCCCCTTTGGGGCGACCAGGAATGAAAAAATAGCATGGGCTAAAGCCTAAGGGAAGTGAGCCAACAAAAGGCCGAAGCAAGTCCAACCTGCCAAGGGTCCAAACAGACTCCACGAAGGGAAATATCTAAGTCAAGTTACAGACGTAACACTTGCGGTGGTCAAGTGGCTGAGGCACTTTGTCTTAGCGCCGCCATTACCTAATAATGTCAGTTTAGCCGCCATTTGAAGTTGCTGAGGGAAAGAGAAAGTCGAAGCAACTAAGTTGCAGAGGCGACACTTGCGATGACCAAGGTACGGAGGTACTTTGTCTCAGCGCCGCCATTCTAAGTATTGTCGGCTCCGCCGCCATCTAGAGTTGCTGAGGAAATAAGAGAACCGAAACAACTAAGTTGCAGAGGCATTACTTGCAGTGCCCAAGTTGTAGAGGCACTTTGTCGGCGCCGCCATCTCTAATATTGTCGGTTTTCCCATTTGAACTTGCTGTGGGAAATGACTGTCACAGCAACAACAGCCGCCACAACCAACTTGCGGAGGGAACATCCCGCCAAGGTGATAGTAGCCTTTGAAAAAAGTTTCTCTTCTGCAAGTAGAGACTAATGCTTGGGGCTGATAGCAGGCCCCAAAATTCATTAACTTAGCGCTGATAACAGGTTCCAAGACTTACTAGTTAGAGCTGATAGAAGGTTCAGAGATACCAGTTTACCGCAGTGACCCCGCGAAGAAGGAAGCAGGGCAGTCCGAGCGCAAGGGACTCCCTTTCCATTTACCCAAGTTACGAACCTGCCTTAATCACACAGGCAGGACTAAGGAAGCCCCCTTAGGCTTGGTACTAAGGCACAGTATGGCTGATAGCAGGCTTGGCTGTGGCATTTGCCCTAGGAAGCTGGGGAGTTTGTGGTTAGGTGGCTAAGGGTGGAGGCTTCGTTGAGGTGAGCACGAGCATAGTCGATAGCAGACTAATGGAGTCTTGAGAATGCATGTACTAGCCAAGTAGAACTGAGAAGGCAAGTACAACAACAAGGTTTACCGTTGCAAGTGCACTTGCTGAGGTTCGAGTTGAGAAGACAAGTGCAGCGGCAAATACTCCTACTACAACTACACTTGTTGAGGCTCAAAAGGGAGTTGCAGCACCAAATACTCCTGTCGCAACTACATTTGTTGAGACTCAAAAAAGATAATTGCGGAGGCAAACAGATAGTACATAGTACATACTGAGAGACACATGACACCTTCAGCCTGGTGACTCTAGACAGGAATATTCCATGTGAGATCCTCTGGGACACAGGTCCTCTCTCTATTTGGTCACTTGGTGTCTTCTTGATATCAAGAAAAAGCTTATAAATATGATCTATTTTCTAAGGTTAAGAAGAAGAATTTTGAAGATTTAAGGGAAATGTTATCCATTTTGGCAATGCTATACATTTCTTCTTGAACTATTTGCTTCACTCTCACTCAACTACTCACTCTTCAACTTCTCAAACAATTGCTACTACTCTTTCTCCAATCATTTTACCATTTCTAGACTATTAACATAATTTTACCTCTTTAATCACCTTCTAACATTCTATTGCCTACAAATGTTAACATGTGGATTCGTACCAGCGGTACTTCTCTTCATTGTCCTCGTAGGGTATCCAACATACTTCGTCACATTTCTGCTCCTCTACTTCTTGTACCCCGCCTTCTCTCTCTTTTTTTTTTGTTTTTTGGCCTTTTCTTTCTTATTCGCACTCTCTCCCATAAAAATGGCGCTCTCGACTTTCACTCCCAAACTATACTTCCTCTCAGTCAATCCCTACTAGTCTCAAGTGAGAGAGAGAGAGAGATAGAGAGAGAGAGTACCTAGAACCATTTCTAGGGTTTTCACATGCTCTGATCACCCCAACCCACCTATTCAAATGAAGCGCGTGTACGAAATCTCCGACGACGAGTGGGAAAATGAGTCCTTCAAGCTATCCCGGGTCATCAAACCCTCCGAAACCCCTCCTCCAATCGAGTCTTTCGCTTATGGATCGAAAATTCAATCCAGTCCTAATCACAGCAGCGACAGTTCTGTTGAAATCGTGGAAAAATTGGAGGAAAATTTGGATGATGACGATGTGGACGAAGAGAGGGAGGTTCGGCCGCAGACGGGGCGAGGCAGGAGGTTTGTAGTTGATGAGGACAGTGATGATGATAATTCTGCTGAGGCGATTGAATCGAAATCGGAGCAGAGCGAGCTTGGTTTTGATTTTGATGATGGTGATGATGATGATGATGATGATGATGATGATGATGATGATGAAGAGGAAGAGGTAGAGGAAGGGGATGTGGTGGGAAAGGCTTTGCAGAAGTGTGCGAAGATATCGGCGGAGCTGCGGAAGGAATTGTATGGTTCTTCGGTGGCAGCCTGTGATCGATATGCTGAGGTTGATGCTTCTTCAGTGAAGATTGTTACTCAGGTTAATTGTTTTTTATGCTTAGATGGCAAATTGAAGAGAATAAACTAGTTTCAAATTCCTAAATGTGTGTGTGTGTGTATATATATGACAATTTATACATCTATATATGTGTAGTTTTGAGGGAGTTGATGGTTGGTTAGTCATAACTTTGTTATTGTAGGATGATATATGCGCCGCATGTGGGGCTGATGATTTGGATTTTCAGCCTATTCTCAAACCATACCAGCTTGTTGGTGTCAACTTTCTTCTTCTTTTGCACAGAAAGAGAATAGGAGGAGGTACCCTTTTCTGTGCTTGTAATAATCTATGTGCAACCATCTAGATAGTATTTTTTTTTTTTTAGTGTTAGAGGAATTGGACTCCTAGGTTGCTGATTGATACAAAAAAAAAAAAGGTTATGGAAAGAGCGTGATTTCAATGCTATGGGATAAAGTTCTTCAGATAGATCATGTGAGCCAAATAGCAGTAAAATTTTTTTCTTTCTCTTGGTAATTTACCTTTTTGAAATGATGTGCATTAGATATTGTTTATTGCAAACCCTATGATGAGATTCTATGAGTTGAGCAGTGGCCAAATTTTATTGTGGCTTCAAGCCATCTATCTAATGATGATGGGAATTGCCCAAATTGATTCTACTGTAGAAAAGTCACGGTGCGACTTTTGGGCTCAAAGGAGACAACTTTGAGCAGAAATGTTATCATGGACTGTGAGGCTTGACATGACACACCTATGAAATTGGTTGGACGCTTTCAGGCACTTAGCAACTCATATATCTTTATTTGCATGTACAACCTGCCTCAAGTTTGGAACTACACATATTCTAGTAAGGGACCTCCTATCAACTACACTAATATGTTGAACATCTATAATTTGCCAAAATAATATCCCAATTTTCATATTCTTATATTTTGATTTAATAACCATCTATGACAGGTCTTCCAGAAACACATATGATGTTGTGCATGCATAAATTTGTGTCCTCTTGCTTACAGTTGAACAAGGTCATGTCTCAGAGATCTTGATTGGTGTTCAAGTATGACACTTATGGGTGTCCTCTTGATATGTATGCAAAATTATAAATGTGAAGGCTCCAGCATTGATGTAGAAGGATTAAGACTTGGGTTGAAGTGGCCAAATCATATGATGAGAATCCTCCTACATGATAAGCATAGGATTTCAGTAAATTGTTATGCCAGAAATAACCTCCTATGTTTAAGTGCCCATAAGTGGATCTTAAACTTGAAAAGACACTGATGTTTAAGTGCCCATAAGTGGATCTTAAACTTGAAAAGACACTGAGCATTAGATACATCAATTTTGGATTTATTTTGCTAAAAATCGGAGATGTATTTTACTTTATCATTGTTTGCTTGTACTCCGATGATCTGTGAGACTGTCATTGAGATGGCTTAACTTAGAATGTTCTATGTTTTCTTGAAAATTTAATTTCTCTATCTAAAAAATTTCCTTTTGTTTTTCCTTTTTGTGATAAATGAAAATCTAAACAAGAATGAAAGCTTAAACCAAGAGGCCTCATTGTTGTGGCACGTCTAGCAACCACACAAATAGTTAACTAGTGTTTATGCATTTGCATCGGATGCTAATTCATATTAGGCATGACTTTTGCATTTTCAAAATACTGTCATAATATGTTATACTCACATGTATTTAAATTTGCTTTATCATGTTCAAAATTCTCAGTGTGAGATATGTGAGCTATGTAAAATACCACATTGTACCACTTTTTGGGTGAGGGTAATTCATTGTTCATACATTTCATGCACCAAAACAATTTACAGTTAATAACATTGCGTTTTCATTAACTAGAGAATTTATTGCTTTATTTTGTTTTTTAACCACTAATTGTAATGTGTATCCATTAAATGATTGGTTTGGACATGTTAAGAAGGATGAGTCCATTGAGTGGCAATTTTAAAAGTGGTGAAATTTATCTGTGACATGGTTTGGCTATGTGCAACATGTTGAATGCATTGGTATCGTGTAGTGGTTTGATTAAGTTGAAGGCCCCAGAAGGATAAGAAAAGGATTGAAAACAATGGGTCGTGAGGATGTGAAAAAGACTTGATTGCATACGATTTGAGAGATGATGTGGTTACACAAAACGTTGATTGGTGTAGAACTAATGTAGCCTAGCCCAATGTAATAGGGATTATGTCCTTGTTGAGTTGAATTGCATAGTTTGATTATGTCCATAAGATTCTGTGTTTTCGAGTTTTATGTGTTCATTAGTTTTTTCTTTCCAATTTAGTATGGAATGTACAGAAATTTCCTTATTAGTAGTTAAGTACTTTTCCTTTTTTTTATAGGATTTAGGATTTAGTGTGCTGGCAATTGATGTAGACAAAAACATGTGGTGGTTGTCTAGGTTAGGTGTAGAGGTCTAAGTGTTAAAGTGCTGAAGAGTGAAGACGTCTGATGACACTACAATGCGTGTTTCGATCCAATCTAGGGTAAAATTGCATGAGCATATTGCATTAGTTCAAGACATTTTGCATGAGTAAAAAGAAAAGTCAACTTTGAGTGGGCATGCGGATTTGAACATGAATTTGACTTGGTTTTTGAAAGACTAGAAAAGGCTAATGCTTTATAGTCTAAACATATAAAGATATATAGAAATAATCCATGAGGAACCCTAGCCTCTTAAAAAGCCTCCAATACCTAGGAAGCTAGACCATACATACTGATTTAGAGAAGGAAGTATTTTTTTTTGTATACAAATTAATTTGAAGAAAGCGTTTCTCTGATTGTTTTGCAAAAACCACTTGCATCATACACATTCTAATCATTCACTGTGTATTGGATATTCCTGTCAACTGTTCGATTGTGATTGGAACCAAAGTAGCGTAGATCTAGACAAGAGGAGGCTGACATAGAAGTTAAAGGCAGTTGTGAGTGGAGTTTGAGCTTGAAGGGGAAGATATCAAGGCTAACACATCTAGGGTTTGGGTTGTAAGTCGTTTTACTTGAGTCTTTAAATTACGGGTTGGTTTGGGAAATGGCTTTTTGGCTAAAATATGAGGTGAAAAAGTTGAAGTTTATAGGAATGGGTTTTTAACTTTTTTCCAAAAAAAAGGTGTAAAAAGTAGAGAGAACGAAAGGAATCTTTGACTTTTTGTATAAGGCTTTGTCTTTTTGACATTTTTAGTGACTTTTGGGTATTTTATTCTCTCCGCTAACACCCACTTCATCTAGTGGATTCTAAAAGGTGGGACTGCTTGTGATTGTTCATCATGTGGGGGTTGTTGTTACCAAATGATTTTCCACATATTGCCATGTTTCTTATTCTTCATTTATGTATACTGTATTTGGAATATGCATGATTATACACACACACACACACACACACACACACACATATATATATTGGGATTGAATAATTGAATTGATTAATCCATGGCTTGGTAATTTGAATTGAGAGTTTGACATATTCACTCTTCATCCGGGCACAAATGTGTCCCCACCTTTGTCGCCTTTTCAATTAGTATTGGAGCTTCTTGGTTGCTTGTTTAGTGTAAAAGCATAAGTAGATCCTATTAACCATGTTTATGGAGATAGATATGCCTAGAGAGGGTGGTTCTATGGTATGAGCCCCCTTTATTTGATGGTTCTAGTGATACTATTGGAAACCATACATAAGAGCATTTTTGAAGCTAATTAATGAATGGGCCATGCTACAGACCCCCAGTGGGGTGACCCCCACTGACAACCCCCAGTGAGGTGTCACCCCCCCATTGGCTGAAAAAAAAAAAAAAAAAAAAGGAAAACAGTTTTTGGGCCAATGAAAAACGACCCCCAGTGACCCCCACTGGGGGTGTTAGGCATTTTTCTTAATGAATATATTTGGCTGTTTTGTCAAAATTGGATATAATAAAACCGGCATTGAAAATTATGGTTGGAACTCTAAGGCATTGAATGCGATTTTTTGTGTCGTGACACTCAATGAGTTTAGGAGGATCTCAAATTGTGGAATTGCTAAGGATGCATGGGTAGTGTTTTAAAAGGCTCTAGGCACACCGCGGCGATAATGTCTTCTATAGCCTAAGTACGAGGCGAGGCGCAAGTAGTAGGAGAAAAGAAAATGATAAAATAGTCAAACTTTTCAATATAACAAATATATATAGAATTCTAAAAAGCATAAAGCAAGCTTCACAAGCATAACAGAGAAGAAAAAATAGAGAGATAATCCAGTGAAGAAGCGAAAGAAGAAAAGAAGAGAAGAATAAAAGAAGAGAAGAAGAGAAGAAACATAAGGAAAGAAAAAATAGAGGCAGACCTATGAAGAGAACCCATTGAAGAAGAGAAGAAGAAAATAAGAAAAGAAGAGAAGAAAATTAAAGGAAGAAGAAATAAAGGCAGGGAAATAAATCCAACCAAGAGAACCCATCGAAGAAGAGAAGAGAAAGAGAACCACCAAAGTAGAAGAGAAGAAGAGAAGAACTTGAAGAAGAAGCCGAAATCGTGTCTTCTTCTCACTTTTTGATCGCTTTTTATAATCTTCTCCACCTATGGTTTTTTTTAATCACTTTCTGCTCTCTTTTGATCATGTTTGGTCATTTTATATTGAAGAGTTTTGATTCCATGTGGGTATGCTCACAAAAACAAAGCACTTAATCAACAGTTAGAGTAGAAAAATTGGTAAAGCCCATGAAGCCCGTTCCTTGTGCCTCGAAAAAAAGCCATCGCCTCAGCGACTAAGCTGCGCCTTATGTATTGCGCCTCGCCTTGCCTCGCTTCGACTTGTTTAAAGCATAAGGCTATGCCTCATTGTGCCTCACGCTTAGGTGCGCACCTTTTAAAACACTGTGCATGGGACATTTGAAAGTGTATTTATCCATGAGGGAACCCTCGCAATAAAAAACTCCGTACTCCAAGCTCTTATGCAAGTGTCGGGAACGTTTGACTAGAAACCGTGGGTGTGGGTACGGGTACGCCATTACGGAAAATGCTAAAAAAGTAGGGTACTGGTATGACTATGGTACGCTAATTTTATTTTTATTTATATTTATGTTTCTTAAATTTATAGCTAACATCCAACATATAAATCAAAGTTTAATAACATAATTAAAAGGAGCAATTACCCAAAAAAAAAAGTAAATCATTCTTCAACGATACTAATACTAAAGTAAGTCAACGAGCTATTTTAATGTCATTACATAGAAGAAATTAGAAAAGAGAGTTTCATGCCAAAAACAAGCTAAACAAAAATAAATGATAACCCTAATGAAACTAGGAACATCAACTTTCAATTCCATCAACTTCATCATCAAACAATATGGCTTCCATCTCCGGCTCATCAAGTGAAAGATTTGCAATTTCTAATAAATCAGAGCCTTCCAATGAATCAAAAGCATCTCCACCAATGTCCCATAACTTGCTCTCTCCTTTTGTGTATTGTTGATGACTCTTTGATAGAAGGTGAATATTAGAGTGCACAAAACCAAATCCTTACAACACTGTAGAGTCATTTTATTCCTTCGCATGGAGTGAATGAAAGACTGTGCTCCAATTACTTTCACAACATGAAGAGAAACGAGGTTGGCTAAGTAATTTCACCCCTAATGATTGGAGCATAGGTGCAGAAGAGCCATGTGCCAACCACCAAACCACAGGTTCCATTTCTCTTCTATCATATATTGAGTCGATGTAGTGTTGTGAAACGCGCGCTTAGGCGCAAGGCAAAGCGTGGCGCAAGCTGTGCGCCTGAACAGGACCCAGGTGAGGCGCTTTGAGGTAGTTGCGCGCCTTAGACGCCACTTGAACCGGGCGAGAGAGGCGCAAGGCTTGCGCCTAGGCGTGCTTGATTGTTTAGGAGCTTATTCTGATCTAACGGCTGTAGTGTGTGTGTTTGAATGGCTCTAACCACAGAGGATTACAACTCATATACAATATGACCCAAATACGATTCAAATGAATCCCGAATCTGTGTCGTCTCTTCCTTTCTCGCCTTGGACTTCAACTTCGACTAGGTTGCTGGACTTCGACTTCCATTTTAGGTGTGCTTCGACTTCTTCTTCTTCTCCTCTTCTGGTTCATTGTGCAAATTTTTTTTTTTCTTTGTTGGGCTTCTTCGACTTCGACTTCGACTCTGACTCCGACTCTCTCTCTCTTTCTTGTTCTTCTTTTGGGCTGCTTGTTTGTCTCTGTCAATTGCTCTGTTTTTTTTTCTCTTCTTCGCTGCTTTGGTGGTCTTTTTTTTTTTTTGGGGGGGGGGGGGTTCTATGAATTCGACTCTCTCTCTCTCTCTCCCCTTCTTTTTCTTCTTCTTCTTCTTTTGGGCTGCTTGTTTGTCTCTGTCGACTGCGCTGTTTTGTTTTTTTGGTTCAATTATGCCTTTGAGTCTTTGTTAGAAAAAAAAAAAAAAAAACAAAAAAAACAAAATAAGACTTATATTACTGATTTTGATTGATTAACTAAAAAAAATACACTGAATTTTTTTTTACAAATAATTAATTGTTCACAAATAATTAATTAATACACTGTGCTGTTGGTCTGGTTTTTTTCCTTTCTGTTTTTTTTTTTTCTTCTCTGTTAGGAAAAAAAAATCACAAATAATTAATTCATCACACATTACATTACACTGAAATTATTTTCCATTTGTTAAATTTGTTGTGTAGAAAATGACATCGGAAAGTAATAGAAAAGATCTGGCGTGGCAACATGCCCATTTGGTGGAGGAGAATAATTTAAACAAGTTTGAGTGTAATTTTTATAGTAAAGTATCAAACGGAGGTGTTTATTGGGTGAAACAACACCTCACGGGAGGTTATAGGAATGTCACTGCTTGCCCGAAGTGTCCAGCTCATGTAAGAGGAGATTAGAGATTTCATGTCAAAAAAGAAGACACAAAAAGAAGAAATGAACATGTTGCCTGATTTCGATGACATGGACATGGACATGGACATGGAAGATGAAGATGAAGATGTTGAGATCAATGTCAATCAACGCCGTAAGTTGACAAGTAGCAGCCAAGGTTCATCCAAAACCAAATCCAAATCCAAATCCAAAATGCCAAAGAGAAAAGGGCCTATGGATGTTACTTCACACCCAATCCCGAATTAGTGGTGAAAAATCGAAGAGACCAAGCAAAAGGGAAGCAAACCAAAATTGATGCGAATGACCCTTACAAAAAGGAAATGAGAGCTCGGGCAGTGCAAAGATTTGCAAGGTGGATGGATGATGCTGGTATCTCTTTTAATGCAGTAAATTATGAGTTTTAGACCAATGATTGAAGCCATTGGGTAATATGGTCCTGGTATGAAGCCACCAACTTACCATGAAGTGCGGGTTACCCAACTCAAAAAAAAAGGTGAAACATATTGAAGATTTGATGAAGAATCGTAAAGAGGATTGTGCAAAATGCGGGTATTTCATAATGGCTGATGGCTGGACTTATAAGAGATGAAGGACATTGATTAACTTTTTAGTTAATTGTCAAAGAGGAACCATGTTTGTTGAGTCGGTTGATGCTTCTAGCTATTCAAAGAATGGGCAGAAGCTATTTGAATTACTAGACAAGTTTGCAGAGAAAGTTGGAAAAGAGAATGTAGTGTAAGTTATCACTGATAGTGCTGTAGCTAATGTGTTGGCGGTTGAGAATATTTCCTCCTTCATCACGTCAAAATTGTTTACTCATAGTTTGTTTTGTATTTAAAATTTTAAAACTTGAAAATAATAATTCTTCGTAATTACTACATTATAGGGAGGTTTTTGGAAGCCAACTATGAACACTTGTATTGGACACCATGTGCTGCTCATTGCTTGGACTTGATGTTAGAAGACATTTTCAAGATACCTCGATTGAAAAAGACATTTGAAAGGGGTATTGCAGTACGTGGCTACATTTACAACCGGCCTACGTTGCTAAATATGATGAGGCGCTATACAAATCTGAAGAATTTGATCAAGCCTGCAAAAACTAGATTTGCAATCGCCTTTCTGATTTTGTCTAGGATGCATCAACAAAAAAACAGTTTGAAAAAGATGGTCACTTCCGAAGACTGGACCTCAAGTAAATGGGCAAAGGAGTTATAAGATAAAAGAATGGCACAAACTTTGTTGATGCCTTCATTTTGGAATACTATTGTGTTTACCCTTAAGGTCTCGGGTCCTCTCGTCAAAGTGCTTAGATTGGTTGATACTGAGAAGAAACCTCATATGGGATACATTTATGAGGCAATGGATAGGGCAAAAGAATGCATTGCAAGTTGATTTGATCATAAAGAAGAGAAGTATAATGAAATCTTCGAAAGCATCGACAAAAGATGGGATGTCCAATTGCATCGACCTTTACATGCAACTGCGCACTTTCTTAACCCAAAATTCTTTGACCCAAAGGCTTTAGAAGTGCAAAAAGATCATGAAGTGATGAATGGGTTTTATGAATGCATGCAAAGGTTGGTCCCATATGTCACTTTTAAGATTTGATCACTAATGAGATGAGTATTTATACGAAGGCTGAGAGCCTTTTTGGCAATCCTATTGCAATTAAGCAAAGAAATACAAGGGCACTAGGTAATATATTATAGACTCATAGAGTTTATTTTTAGTAATACTTTTAGTAAAACTCAATACTTGATAACAATTATTTCTATTTAGTGATTATCGTAGCTGATTGGTGGGCATCATATGGTTCTAAAACCCCAAACTTGCAAACTTTTGCCGTAAAAGTCCTTAGCTTAACATGTAGTTCATCGGGTTATGAAGGAAATTGGAGTGTATTTGAACATGTGAGTATTTAACATTCTAACTAATTTTTGTTGAATTCAAATATTTTTTATTCTCATTATATAGAATTTAATATCTTTTTAATACTTGCAGCTTCATAGCAAGAAAAAAAATAGATTGGAACATCTCAATGATTTAGTGTTTGTCAAATATAATAGAACATTGAGATTTAGGTATGACATGCGCAACACTCTTGATCCCATATCTTTGCAAAATATTGATGAAAGCAATGAGTGGTTGCTTGGGAGGATGGATGAAGAATTAGATGAAGATAATGAGCCAGTGTTTGATGATGGTGATGGCTTGATGTGGGCCACTGTTGCTAGAGCTTCTGGAGTAGAAGAAAGTAGCCATGCAAGTAGAGCAACAAGTTCACGCTTAAAAGCACAACCGAGGATATCTAAATCATCAAGATTAACTCCACTTCAATTAATAGATGAAGAGGAAGCGGGCTTACATGACACAGAGGAGGAAGATGTTGAGGGATATAAATCAACTGATGGAAAAGAAGATTATAGTTTGCTTGCTATTGATGCTGAGGATGATGATTGACCAACCGACCGACTTAACCTATCCTTTCTTATGATATTGATGTTTTTAAATGTTAAGACATATATTAGTATTTGTTGGATATTTATGTTTTGGATGTTTGGTGTTTATTTATTTATTTTTTATTGAATGTGGATTATTTGATATTTAAAAATTGGAATGCTATGTAATATGCACTTTCATGGCTTTGAGAATTATTCTATAATTTATCTTGAATCTTGATTACTTTTTATTTAAAAAAAAATTGTCTTAGTACTATGAATGATTAGTGTATGTTATTTATTTATTTATTTATTTTTTTTACTAAGACTATGCGCTTTACTTCAATAAAGCCCACGCCTCGCCTTGCGCCTTGCGCCTAGGCCCTGAGAGACCTTCAGCGCCTTAGTGCGCCTTGAGCCTTTAAAAACATTGAGTCAATGTCTCCAAAACTTTCCAAAAAACCTAAAAACTTGGCATACTCTGTATTCACAACCCTTCTTTCTTCTGCATTTGGAAAGTATCTCTTAAAGCACTTGGTTCTCATTTTAGAAATTTCTTCATCTTTGTGAGGAGGAACACGAATGAGATTTTCATGTGTAGGGGGGTTTGAGGTGAACAGTAATTGGGACAATGATTAGAGAGTCAAAATTATGTTAATGGTTCAACAGATCTGGGCTTGTAGGAGAAGTGAGCAACCAGGTGAGGGTGGAGCAAGTGGTTCAAAGAGAAAAGAATGGCAGTGCACAAATGGGCAGCATCTCCCTAAGTCCCCAAAAATCCTCTTCTTGGACCTTGGTAAATAGGGTCCTATTTATAGGCTTTTCCTTGGCACCAAAGGATACCAAGTGGCTAAATAAAGTGAGGACTTGTATTTCTAAGAATCACATGGAATATTCTGCCTTGGACCACTAAGCTGAAGGTGCCACGTGTCCCTTTGCCTGTACTATGTACTATCGGTTTGGCACAGATGCCTCAGCAAGTGCACTTGCGGCGGGAGTGTTTGTCGTTGCAACTTGCCTCCTCAGCTTGAATCTCAGCAAGTGCACTTGCGGTGGTAATGTTTGCTGCAACATTTGCTTTCTCAGTTCAGTTTAGCCAAGACATGCATTCTCAGGATTTTATAGCCTGCTATCAGCTATGTTCGTGTTCATCTCAGTGACGCCTTCACCCTTAGCCGCCTAACCACAAACTCCCCAGCTTCTAAGGGCAAAGGCCATAGCTAGGCCTACTATCAGCCATGCTGTACCTTAATACCAAGCCTAAGGGGGCTTCCTTGGTCCTGCCTGAGCAACCAAGGTAGGTCCATGACCTAGGTAAATGGAAAGGGAGTCCCTTGTGCTCGGGCTGCCTTGCTCTCATTTTTGTGGGGTTACTGCGGTACATTGGTATCTCTAGGTTTGCTATCAGCTCCAACCAATAAGCTTTGGGGCCTGCTATAAATGCCAAGCTAGTGAGCTTCTGGGCCTGCTATTAACGCCGAGCTAATGATGACTTTGGGGGCCCTGCTATCAGTCCTATGCTAGTAATGCCTTGGGGCCTGCTATCAGCGCCAAGCATTAGCCTCTACTTATGGAGAGGAAGTTTTTCCAAAGGCTGCTATCACCTTGGTGGAGTCTTCCCTTCGCAGGTTAGTTGCGACGGTTGTAGTTGCTGCGGCGACTGTAGTTGCTGCAGTGGCTGTTTCTCATGGCAAGTTCAAATGGTGGCACCAACAAAGTACCTCAGTAACTTGGTCGCCGCAAGTATTGCCTCTGCAACTTAGTTGCTTTAGTTCTCTCTTTACCTCAGCAACTTCAAATGGCGGCGCCGACAATACTTGAGATGACGATGCAGACAATACTTGACGGCACTAAGACAAAGTGCCTCAACAACTTGACCGCTACAAGTGTTGCCTCCACAACTTGACTTAGCCATTTTTCTTTATGGAACTTGTTCGGACCTTGGGCAGGTTGGACCTGCTCCAGCCCACTGTTGACCCATTTCCCTTGGGCTTTAGCCCATACTCCTTTAATCATTCCTGGTCGCCTAATAGGGGCGGTCTCTGCACTTAGGTCCATATTTAATTTTGACCTTAATTTCTATCATAAAGCCACATTCCCTATAATACCTAGATTGCAAAATTAGGAAAAAAAATAAAAAATAAAAAGTAAATTATGTTAAGTTATTAAGAGTTTAAAAATGATATCTAGAATAAGTAAATTCTATCCTTTCACCATTTAAAAAAAAAGAGTTTAAAAATGAGTTAAACCTCGGATTCAAAGAATGTGCGAGAGAATGAAGTGGTGTACTGCTTTTTGTCTATCTCTCCACTAGCATTTGGTGCACCGTAGAATAGAAGGCTGACTCTTCATTTTCTAACTTTCCTTCATGCCTATAAATGGATGCCTTCACCCTCTCAATCATTGAATCCCACATTTCATAGACCAAATGGAAACATGGCTTATCGGTGTCACAAGATCTAATCATCTCATATATTGGCAAAGTAAATGTGAGTATGTATTCTATCTTGTCCCACCAAATATCATCCCACACTTTGTTGTTAACAAGAGCTGCTTTTCTGACATCATCATCTTTGTAGGATGACAATTTCTCACTTATCACCATTGCTTGGAGGCCAGGCCATGATATATAAGCTTAAGACCTTTTTAGCATAACAATTGTAGATGCAAAGCGTGTATCTAAGCACAAGCTCATTGAAAATTGCCAATCTCATAGAATGATTCATGATGAATTATTATGAACATCACATCATCAATCACAATTGTAATCCAATGGCATTCATCATAAGCATAGGTAGCACCTCCAATTTCCTTAGCAGCACAAATATTTTGAAGAGCAAGATTAAGTGTGTGCACTACACAAGGTGTCCAAAATATTTTCGTATAATTATCTTGAATGATTGATCCAGCTGCACTACAAAGAAGAGCATTGTTGGTAATTACGTGAATCACATTATGAGGGCCTACTTCATCAATCACATCACTAATTAATTTAGCAACATAATATTTGTCTTTGTACTCACCTTCACAATTAATAGCTCTACAAACATAGCTCCACCATTAGATGCTACCATGAGATTGATAAGAGGTCTCCTTTGTGTATCGGTGCATCCATCGGCTACTACACATGATTGTTTGTTGGTTCCAACATGTCAATATTTGCTTTCTTTTTTGAAGTAGAGTAATCTTCAATAAGTTGTAATCAGGAGGGACAAACCCTGTAATTTGATTCTTAGCAGCAAATTTAAAAGCACCCACAAAATATGGATTCCTAGCCAAATGAAAGGGCAACCCAGCTAAATAGAACATGCGAGCAATTAAAGAATGTAAATGTTCTCAAGCACCTTGATTGAATGTTTTATCTAAGGCACTACTTCCACTTGACTTTCGTTTTTTGGTTCATAGCCATCCAATCTAAATGTTCCAACATCCCCTACCACCCCTACGCTAGAACTAATTCGGGAAGGAGGAGGTAAAGGAACATCTTTAAGCTTTGTCATCTTTTTCTTATTCTCAGCTTCTTTATCTGCCTTTCGCATTTCAGCAAGAAGATCAGGGCTGTTCTTCACAAATGCACACACTATAATTCCATGCCTAGAAAGTAGCAACAAATGTGCTTTGACTCTATAGTATGAACCTTGAAACTCAATATTACAATAATTACACCGAAATTTGGTATTAACACTTATGCTTTCACCCTTTTTAGCTATTTTCATAACGTAACCTCAAAAAGGAGCATTTTCATCCCTAGTTTGATCAATATCAATAGAAGGGGCACTTGCAATTGAACCTATACTTCCTGATGAACTCATATTCCTATAATATAACCATTAACAAAATAATTTGTGAATTCTCTCACTTCATTCAAGTATATGATTTTTCAAATATTTAACTAACAATTTTCTGATTGTGTCTACTACAATCTACTACAACAGAAATGGGCAAAGTTAAATAACAGAGTGGGTGATTCTACATTACCTTTTTTTTTTTTTTTTTGAAGATGATTAAAGAGAAGGCTCTAGACTTGCAATGCAAGTTACATGAAATTCTAGTGGTTGTGGGGAAAAAATATAAAAAATATATATTAAAAAAAAAATGAAGGAGAGTTCAAGAAAGAGGAAGAAGAATCAAATCAAAGACAGAGAAAATCAAAGGAGAGAATCGAATAAAAAAACCGAAGGAAAAAAAGAAAAGAGGGCAGATCACTTCGTTTGCTGCGAAGAAAAAAAATAAAAATCTGAAAAAAAAATGGAAGAAGAAGAAGAATCGAAGAAAAATGAAGGAAAAAAAAAGAAAAGAGGGCAAATCAATTCGTTTGTTGTGAAGAAAGAAAATAAAAATCTGAAAAAAAATGGAAGAAAGAGGAAGAAGAATCGAAGAAAAACGAAGGAAAAAAAAGGACAGACCTCTTCATTTGCTGCGAGGAAAGAGAAAAAAATCTGAAAAAAAAAAGAAAGAAAGAGGAAGAAGAAGAGGAGGAAGAATTGAAGAGAAACTCACCGAAGTGTGTTATTCGAAGGAGAGAATCAGCACCTTCAAAGGAGTTTTTCAATCACCGACCGTTTATTTCTTGGAGTTGACTGTATTTCTTCGAAGGAGATAATCGAATAGAACCAAGAAAACCTAATTTCAATTTGTTTCATGTTTTAATTATTACAAAAGAACCCCAAATTTATTTAATTTTTTAAAATGGACAAAAAAATTGCTTCAATACCCTTGAAATTGCAGAAAAATTTCGTTTTTTACTCTGGTGTACCCAAAAACGTACCCATCGCGTACTAGCTGATCGCATAAAACGTGCTTGGTGCATTTTTGCCGTACCTGGTATGCATAGCTGCATCCGGTAACTACCCGGTACTTGTACGGCAACATTTTTGGAGTTCCTGTGCTTTATAGACGTTTGATGAGTTTTATGTTAGACTTGGTGACATTGTCAATTCCAGTTGCAGCCTAAAGGAACCCGCAAGTGAAACCAAGATTGTGAGGAAGGTCCTCTGGTCTCCCCTGAACTTTTTTAGGCTAAGGTCGTTGCTATAGAAGAGATCAAGGATTTAGAATCCCTTCAAGCCAGAGTTAAACTGGAATATGTGCCCACCTAAGAAGTCGAATGGCTTTCAAAGCTATTGGAGAGGATGTAGTCTTCTCTTATGATGGTGACATAGGTGAAGAGGACTTAATTAGAATTATGAAGAAATTTTAAGGGTTCATCAAACTCAAAAAAGGTAGCAATTCCACATCTCTAAGAAGCACAAATACTTTTGAGAAGGTGACATGTCCGTTTCTGACATGTGTCGGACATCGACACTCGTCGGATGCTTCCTGACACTTGTTGAACATGCGTCCAATTGTGTCTTGTTAGTTTTTAAATTTTTGTAGATTGGGACACACTTTTGACACTCTTTGGACAGGGGACACACGTGTCTATCGCTTGGATATACATAAAACTAATTATAAATTTGCCGAAAATTACTTGAGATACAATAATAAAAGAAAAGCAATGTATTTTTTTATAGGAATTAGTATTATGGTGCTTTTGTTTTATTATATATATATATATTTGAATGATATATCTACATATATGACATATTAGATATATAAACTTGTATATTGTGTGTTCCCCATGTGTTGTTTCATAAAATAATTTGAAAATTACCGTGTTATCCTGTTCGTTTTGTATAATGTATCCATGACCATACTTCTTAGCCACGTCTTCTAGGAAAGAGCAGATTTTAAAGTCCAATCAGGGTAAGAATGAAAAGAAGTCCCAAAGTAGCAAAGTTAAGAAATCCCATGGTGTCATTATGAGTTTTAAGGATTTGCTTACATAGCTAATGAGTGTCCTAATAAAAAAAAAACTAAGGCTAAGGGCTGAGTAGCTAAATGGAGTGATACTGACACTAGTGAGGGGAAGTCTTCTTGTTTTGATGTTCTAGTGGACTTGGAAAATGTTATGGCCCTTGTTGCTAACATAAGCTTAGGAAGAAAGACTGTGAGACTAGTGAGGTGAGCTGTCTCCAAAGGGAGTGCTCTAAAGAAGTTGGGTTTTCAGATAATGAGAATGAGGAGTCAATTCAGGAGGCCTATATTGAGATGTATTATGATTGGCTCAAAATGAAGAAGAATAGGATGAACTTGCCTATCAAGTTTAGGACCTTAGAGAAAGGGTAGAAACCCCAAAGTCTGAATTTTTAGAGTACTTAGGACTCATACATACAATCTTTCCACTAAGTGCACCTTGTGGAAAAAGAGGGGAATGAGAGTTCAGAAGCTTGTAGGAAAGTAGAGTCTAAGGTGCCATAAAGCTTATTCTGGGAATTTGAGGATTTGATTAGCTCTCCTATGTGCATTAGCCATCATGTGAAAAAAGTGTGTGTTCGTTCCTTTTTCCTTGATTAAGCAATAATTCTATAGCCTTATAATTGCGGCAAATCTTCTCCAAAATCATAAGCCTTCCAACCTCTGTTTTCATCTATGCCCTTTCCACTTACTCGACTTTTGAATTGTCATCTTTACCCTCATTATGATCAATATATCTGATCTAACCTAAAAGTTTTGCTATCCTCACACCCCCCTTACCAAACACTTCCCAGTTCCATCTCTTTGTCTTTTGAAAATTTCAAAATTCCTGTCCAGATAGTTGTTCGATGAGCCCTCTACCTTGTAACCTTCCCACCAGCCTTTAACCAAATCAATGAAGCCTTCCTACCTAAGCCACATATTCACAAACTTGAAGGGGCTTGGGTCCAAACACAATCCCGAACAATCTACATATTCTGGACATGATATGAGACTAAAAAGACTGAGAAACATCTGGAAAGCACTCCTCTCAATCAGTGGACACCAAACTCTATTGATCTTGGACATAGAGGTCCACTGCTCGACATATATCTTCCCCCTTCCAAAGTCAGGTGCACCAGTGCCTCTCTCGCAATAAAATCTGAAAAAACTCACTAGAAATCAACAGACAACCCAATCTCTCTCACTATGATATCTTATCACATTAAACACCCATCCAATACACCAAGGACAATTCCAGCTAGAATGAACATGAGGCAACTCCGCCCATAAACTGCCTCTATCAACAGGTCTACCCCTGTGAATGCAATCATTATAATTTTTTATTGTTATATGTTTCTTGATGCCTTTGTTATATTGGTGGTATCTTAGTTGCAGGAACCTCCTATTGGGGGTTGACCAATCCGCTCCATAACCGCGATTCTGTGATTCATAGCAAGAATCAAGTGAGAAATGTGTTCCCATGAAGAAAGAACGTGTTTGCAAGTGGGATAGAATCTCTTGAACAAATAAATCACAAAGAAATATTAAAAAAAAAAAGAAGCTACCAAGTAAGAGAAAATACGTAGCCCATCAGATTATAGGTGAAAAAAACTCAAATTTAATCTATTACTTCACATATACATAATATCTATTTATATTTACAAAAACAATTCTCCATTGACAACAATCTCCAATATTTATTAATATTTTAATATATATATATATTACAACTAAGCCAAAAAAAAAAAAAAAAATCTTACAATATGTTAATATACTTATATCAAATATATAGTTCTTTCCATTGGCAATCCCAACCTTAGAATGTTCTCTGTGCCCCCCCGCTTCCAACCTTGGCCCGCCCCACTTCCACTTTTGCTTCATGCAATTAAGGGTGGTACTCCTTTGACTGCATTCTGAATTGCGAAATGAGTTCTTCCATATAACATGTGCTCCTTAGAAGTTTGCTCTGATTATCTTGCATGTTAGAACTTTTTATTTTTATTTTTAGATGGGACATGTTAGAACTGGATGTGCTGAAACCTATTTTGATTTACTGAAACCGTAATTAAAGTGTTGATTGGGTGTTTGATATATATTTGAGAGTAGTGTACATGATCCTAGGCTAGTTTCTAAGAGTAATTGATGCCTTACATTTATTATTCCATGCAGCAATATTGGCAGATGAGATGGGTCTTGGTAAAACAATTCAGGTTAGTTGAGCTCTAGACTCATTTGCCTTTGCTTTGTTATTGATTGTAATTTTTTTTGATGAGCAATACTGATTGTAAATTTATCATCCTAATAATTAAAAATTTTGATGTTTCTGATTTCAAGCAGGCTATAACATATTTAACCTTGTTGAAACACTTGGAAGATGATCCAGGTCCCCATTTAATAGTATGCCCTGCTTCTGTTTTGGAGAACTGGGAACGGGAGCTGAAAAAGTGGTGTCCCTCATTTTCTGTTCTCCAGTATCATGGGGCTGCGCGATCGGCATATTCAAGAGAGCTGAGCTCTCTGGCCAAGGCTGGATTGCCACCTCCATTTAATGTTATTCTTGTGTGTTACTCACTTTTCGAACGACACAGGTTTGCTTTACCTTAATTTCCAGGCCAATGTTATGTATGTTCATTTGGTATTAGTTTTATTCTTATCATTATGCTCTTTTGGCAGTATGCAGCAGAAAGATGACCGTAAAATTTTGAAATCTTGGCGGTGGAGTTGTGTGCTAATGGATGAGGCTCATGCATTGAAGGATAAAAACAGCTACAGGTGGAAAAACCTAATGTCTGTTGCGCGGAGTGCCAACCAGCGTCTGATGCTTACAGGGACACCACTGCAAAATGATTTACATGTATGGTACTGGTGATAGCCTTTGTTTAAGTTACTAAAATGGATATTATGTAGTATACAATTCAACAAAGAAATGGTTGCTCTGCAAAACTGCTTATATATAGTGCACAGATGTCTTATGTTGGAATAAGAGCTACTATAAAGAGAAGAGTGTGAGATTGTGTTGGAAAATAATGTTTATATTCATTGAAAGAAACCATAATTTTAAACATATGCACTGAGACCAGTCTCAAAGAGAAGACGACTTACTTGCATTGAGAGAGAAAATAGTCCCCTGGAAGAATGAGCAACCTCAACTCTAAGAAAATACCGGAGATGACCCAAGTCCTTATCGTGAAATTGTTGACCTAAATAATGTTTCAAATCAGCAATATTAGTGGAGTCATTGCTAGGAGTGATGATGTCATCCACATATACAATTAGAACAATAATCCCATTAGAGTGATGAACACAGACAAATTGATAAGAAGTAGAACGACGAAGTCTATATGCCAGGACAATTGCACTGAAGCGATCAAATTAAACACAAGGAGATTGCTTAAGACTATAAAGAAACTTTCGCAACCGACAAACAAAAGATGCTCACTACCAGGAACAACATAGCCAGGTAACTAATCCATATAGCTCCTCTTGTAGGTCTCCATAAAGAAAGACATACTTTATATCAAGCATCATATAAAGGCTAAGACTGACTGATTGCAATAAAGAAGAATTTGAACAGATAACACCATAGATTTATGTGTAGCATTTGGCCACTAGGCGTGCCTTAAGTCGTTCAACAGTACCATTACCATTAGGAAGATATTTCACAGTATAAATCCAACTACACCCAACAATAACTTTCCCAAAATGAAGAGGGATAAGCTCAAGTCTGATTTTGATGAAGAGCACTCATTTCCTCATCCATAATATGCTCTCAACACAACATGGACATAGCCTACTGATAAGATGGAATGGAAAGACAAGACAAACTACGAGCAAAGGAATGACTTTGGCGGAAAATTCAAAGTTTGAATTTTCACCTCTCTGCACAAAGTTAGGATGCCATCATAAACTCCTCTCAATTTTTGCAAATTAGTAGTAAAGGGTCTATGTTGCAATAATTGAGCCCACAAGGTCGTAAAGCTATCATAATATTCAAATAAGGAATTACCACACTGTTGAGTAGCGAAGATTTGCTCATACAACTCATATACTCGAGAAACATTACTTTGATTGGAAAATGACTCTGCACGGGAGTGCCTAATTTGCTTAGAGGTTTCACAAAACTCCATTGTAGTAGAAATATGAGGTTCCAAACTATGCCAAAGCCACCCGTTACACACAAATCCTCACTGGGCCACTCATCATAAGCTTTATCATCTGCATCAGGAGGAAGTTCAGTAAGAAAGCGCAACTTCTTGCCATGCGAAAACACTTTCACTGCATGAGCCCATGTTGGATAGTTTAGACCATTTAATTTCTTGGTAGTAATAGATTTAGGAAACTCATCCTTGAGCATGGGGGGTTTTGCCTCAGCCATGACAACTAGCACATGACCAGGACACAAATATAGGCAAGCTCTCAAGGAAAGAAGAAATAGGATCCATAAACTAAAAGTAATCTTACCAATAGTTTCAAAACACAGTGAGAGTTCAACACCCACCAAAAAGAAACAAGTCAGCAAAAAAACTTAAAATATAATAGTTCCGAAAGAAGAATACCAAAAAAAAAAAAAAAAATTCGAGATTTGTCAGGACTCAGGCAGTGTCGAACTCAAAATCCAGCAAAACCCTCCAACCAATACCTCAAATCCGCAAACTAATTGCAAGGGAAGCCTCCCATAGGGTTTTTGGCACCTATAGAAGATAACCCAATAGGAAAAAATAAAAAAAAGAGGATCATAATTGCAAATCGATGATCTGCAACCAACAAACACAAGTGCACAGAATAAGTGCACAGAACCCAACTTGTTCATCATGACGTCACGCTGATGTTGTCGTACAGATGATGATATCAGCACATCATTGTCACCTTGCGTCGATCTCCAGATTATAATGAACACTTGATAAGGTCGATTGGTGATCTGATACAAGTTGAAATGTAAAATATGTGAAACTAAGGTTAGGGTTATAGAAGGAGAGAAGAAAGGAGGGAAGACGTATATGTTTTTGGCTTGTGAAACACTTTACCACAATGTGACCATAGTACCCTCAACTTAACACAAAAATAACGTACGACTAATACTAACAATTTGATGTGCGTAATTGTAGCAAATGAATCAGTTGTGGCCTCATGTGCCAGACATTGTCAACAAAGTAGTTGTTCAACAACTTCCTTTTCCTTGGGTTATATTTTGCACCCACATTAGAACTTGTAAGATAAATATCTTCACTTCTTGCAAGATATTCTTTCTGTTTTGGGTATAATGATTTACCATCTTAATTAGCAGCCTGATTTAGTTATGTGCCTCAGGTTGCTTGGGTTCTTATGGTTATTCTTTTTCTAACTTTTGCATGTTTCTTTGCTAATTTCCCTTTTGGTACCTGTGTTGTCATTTACACATAGGGTTCTCATCCATCTTCTTAGATGCTCTCTCTCTATGGCTTTTGCATATTCACTTGTGTATGCCTGTTGTTTCTGTAATTATTGCCTATTTTTCTGTAAAGTCTCATTTGCTTACCTGGCAATAAAAGAAAAGCTAAAAGAATTAAACAACTCACTTATCATTTTGTTACAGGACATATTTTCTTCAAGCTCATAACCATATCTTTGGAAGATTTGATCTGTAAAGTGATATATATGCTATATATTTTTTTATGCCAATGCTAGATATCTGTTAACCATTCCAATATAATGACAAAAACTAGTAGAGGCTTCGAATATTGTTAATGTTGCTTTGTGAAAGACATGTTTTCCTTGAGCTCATAAGTCATAACCATATCTTTGGAAGATTTTGATCTGTATTATATATCTTCGATTTCATTGCTGGATGTTTGTTAACCTTTCCCATATAATGACAGAATTACTAGAGGCTTTGAACATTGTCAATGTTTTTTTCGTATACCAACTTTGCATTTGACCTGCAACATCTACCCATAAGAAATTAGATTTAGATTGTAAATGGGTATGACTGAATTGCGCTCCTTGTAAGAATTCTTTATGATAAAATTGATTAAGTGACCTGTGGTGATAATATGACTGTATAGTCATTACTTCTCACTTGTCAGGGCTAACTTTTATTTTCTGAAGTCAGCACAGATTATTAATGTATAGAAATTTGAGTAATTTCATTAATGTTTTATATGATATCTACTCTTGGTACTTATAAAAGAATATGACATCTGATCTTGAAGTTTGAATTGCTATTGTGCAGTTACTTGGAATGCTTTCTTTGACTTGGTGGTTTTCATTGCAGGAACTGTGGTCATTGTTGGCATTTATGATGCCTGATGTCTTTGAAACTGGAGATGTAGACTTGAAAAAGCTTTTCAATTCGGAAGATAGGGATTTGATTTCTCGTATGAAGTCCATATTGGGACCATTTATTTTGAGGCGTTTAAAATATGATGTAATGCAGCAACTAGTGCCAAAGATACAGCAGGTATTCCACAAATCCATTTTTCTGTTTAAGTTGCAACTAGTATTGTTGTTTTCTAGAAACACCTATTTCTTTATCTCATTATTTGGCTCTGTGGCACATATCCATTTTTCTGTTGTAGTTGCAACTAGTATTGTGGTTTTCCAGAAACACCTATTTCTGTATCTCATTATTTGGCTTTATGGCACATCTACATTTTTCTGTTTTATTTGCAACTAGTATTGTGGTTTCTGGAAATGCCTATTTCTTTATGTCATTATTTGGAAATGCCTTTTGCTGTTTTTACCTGTTATTCAAGGGATAGAATATATTGCTGCAGGTTGAGTATGTAGAGATGGAAAAACAACAACATGATGCTTATAACGCGGCCATTGAGGAGTATCGTGCAGCTACACGAGCTCGTGTTTTAAAGTTTTCAGAGGATGACTCTAATAATGCTGTTGGAATTCTTCCTCAACGTCAAATTTCAAACTATTTTGTTCAGTTTCGTAAGGTGCTGCAGATTCTTTTTCACTACATTTGCTTTAAACCTAAATGCTTTGGATCTGACTGTATTTACTTTTCTGTCTGATAAGTGTACTTTTCCTATTCTAGATTGCAAATCATCCTTTACTGGTGCGGCGTATTTACACAGATGAGGACGTTGTTCGGTTTGCTAAAAAGTTGCATCCTCAAGGAGTGTTTGGCTTTGAATGTACCTTGCACCGAGTAACTGAGGAGCTCAAAAGTTACAATGATTTCTCTATTCACCGGGTAACTTTTTGACAATGCTTCTTTTGGTTTTCTTTCTTCTATCATTTGACCTGGTACTCTGATTCTTTACTTTGGGCATACAGTAGGACACCTGGTGTCCTAATTCAATTGGAATAGATATTAATTAGTTCAAATTTTAATTGCATTAACTACTACCAAGCATCATATGTACTTGAGTTGGATCCTTTCTTATTAATGAACATTTACTTACTAAAAAAAATGAGAAATGCATTAAACAAAACCAATAACTATATTAGACTCTGTTCTTATGAAAAGGTCTAAAACTCTGGAGGCTAGTATCAAACATTCTTCTGCATCTTAGTTCGTAGGCCTTTGTAAACAAACTCGAATTCAACAATGCAGAACACTATGGCCTTTCTCAAAAGTCTCACACTATAGCATTAAGATGTTTGAGAGTTTTAAGGGAAGCTTGAATGGGATGCTAATGCTTCAGGCAATCTGGTTGTTTCTCATCACCTTGGCATTCTTGTTTACACATGAAAAGGATAATTACATTCAAACTTCATTTTACTAATGGACAAAAAGTAAAATTAAAGATCTCTTTTTATACTTTCGTCATAAGAAAGCCCCTTGTTTCTTAGAATTTTGTGCCGAAAATATATGGTTATGTTCGGTGGTGTAAGGTAAAATTACAAACAGTAAGAAGAGGGTTTATGAAGAATTTACGCGTTTGAAGGCTAGAGGGTGCTTCAAGGTGGTGGAGTAGGAGAGGTGGTTTGTGCTTATTTATATTTATATATTTTAAAATAATATTTTAGTACACATTTCTCTCTTAAAAGAGTAGTATCCCCTTGGCATTTTCTCTATTACTATTTTACTTATCAATACCAACAAACCAAACCAAGCCTTAAGTTCTATCAAATGGGGTCGGCTATGTGAATTCTTTTTCTTCACTCGATTTTATCAAAGGCCATTTGGTTAGTCAAATTAAAGAGATTCATATCTCTATTTACTACACTAGCTCACGTCAATTTAGGTTTGTCCCTTCCCCTAACACTTCCATCTATCGTCACTGTATCACATCTCTTCACTACTGCCTTTGTTGTGTATGACCAAACCATCTCAATTTATTCCCCAAAATGGGCAAAATAAGTTATTCCGTGGAAACTATGGATGGAGGAACAACTTTGGGACTAATATATAATTACTCTTCGCATGATGTGCATGTGGTTCTCTTTTTGAGATACACAACTGAATATATATATTTATATAAATATTTTTCACTATTGGATAAGTCCCAGCTAATTTTTCTCATAGATTCTTCATATAAACTTTTTTCACTACAAAAATTTTGTGAAGTGATTTTTCTTAAGAAAGTTGTGTGCATCTGTGCTTGATTTAGGTTCCTCTAGTGTCATTTGGTTGCAAAATTGATTCAAAAGTTGTTGAGGGCCTGTGCACTCCTGGAGATTAGTCGGGCTTTGATCCGGACACCCTAGTGCCAATCCAAAAATAAATAAATAAAAAAAAAAAAAAAAAAAAATGATTCAAAAGTTGCATGAATTTTCATATTTTATGTTCCTCCTCACCATCAGTGAACAATTTAGTTAACAACTGGGGAGCTTCTTGGGACCCAATTTAGTTAGCAAGCCATTTTATATTGACGAAGGAACAATATGAAACAACATGAGGGTGAGTCCATGGTGTAGGTTCTGAATGCTTAATTTGTTGGCAATTTGATGTATGTTCTGTACAAGCCAAACGTCGCTTATACAGGAGTTGTCAGTAGATGCATGTACAATTTAGGAAAGGGGCATTGGGAAGGAAAGGAGTATTGAGAAGCTATCAAATGGATATTTAGGGCATGCATATGCTGTCTCCAATCTAGCAGGTGACATTAGTAGAAAGAAGCGGATGGTGTATTTGTTTACTCTTGGAAGCATTGCAGCTAGATGGGTCTCTTAGGTACAGAGGTTATGACCATCTCCACTATAGACACAAGATATGTTGCAAGGAGAGAAGCTTGGAAATAGATGCATGAAGCTTGAGGATTGCAAGTTTTACAATGATAGCTACATTGTGATGCATCTTGTAAAGAATTTATTGTTTGACATGAGGACTAACATATTGACATCAAATATCTTTTTGTATGATAGCTTTTTGAGGATGGCAATTTAGTTTAGAGAAGATTCACAACAAAGAAAATCCTGCAGATACGATGACCAGGGTGGTTATCATTGAGAAACTAAAGTTGTGTTCAACTTCAGTTGGTCTTGGCACTTGAAAATGGAGGATTGAGTTGCTGTGTTACTTTGTGATGATATAAATAGTTGAGGCTTGCAGTTTATTCGTGTCTGGAATCAGTCTCCAAGTGGAAGATTGATGAGGTGATAGAGCCCTTATTACTAAAGGAGTGAAGAAGTTGATCATGTGGCTATACAACCCACTTGAGTAGGCAATTAGGTGATTGGTTCACTTTTGTCCGCAATATACAAATGCAATGGAGAATGCTGAAGAAGGGGTAGCTCGCACGGGATTGGGAGTTGCTTGAGTGGGCTGTTTGCCTTGGTACTGTCACACCCCGGTTTATAAGCTGGTGGATTATTACTAATTTATAATAATTACGGTGATTGAACCCGTTAAAGTTTAGATTTAGAAGAATGTGACATGAAGGAGTCAAATAACTCCCAAATATTTTATTAGTGATGAAATCCAATTTGGGACAAATTTAAATAAAATATTATTTCTGTAACTTCAAATGTTCATAAGCTCAAATCTCATAACAATTGCTTAGAATAAAATACCAATACACAAGATAATTAAAATTCAGTCATGAAGTTAGAACTCCCAAGTTTAGGCTTTAAAAGCCACGAATGAGCTCACAACCCCAAAATGCTAATCACATAAACATCCAACTAATATAAGCATGCTAACTAACTAATTTTACAAGTTCAAAACAAACTAGTTAGGTTTACATGCCGATGCCTAAAATAATAACTCAAAAAGGGCCTAGATATAATTAAGCATGGATATACATGTGTAAGTTTGCAAAATAATTAATTGTTAGGCATGACTTCCCAACTCTGTCGCCGGAGGTGGAGTACCTGAAATGGTAGGGGGTGAGCAAATATGTCTCGCCAATAATCATCTAATCTCAATAATAGCCAAAAAGCTACTAAAAAAAGCCAAAAGATCAAAGAACTATACAAAAAAAGAAAGTTTTCCTTTCCTTTCTACTTTTTGCACGTTTTTTCTTTAAAAACCAAAAAATATCCAAAACATAATAATTTTTTTCACCTCATATTTTAGCTAAAAAGCTAAAAAGTTATTAAAATAGCCTATTCCCAAACCAACCCTTATTATCTTTGTTATAGTGATAGTAATATGATATCATACTACGCAAGTATTTCAAAATTCAAGACAAAATTGATACTATCGAAAATCAATGAAATATCTCACCAACCTAGTCAAACCCCGTTGAGTCTAACTAGAACATAGTCATATCCTCAACCTAGGCGACTATTCAAGTCCCTAATCCCATGTTCATGGCTTACTAGAACAAAGGACTATGGAGAAATCAACCCTACGTGGGTTTACGGGCTCTCACCGATGGAATGACGTGGCATCCATCCATGCTACAAGGTACACAACTAACCAAATGGCCAAACGAGCCCCAAACAAAGAAAACAAGCCCAAAGCTAAATCAATACTCTAAAATATATCAAAACTCAACCAATTTCAACTTCCAAGTTTCTCAACACTTATTAAAATTCACATTCCTTTACAAAGCATTTTATTTTCATCATTTACCTTTTAAGTTTCCTAAAAATAGATACTTTCTTAAAACGTTTTATCTTCAAGTTACAAAGTTTTCAATAATTAATTACTAGTTTATCACACTCATCTATTATTATCATCTGTGAAGCATGGGTATTTTGACAAATATGTTGTACTTGTACTGGATACTTATTGGCGTATGGTACTTCTGCAAACGTACCAGATACACGAAACACGTATGTAAATTTTTTCTTCTTAATTTTTGGTATACCCAGACGTATCTAATATATGCTCAAATCATACCGTACGGTACGGTGTAGTATGAAATTGCGGTATAGCATGAAATCATTTTGAAATCATGGGTATCCAAATGGTATAGCATGAAATCATGGGTACACCAAATGGCCGTACCGTACGTCTAGGTATAGTCGTATCGTACCCAAGTCGTACCGTACCTAGTATTTGGATATACCCAAGTCTAGTGAAAGGTATATACCTAGTATATACCCATGCCGTACCTAGTATTTCATTAGTACCCATGTCATTATTTCATTTTAGTTTTATGCTTAGTATGATTTTAAATTAATATATGGTTTATAAGTTATTTAATATAACGACATTTAATTTTGGTTTATACTTTTATTTTTGACATTAAATGTTAATTGTAGGTTGGATATTAACAAATTAAACCATTTTAACCAATTTTGCATTACTCCAAATTAAAAATAAATATTTTTTTACAAACGTACCAAACCGTCTAATTTTTTTAGATATTACCGTATCGATGTACCTATATCGTATCAATATCAGTACTCGTACCCGTACTCATACCTGTTCTTCATAAGTTATCAATTATCCATCATCGCTAAACTAACAATACCACCAAAACTCATTCAAATTCAATAAACATTATCTCTAACCATTGATATTAAACTAACATGCAAATTTTTTATAGAAATTAGTATACTAATCACTATGAAATTCAAATGTATAGCTAGATGCATATCATTTTCTTCATATTGATACCCACTAGCCCACCAATTTCACTTTAGTGACTTCATTTCTTGAAATAAAATGAAATAACACAAAAGCCCTAATTTTCTTGAGATTAGTGACATGGAAATCATGGTGTTATACTACTACATAGATGAATATATTCAAGGACACCAAATCAAGTATAATATAGTCATGAATGGCAAACTAACACAATGAATCATAACTCATGGATTTAGTATACTCATCAATCAAATAAAATAATAATAGTAACCCTAACATGCTTTCTATACATTTCAAATAAAAAGAGATGAAATCCCTACCCTATTTTACTAAATGAGAGCAAAAGAGATGATGTAGAGAGTAATGTCACCAACTAGAAGCTTTAAATCCAAGCGTCCAATCTTTCAAGAAGGCTTTGAGCACCAAGAACTCAACAAAAATGTCTTAAAAAATACGCAAGGGAACAAGCTGTTCCATGGAAGGGGAAAAAAAAAAAAAAAAATCGAATAGGGAGGGGGAGAGGAACTCACGGCAGTGAAGGGAAAGATGCGAGAAGGGTTTGTGTTGTCTCCCTACAAGTATATAATGTGTTCAAAAGTCTTGACAAATGATCACCTAACATTCAACTCTCTTTCTAATAAATTTGACCATGTAATACATATAGAACAAAAACAAAAGGAAGGGAAGGGGAGAGGTGTCAACAACCAAGAGGGAAAATGGGGGAGAATTTCCCTCCAAAAGTTGAAATGGAATTGCTTACTCAAAAATTTAATCTCATTTGTGTGGGTCATGGGTATTGGATCTAATATTTATTTATGAACTTGCAAACGGTCTAAATAAATTTTACAAACACTAACAAATATTTAAGTCACGGGTTTGACACCCCAAGTCCAAATAAATAAAGCATGCTCAAATATAAAGTGGACCCACCAAACTGAATTAATTGATTCATCCAGTTGGGTTCAATTTAATTTAAAATAGACAAACCCAAAGGGTTGGCCTGGTGGCAACGCCTTGGGTCTTTGGGGTGTGCTCCCTCCAAGGTTTAGGGATCAAAACCTCTTAGGTGCTAATCAAGGTTTCGAAGAGCGGTTACGGTTGTGGTTGTGGGGTATAAAGGCCATAGTGTAATGATTACGGTAACCGGAACTGTGATTTTTTTTTTTTCCACATAATTTGAAGAAAACTTACCGATACGCATATTTTTCTTTCTTTAGAATCACATTTATTAGGGTTTAAAATAGATTTTGATCAATTTTTATTAATTTTTAAGTATGATCCAATATATTTTATATTTTCAAATCACTATAAAATGTGCTTTTTACATTTTATTTCAATAGTTAATGACTTTAAGAATAATTGATTTTAAATATCTACAAATTATTTTTGACCAATACCTGAACTAATTAAATAAAAAATATTTATAATTATTAAATAAAATGATTATAAAAATAAAAATTGTGTCATAAACAAAAATATTATTTGAGACAATGCTTTACAGGTAACTAAATAAAATTATTTACAATTAAGTATTAAATGAAATAATTATAAAAATAAAAATTGTGTCATAAACAAAAAATATTTTAAGTTTTTTAAAGACATTTTTTAGACAACACATTACAATAATAAAATAAAAAATATTTATAATTAAATATTAAATAAAATGATTGTAAAAATAAATACAACTACTATTTATATCAAGGTTTTAAAAAGCATAACTTAATTCATACGTGAATTCGTTCACGTTTTTTTTTTACCGCCACACACTACGGCTTTGCGCATTGATTGAGATGATTGTGTGTCGTGTGTGTGGTAGAGTAGCGCGTCATAAGGTAATAATGAATAAATAAAATGCCATCTATACGTACGCACGCTATTTTTTCTTTTTTTCTTTTGAAAAATAAAAAAAAAAAAAAAAAAAAAAAAAAAGAAAAGAGAGAAAAAGAGAGAGAGAAAAGAAGAGAGAAAAGAGAAGGAGAGAGAGAGAGAGAGAAGAGAGAGAGAAAACTATAAGACCCATGCTATTCTATTCAACCGCTATCACTAAACCATTTTGTTTGTGTGTGTCTATCTATATATTGTTTGAAAATAATAATTATAATAAGTGTGGTCATTATCTATTTAGCTTGTTAAAAATATGTGTATATATATATATATATTTAGGCTCTTATTTATTCTCTTACTTTTTTTTTTTTTTGTCTTATATATAATAGTTAGTTATTAATTTTTTTTTAAAAAATATAAAGTTATTAATTATTAAAAAAAAAAAAAAAAAAAATTTTTTATAGTGAAAAAAAAATATAATATTATTGGATCATAAAAAAAAAAAACAAAAAATTGATCAATTTTTTTTTTTAAATATATAAAATGGAAAAAAAAAAAAATATGCGATAAGTTTTTTTTTTTTTTTAAAAAAAAAAAAAAAATTCAAAAGCTTATCACATAACCGTTACACTACTACCTTTACACTACCTTATTAACGCAATCACATCCCTGCCTTATGTTAACTCGCTTAGAACCGTTGATTTATATATTTTTTGTTGTACATGCTAATGCTAATGTAATGAAAAAAAAATTTAAAAAAAAAAATTATAAAGAAAATAAATTCATATAAGATTTTTTCTTTGGATTTGGATTACTTGAGTATTTGTTCTTTTTTTGTAAGCTTTTATTTTATTTTTTTTGAAAAGGAAATTATTCAAAATATTGTAAAAGGGCGTAATGGTGTGCAACGGACCGTTAAGGCCGTTACTGTTTCGTTACGGCCGTTACATATGTGAATTTCCGTCACACCGCTATAGCAGCCGTAACGGGTGGCGGTAACTACTACAACCGTTATGTAATGGCGTAACGTAACGGTTGCGGCCGCTTTTTTAAAACCTCGGTGCTAACAATTCCTTATGGCCATCGGATTGGTGGAAAATCTTTGAATTAACTGTGGTGTAGTTGCGAGAAACTCCTTATTGAGGGCCTGTGCATCCTTGGGGATTAGTCGGGTTTTGATCCGGACACCCTAGTGCCAAAAAACAAAAAAATTCATTTAAAATAAGCATGATCGAGTATTATACTAAATTAATTGAGTCAAGTACTATTGCTATTTAAAGTGCAAAGTGCAAGAAACTAAGTTTAGGGTTTGAATAGAAAGAGAGAAGAAAAGGAGTGAAGAGAGTACGATGAATAGGTTTTTTTTCCGTTAATTAAAACACTCACCTTAGCGCATGTGCAGGCTAGAGGAAGAAGCAAGATCAAACCACTATTATAGCAAGACAATAGAGTTGAACCACAGTGAGAGTCAAAATACCCATTCAAAACAGTACAAAACATCATCTCTAAACTCAAAGAAGGCATCCAAGGGTCTTGTCTGCAACCATGGGTGTCATTTCAATGAAGAAAAATGAATAAGGCTCCAAAGAGCGGATTAAAAAATGAACCACAAAAAGTATGAAAATACTTCAAAAATTGAACACGTACATCAAATGGCTTTAAAAAATTCTACACATACCATAATCACTAGGAGAGCAAGATGAATTAGACCATGCATTTGCCCGATCGTACGAACTATGACATTGACAAGTTAAGGTCACCTCGTGATGATTTTCAGACTTAAATAACACTTTTGGGTAAGATTGGAGTGTTCTGATACCAAGTTTAAGTGCAAAGTGTAAGAAATTGGGATTAGGGTTAGAAAAGAAAGAGAGAAGAGGAGAGAAGAGAATATGATGAATAGATTTTTAACATTAATGAAAACCCTCACCTGATGCAAGAGTATAAGAAGTTGAAGGAATGTTAAATTCAAAGAAGCAATGATATTTGGATATTGGCAAAATTTCAAAGAGAAATTAATAGGAACCATACATAAGTTTGTTTCTATTGTTATTAGGGTCTGATTTTATAATTATTTTATGTTTTCTAGAGTTTTTAGGTTAGGGGTATTTTGTTAATTTTTAGATTTGTTGACATGGGCTATAGGGGTTGCCCTTGAGTCGTCTTGTGGGTCAAGATTTAATTCATTTTTGTTTATGTTTTTTTTATTGCGTCTAAGGTGTGTTTTGGAATTTAAAATTTTAGTAGTTTCCTATTTTACAATCCTTGGTTTAAGGAAGTATTAAAAAAAAAAATAATAAAAAAAATGTCTCTTAAGTTTATGTATAGCCATGTAATGCTTCTAATTCAATAGAGTTGATATTTTATAAATATTTTAGAGTTTTGAAGTCTCTTTTGGGTTTATGTGATGCAACCCGAACCCTAGGTAGGTGTGATGCCTAAGGCCTTGTGGAGTGATTCCTAGAAACTAATCTTCTTAAACCCACAAAAATTCAGCTTTAAAGTCCTCACTGTGTCGTCCTACATCATCACCTTAGCACATATTGTATCATAACAATAATGTCAATATAACAATAATACCCTGAATATAAAATTACATAAAAACCACTCTTGACAATTTTAGCAGGTATAAGTCATGGTAACAATTGCAGTCAGTATACAATATGGGAAGTATTGGTTGTGGAGAAATGAGATTTGGTAATTACAGCTATACTTTTTTACTTTTTGCTAACAAACCCTTAAACTATGTGCTATGAATGTTTAAGTCCTAGTTCGTTATATCTTAGTTTTTTATAATTTGAATGAGGTCGTGGTGTGTTTTTTAAGTGACCTGCAATAGTTATCATGGCATTGTAGTAGGTTGTAATGCTTGACATTGGAATGGCTCTCTGTAATGGTTGTTACAGTTGTGAATTTATTTGTGCCTGCTTTATCAATCCGTTCTATAATGGGCCCTAATGATACTGTTATAACATTGCTATGAAATGGCATCCGTGACTTCATAAACTATGTTGCATCTATCAAATTTTTGTGAAGGAAATTGAATAACTCAAAAAGCATATTCTTCTGTGGCTCTGCAACTATAGCCCCAAAGTAGAAGGAATTCACTATCTAATAAAATAGTTATTGGCTTTGAAATTTGAATTTGCTTTGGGAAGAGAAATGCTTTGATTTGGGTTTGCAAGGGTCTTTCATTTTTATTTGCTTACTTGGGTTATGCATCTATTGAAGATAGCTTGTTTAATTATCTCCATTACTAAACTGCAGAAAGTCTTGCATGCTATAGCTAATGCTGATTTTATTTTTTATTTTATTTTTAATCAGCATCAGAAGTAATTATATTAATAATAAAAAGTAAAAAGAACTACAAAAAAGTGGGAGACAAGAACTCCACCAAAGAAAACAAAAGAGGTGAAAAAAGAAAATTAAGGTACCAAACAAGTCACACTGCCGCGAATCCTAGAAATAAAAAAAAAAAATAAAGATCTCCTTAGAGGGGGAGGAACCCGAATTCCAAAAAGAGGATAAAAAATACACTAAAGAGAATTAGTGTCCTCAACTTAGTGCTCAAAGATCCAAGCATTGAACTTCAACCAAACAACACATGGAGTTGAGCGAAACGCAGCATTCCTATAAAGCCTTGGCTTTCTTGTTGGTACCAAAAGCTCTAAAATCAATCAAAATCAATTGGGTGCAAGAAATTGGAGCCACCAAACGCATAGTAGCCAATCCCAATGCTACTTTCCCTTAACCTTTTTGCAATGCATCACCTATTTTTATTCACTAGAAAAGTGGTGATGTGGGAATTTCTTATAGGGGATTTAATTATTTAGAAAACTAGTAACCCGTAGCTATGCAAAATAAAGAATATAGTGGACTAAGTGTTGTACCACAGGATTGTATTGACTAAAGTGCTTAAAATTGAAAATTATTTTTACGTTATCAAAGAAAGTTGATGATGTGAACTTAGGACTGCAAACGAACCAAGCTATTTGCGAGCTCGGCTCGTTAAGATCTCAACTTGACTCGATTTGTTAAGTAAATAAATGAGCTTGAGCCTCACCTTTAGGCTCCTTTAGTAAACGAACTGAGCTTGAGCTCGAATAAGCTCGGCTTGTTTATATTTATTTAAATTATTGAATAAATATATTATTTATATATTAAATAATATAAAAATATATATAAATAATAGCATAAATATATTTTTTATATGTTAAATATAAATAATATTTTTATTTAAATAATATGTAAATATATTATTTATATATTTAAATAATATAAATAATAGTAAAAAAAATTCGTTATTGAGCTTCAAGCCGAGCTTGACTAATATTAACGAGCCGAGTTGAAGCTCGATTAGTTACCAAGCCGAGCTCAAGCTCAATAAACGAACAAGCCGAGCTCGAGCCCTGCAAAGTTTGGATCGGCTCGGTTCGGTTTGCAGCCCTATATGAACTTAATGAAATGAAAAGTATAAAAGTGTCACCATAAAGACTGAGAGTTTAGTTGAGCAGAATTCCTTATGGTGTTCAAATCCACTGCTACTTGTATAACGCAAGGCGATTGTAACCTTTCTTGGGAAATTAATAAGTTGGATAATTATGATTAAACTTGTATATCATAATCAGGTGCTGGCTATTATTTGGGGCATGGAAGCATGCACTTGCAAAAACAATCATTAGGAGCCTAATGGAGGTAGGTTAGACATTAGAAAATGCCATATGTGCTCGTCATTTGTCTTATTGCATTTCCTGGTTGCGTTGTATTTTGGCTGGACACTGGATGCATTCCTGACATTGTGTTATATCTGTGTTTAGCTTGAGACCATTCTATGGCTACTGATACTGAGCCTGCTTGTGTAAATCTGTCATATAGATTGATATTGATTTACGTTTCAACTTCCTATTTGCAGCTGTTGCTTTATCATGGTGTTGCTGATACGAAGGGACTTCTTTCAGATGAACAAGTTATGATTTCAGCAAAATGCCGGGTAGGCTTTTAGTGATGTGTTGGGTTTGAAAATAAGTATGTTGCCTTAATGTTTGTAGAGAGTCATAGCATAGAATATCTTGTGCTCACAAAATGATTTGAGTTCCTATATCTGTGATGTAGGCATTATCCAAACTTCTACCTTCATTAAAGCAAAATGGGCATCGAGTTCTGATTTTCAGCCAATGGACATCCATGCTTGATATCTTGGAGTGGACTTTGGATGTAATCGGTGTTACCTACAGGCGCCTTGATGGAAGGTACTGCTGTACTTCTCTTACTTTGTAGCTATATCTCCATTTTGACCGCAAAATACAGCCTTATTCATCTGGTGTACCATCCATAGATTCAATTGGACCTGTGTAATCTTATCTTTTTATATCATTTTCCTTGGTGAGCAAACAGATGACCTAACTATGCAATTGTCTGACCTCATTATGACCATTGAAATGTTAGTATCTGCTCTTTGAGGAAGTTGTTGATTTCATATGTGGCCTCTTTATGATGAGGGCATCTGTGAAAAGGTCCATTGATGTATTTGGATTTGTGAATAAATGTAGTAAACAACTTTTGGGACAAAAACTTCGATCAATTTATTTGAGCTCTGATAATCTTTGTTTAAGTTGTAATAGTAGATCATCTTTGCTTAAGTTGTAATAGTAATACCTGTGGAGCTATAAAGCATCACACAAGTATCTGGTACTTACCAGGTATGGCTGGTACTTTTTCTTATTTTCTTGAATGTTAGGTACAGCTTGGGTGCATGGGTATGGCTGGGTATGTTTTGGGTACTTTTGTGAGCATGTAGTGCCATAAGTGTAATTTTTTAAAAAATATAGAGGCTCTGAAACCAATAAATGGTGTCCATTTTGTAAAACTTAAAAAATATAGGTATTTTGTAATTAACACAAATTTTAAATTACTTCGTTTTTTTTTGGTTGCCCATTACAGAGCATCTGTATTGATCTCTCTCACAGAGCTGCTTTCTTTTCATTGTATGAACTTTGATTTGATTTGTAGGTTGGATCTTAACCAATTTTGTTATTAAACTCTAGTTTGTACCTTACTTTAATTTAATTTTACGTTCGCATTTTATTTTTTAAGAGTTAATTGCCTAAAAGTTTTATTTACAAATGCTGTGGTAGCTCAGGTCTTGTCTAAGATTTTTTGAACCAATAAGACCTATTTAGTAAAACTGAGAATATTATTAGTTTTTTTCTATTTTCAAAACTAAGAACATTATCAATTTTGTATAGTAATGTTTCAGATATTTGTATCACTAACTGAGGGAAAATAAAAACAGAGCATGAGATTAAACGTTTTTGCCCATCTACTTATTGGTTTGATTTAAGTATCCAATAAAACCGATAACATTATTAGTTTTTTCCAGTTTTAAAACTGTGAACATTATTAGTTTTTTCATTTTTGATTTTTTTTAATTAATTAATTTTGTAGTTTTGCACATCAATGTTCCATCATCATGCTCCGTTATAGACAAATTTTAATTTTGCACAAAAAAATAATTCAGTTTTTAAAAAAAAAAAAAAAAATTGTTATTATTATTATTTTTTGCACAAATTTTTTTTTTTTTTGAAAGTGGATGCTTTAAAGTTTTGAAAATCAAAATAAATGTCAAATCATCATGTTCCTTTATAGATAATTATAAATGATGAACAATTATTGTTTGAAAGGCAATTCCAACTATTAAAAATTTAATGGGATTTGAAGGTCCAAAAAATTTTAGTTAAAGACTTAATGGAGTATAAGTTAATAAATTAGGACTTGTGTGTAAATGTCTCATTTTTTAATAGTTATATATATCATGCACTACTAGATATTGTAAAAATATATTTTTTGAGGTAATACTCCGATTGTTACCATATCCTTTTTTTTCTTTTAGGTTTTTCCGTGTTGGCTTACTTGTATTGTACCTGTACCTGTATCCATATCAGCACCTGTGCTTCCTACATGTGGAGTCTTGACATGGTGGTAGTTTGTGGCAAGTGTGGGTTGAACGCTATTATTGTGCATCAAATACATAAAGAGTAAACTAATATGTTTCTTTTTTTGTTTTATTCTTTTCTGAATATCAGTACTGCGGTGACAGAGAGACAAACGATAGTGGATACATTCAATAATGACACATCAATATTCGCATGCTTGCTGTCTACAAGAGCTGGAGGGCAGGGACTGAACTTGATTGGAGCTGATACTGTTGTCATTCATGACATGGATTTCAATCCACAGATTGACCGACAAGCTGAAGATCGATGTCATCGTATTGGTCAAACAAAACCCGTTACAATATACAGGTGGGGCAGCCCCTCCTGCTCTTTCTCCTTTGCCAATCAGTTTTTTCTTTTAATTTGGCAATGTCTAATTTTACAGGTTGGTGACCAAGGATACGGTTGATGAGAATGTTTACGAGATTGCTAAACGGAAGCTTGTATTGGATGCAGCTGTACTTGAGTCGGGTGTGGAAGTGGACAATGATGGTGACACGTCTGACAAGACTATGGGAGAGATTTTGTCTACGCTGTTGCTGGGATAACACCGGCACCCGTACAAGTGATAGATGGGAGATGGGAGTACAGCAATTACAAAACCATTTTTCTCTTAGAATGGCCGCTTGTTCTCTCTTCCCAAAAGAAAAAAGAGAACAATAAGAGAAAAACAAAAAGAGGTCTTCCCTTGTTGTATTAATTGGATTTAAATTTAAGAAAATGCTCTTTACAGTTGATAATTGCTTATACATCCAATTCCAGTGTACATCACAAGTTTTTGGTTCATGCATTGAAACTAATTTTGAATATTCTGGAGTTGCTATGTAGTTTTCTGTAGTATCTAACAGCCCTTACACTATATATGCTGGTTTTTTAGGGTGCTAGAGTTGCAGTTGCTTTAATTTGTTTTGTGGGAGTTAACAGTAACTTATGGTTTTGGTTTTCCGGTTGATATTATTCGTCATTTGTTTGTTTGTTTGTTTGTTTGTTTTTTTTTTAAAAAAAATTTGGTCCTTTTTTGGTTTGATATCAGACATTGTACTAGCTGTGCATATATAGTCAGTTTGCTCTCTTTTGGAATGCTCTTTGAAAGCTCAACTAGGTTGTAGCATATAGTCAGGTGCAAATACTGCAAATAGGAGGATCCTTGTATTTTGTTTTAATTAACTGTCCTATCTGGAAAATGGCTTCTGGCATTTTTTGGTTAAATTCCCTCTTTGCTTTGTTTATCTGTATTCACATCATTATGTCCATTAATTCCAATCACTTTACCTTACCAAAAGAGGTCGGTGTAATTGCGCTAACATTATGGGGCTTTTTTTTTTTTTTTTGGTCATTTTCTGTTTTAATTTTTTTTTTCAAATCTTAGGAGAATGGATCCATTCTTTTATTAGTTTTACATGAACACAGGAGCATTAACTAGTTCAAAAAAAGAAAGGACGAGGAGGGGCAATGTTTTAAAAACTGGATCGGTGAGTAAACTGGAAAAAGGATTGGGTTACCGGTTTAATCGTTGAGTTGATCCAGAATTGAACCGTGATGTCATAAATATATTAAAATTATATTTATATAAAAATATATTTTAAAATATTATTAATTTTGGGAGAAGAAATCAAATATTCAATATTCCTTTCATATGATTTTAACACAAATAATTTGATTGAAAGAATAAAATTTTTACAGAGATATCAAAATTTTAAGTTTTCTTTCAATAAATTTAATTGAATCTCATATAGATTTCTTTAGTGTTTTTGGAAGTTTTTTTTTGTTTTTTTTATAAATAAGTCGAGGCTTTCACAATAATTTCAAACTCTTAATGGAATTCCTCACAAGAGGAGACTATTGAAAGAGAGTTTTCAATTAAAATTTTTATATATATACATATATAATAAGAAAGAAAGAAATAAAGTAAAAAAAAAAAAGAAAAAAAAAATGATTTTATTGACTCGGTAAACCGTCACTGGTTCGACGGTTCAACCGTCGATTTTTTCAATTTTTTCAAAATAAGCCGGTTTTTTACTTTGAATGATTTAGTGGATATATTCGAACTAGAACCTCAACCAATCAATGGTTTAACTGGTCGAACCGACCGATCCAGTCTGATTTTAAAACCTTGAAGAAGAGCATTAGCCTATACTTGCACGCTTTTGCAGGTTGGAGCAACTTCTCTTCTCATGGACTTAGTAGAGTTTTTGTTACTAGTAGTTGTGTTATTTGTCACTCTTCTTTGGCTCAATATGCACTGCACAACATATCTTTAGAGCATGTTTGATTGGCAGAATTATAGTATAAGATTGAGATTATTAATCCGTGAGCCCAATAATCCTATATTTGTTTTGAAATTTTATTTCAGGATTATTAATTCAATGGATAATTAATCTAATAAATTTGTAGGATTATTAGTAATGGGGTATGGGTGGGGTTATATATATCCTGAGCTGAGAAATAAAATAAAGAGACTATTTTACCCTTGAGTAAAAATTAAAACACTTATTAGTGAGGATAATTAATAAGAAGAAAAGTGAGGATAATTAGCAATACTCTAAGGTTATGTTTGATTCACAAGACTAATAGTAAATGTATTAATAATCCATCAAATTAGTGTGGTATTCAATATCCAATTGGATTAGTAGGATAAATTATCCCTTTGTCCATTGTTTGATTTGCATTGGATAAGAAAACATATTAATATAGGATTACAACTATATTTATCTTCTTTTCCAATCTTACCCTCCATCAATGTTTTTTCAAAATCTTTAATTTATCAAAATTATTTTGGAGAAACATTGGTGGAGGGTAATAACCTTAGAGTGTTGCTAATTATCCTCACTTTTCTTCTTAGGACTTTGTAGCTTGCTTTTTGTACTCCTCAGAGGGGTTTAGTCTCCTTGGATACAATAGCCTTACAATTTAAACTCTCGTAGATTTGAATCTGGTTTCACAAATGCAATGTCAAATAGAAAAACACAAAAGAGTCTAAATCTGGCAAATCTTTGAAAAATTGATTTACAATCAGAAATAATAAAATGGACAGCATTGCCAGATTTCAGAGTCGTTAGTTAAATATTTTTGAAAAATTTAGGAAACCCGTGACTCGTGCCAAAGGCTACTTGTCTGTCATCACCAAAGTGTCTCGGCTTGGGAATTTAGATATGAGAAGAGAATGTCATGAATTGAGCACTCTACTCACCCGATCAAAGATCGGCCTTTACTAATTATTATGTACATTATATGCTTTTGTTTCGATTATTAATGCTAACTTACTATGTGAGACACAAGTATAGACTAAGTCACTCGTTTTAGAATGTTTGGATTTTATGTTTGTTTTGAAAAGAGTTTTAAATATGTGCCACTTGAAAAAATGAGCTCATTTGTACATTAATCAAATCATCAAACTTAACCAAAATAGTCTTCATCCATCGGCATTCAAGAGATATATCAAATAAGCACTTAGTCTCATGGTAATATGCTTGATATGGAAACCCAAATATACATGCAATATGCTAAAGCAAAAATGCTCACCTAGTACTCAATCGAGGCAAGCCAAAATAGAAGAAAATAGTTAGAAAAATGCATACCCTGATATGCGAAATGACTAATGTAACACATACAAAATACAATTACTAGGTTCTATTTACTAACATGACATATGTCTTAACTCAAAGCATGCAACAATACATGTATTCAATTAAGTAGGAAATAACAACAAGGTTATAATGATGAACCGAACCCAATGCATGCACAAATGGATACAAGGCATGGTAATGATATAAAAATGTAAAACATGATGCTACCATTATAAGCATATAAATAAAAAGAGAGAAAGAAATGGAGGTTGGAAGACATGCATAAATATTGCAAGTTTGCCCTCATGTAAGAGAGTCCGAATATCCGAATTTAAATTAATTATTACAACACGAAATTAACTAATTTAACTAGCTATTACATTTTTGAATGAATATAATTAATTTAAACACACTGCTATCAATGCATTAATTTTTAAAGGACCACGAGAAATGAGGCGTCGTATGCGCACAAACGAGAATGTCCTCCTGAAAAATTCTCTGTTTTGCTGCCAGAAATTGTTCTACTTTGCAGTCAAAAAATTAATTTGTTTTTACCCCAGCTTCTACTCTGTTTTGTCCTGAAAATGACACTACTTGCATAAAATAGGGTGGCTGGCCGGCCACTGTTTTTGGGTACTGCCCTGCTGCCACAGAAATGAAACAGATAAAAAACTAAGAATATTATCAATTTTGTATAGTAAAACTAAGAGTATAATTTAACTAGCTATAGTAAAATTGAGAATATTATCAGTTTTTTTCCAATTTTTAAAACTAAGAGTATTATCAATTTTGTATAGTAATATTTTAGATAATTGTTTCACTAACTGATAAAAAAAAAGAAGAGAGTATGAGATTAAACGTTTTTGTCCTTCTACTTATTAGTTTGATTCATCTATCCAATAAAAATCAAGAAGATTATCAATTTTTTCAAGTTTAAAAAATGAGAACATTATCAGTTTTTTCATTTTTAAAGTATTTTTTTTTTCAGTTTTGCACATCAATATTCCATCATTCTGCTCATTTATAGACACAATTGCCAGTTTTGCATAAAAAAATAATTCAATTTTTTCAACCAAAAAAAAAAAATGCTTTGTTTTATTTTTCCAAAAACACTTTTCAGAAAATTCTATTTTCTTGTTTTCCGTGTTTTTTTGATTTTATTGAATTTTTTAATATTTTAAGCAATTTTGTTTTTACTTTTTAGACATACCTAACATAAATATACCTAAAAAGTAAAAAATTTGTGAAAAAAACTTTTAAAAATTCACAAAATACCAAAAATACAACAAAATACAAAAATTCAGTACATTTTTTATATTTTTATGTATTTATTAATTTTTTAAAAATATTTTTTCAAAAATTTTTTACTTTTTAGATATATCTAAGTAAGGTGCTTCTAAAAAAGCAAAAAAAAATGTTTAAAATTTTAAAAATATTCTCAAAAAACAAAAAAAACATGAAAATAAAAAAACTCAATTTTCAAAAAAACTTAATCCAAAAACTCAAACCAAACATACTGATTAATTTTTTTTTTCTTTTTTTGCTCATAATATTTTTTTTGGGTTAGTTTTCTCAATTTGAAAGTTGATGTTTTAAAGTTTTAAAAATCAAAATAAATGCCAAATCATTATGTTCCTTTGTAGATAATCATAAATAATGAGCAATCATTGTTGGAAGGGCAATTTTGACAATTAAAAATTTCATGGGACTTCAAAGTCTAAAAAGTCTTAGTTAGAACTTATGAAGTATAAGTTCATGTTCATTTTTTAAATATATATATATATATATATTTTTATGTTTTCAAGAATTTAATACAATAAAAAACGAAGTCAACATAAATTATTTTTTGTAATCAACTGAAAACAAATTTATGTGAATAGGAAATATATTTTATTTTTAAAAAGTAAAAAATATTTTCCAAATTAAAATATTACTAATATCAGCACACTACTACCACCAACATCATCACCTCAATCATATAAATCAATTACCATAGAGTATTAGACACTTATTTGATTGAATTTTAAAATTATTTTATTTATTATTGTTAATTTAAAAAAAATAGAAACTAATTTGAAGAACACACACAAAAAAAAAAAAAGAAGTTTTACTCCAAAAAAATGAAAATTAAATGAAAACACCGAGTTTCGTTGTTTGTTTTTATTTTTTATTTTTTAATTTTTTTTCAAACCAAATTTTAAGAGAAAATTATGACCAAAAAAACCTTTGAAGGTTTGGCTCATATAACAAAATAAGCCCTAATTTTTTAATTTTATTAATTTAAATCATAATCTTTTAATTTATTTTCAATCTAAACTATTTACCTATTTTCGTCAAGTAAAACCGATAAAAAAAAAAAAAAAACTCAATGTAAGTATAAATAGAATGTCTAAACTATCATTTTTCATTAAGTTTAATGATTAAAATATTTTTTTTCGGTTTTATTTAATGAAAATAGGAAGATAGTTTAAATGAAAATAAATCAAAAGATTAGAATTTGAATTAATAAAATTAAAAACTCATGGTTTATTTTATTATAAGGGTCAAACCCTAGAATTTTTTTTCCCGTTATTTTTATGTTTAATTTTTTGGACAAATTACTCTGATAGGTTTATATTATGATTCTTGTATCATTTTGGTCCCTATAATTTCAATTAAGTCAATTTTTATCTCGACTGTTTAGGGTAAATTATCACAATAGTCCCTATATTTTTGTCATTGTGTCATTTTGATCCCTATAATTTCAATCGGCTCAATTTCGATTTTAAATTTATAATTTTGTTTCAATTTAGTCCAATTAATTATAATTCTTGGCTTTTTTTCTTGAAAAATATTAACATAAAGTGACATATGTCATATTTTTAAAGGCAAAATTATAAATTTACTTAATTTAATGAGTTAACCTTAACCAATTTAATGATAATTTTCTATTAAAAATACTAACGACATTATCAATTGGACCAAATTGAAACAAAATTTAAAAATAAAGGTTAAAATTGAGCCAATTGAAAGTATAGGGACCAAAATGACACAATAGACAAAATATATGGACTACTAGTGTAATTTGTCCAATTTTGTCTTAATTCAGTCCAATTAATTACAATTGTGTTTTTTTTTTTTTATGAAAATGTGCACGTGAGCGGCATGTGTCATACTTTTATAATACTAAATGTCAACCAACTCAGTGATAAGTTTTCTTCAAAAATCCTAACCACCGTTATTGTACCAAATTAATATATGTGGGGGTCGAATAGATTATATACTAAGGAAAGCCAAATTAATTTGATCAGGCCAAAAACAATTTGGCTCTGTCCAAGGGCTTTTGAAGTCAAATATACAAGTCGGCTGCATAAGGAGCCAAGTAGGTACCAGCACACAACCGAAAGGCTAAATAAGCAATCATGCGCTGGATTAAGAGTGGGCCCGACCCTTGGGCCCCGAAGTTAATATAAGTAGAAAAACATCAACCAAAGAAATGTATGTGAGAACAGATAAAATAACTTGAGATAGAAGTAAACGAGAGAGCATACTAACTTATCTGTCAGAGTGCTAATTTCAGCATCCCCGACCGGAGTGTTCATCCCCTTTTCAAGTAGCAATCAGAGGATCAAGGACGTCTGACTGGATCATGGAGTATTTCCAAACCACTTCTCCACAATTGGCGCTGTCTGTGGGAATACTCAAGCACATCTATGGCGGGCGTAACAGATGATCCTCTGGTAGTTGCTGACGATATTACACCAAGAGATAACATCACTCCAAGAAACATGCTTCGACCATAGAATATTACCGCACAACGGGCTTTAAACTTTGACTCAATAGCCTAGACCTCACCCTCAACATTGGTGCAAGAGACAATGCAGACAATTATGGATCAAGCAAAGCAAAATGAACAGTGTCTGGAAAGCATGATAGCTGAGAACAAGCGCTTGCGCTAGGAGTTGGCCCTGGAGCTAGCCAAATCCCAGCAGGCTGCATGCCGCGATTGGGGTTGACCTTTAGGAAAGAAGGATGATCGACGACGTCGACTTCGAAAATACGATAATGACAGTGATTCTGACTCACCATCCCCGGAACCTAGAAAGAAGGGATGAGTCGATGTATCCATCTCATCCGAAGGAAGTCCGTATGTACGGCAGAAGTGAGGGAGAATAAGTGATGATTCGGATGAAGAAGACAAGCATAGCCCTTTTGTGCTACTAATTGCAAGGGCTGTGCTGCCCAAGAAGTTTAAAGCATCGTCGTTCACCTTGTATGATAGAAAATCAGACCCCACTGACCATATTTGTCATTATAAACAAGCGATGACACTGTATGCTGACGATGAAGCCCTCATGTGCCAAATGTTTCCGAGCAGTTTGGGACCATTGGCCGTCAGATGGTACTATAAACTGGAGCCGACATCGATAAAGAGCTTCCATCAACTCCAAAAGTCCTTTAGGGCAAGATTCATCACCAATGAAATCCAGCCAAAGCAAGCCAATTCTCTCTGGGCAATGCAAATTAAACCAAAAGAAACCCTTCGTGAACATTTGACATGCTATTGAGAATGCTTTAACCTAGTAGACAATGCCTGCAATAACTCTATGGCCATCACCACCTTCAAAATGGGATTACATCCTGATAGTCCCCTCTGCAGTTTGTTGACCAGACGACCCCCTAAAATAGTTTGGGTATTAATGAAGAAAGTTAAAGAATATTGTAAGGTGGAAGACGATGCCTTGCGGGTCAAAGCCGAACAGAAAGCCGTTAAGATGGCTTCGCGTGGAATCGTTCAGCTGATAAGCGTCGTGCCGTCAAGGAGCCCCGAATCGCGGAATTGGGCTAAACGAGACAAAAGGCGTGACTTGCACCGATCAAGTGATCAGTGTTCACATCGATCAAATGAACAATATCAAGTGGATAGCAGGCGCACAAGACACTCGAACAAAAAGTACACAGAGTTAGCAGAGCCGGTTAGCAAGATTTTGTAGAAAGTTCAACACCTTCTGTTTTTTAAATGGCCGCCCAAAATGATGGGACCTCCCAATAGAAGGAGAAAGGACAAGCGGTGTGAGTACCACAAGGACCATGGTCATGACACCGATATTTGTTATGCACTAAAGGACCACCTGAAGGAACTGGCACAAGACGGACGGTTGGCGCAACACGTTCGAAAGAATAATCCATCGAACACGGTAGCTATACAGCTAGATTCACCTCTACTTAGTGTAATTCACATGATATACAGCCTGTCGTCGTCAGCCGAGGTACAGACAATTCAATTGCAACCTAGCCTGCATAGGCCGATCACACCAGCAAAACGGCCCCATAAAACTTGGAGGATTAGTTTCGACGACACCGACTTGATTGGAGTAACTCTCCCCCACACTGATCCCCTCGTCATTGAGCTACGCGTGAACAGATTCACCGTTGAACATGTTCTCATTGATCATGGGAGCACTTTGGAAATAATGTATTACAAAACGTTTGTTAAACTCGACTTCACTGACTCGGATTTGTTGCCGGCCGATTATCCATTATTCGGCTTCAACGCTAACCCCGAGTATCCTTTGGGCAAGATCACACGATTAGTTCGGGCGGGCACCAGATCAGTAGATGTAGAATTTTTGGTTGTCAAATTTCCTTCGCCATTGTAGACCGCCTGAACTTTGCTCCGCGCGCGAGGGCGCAAATTGTAGTTCTAGCTACTACAGTTCGGACTCCTGTCACGGTTCTGAATCTAATCTCACAAAGTGCAATGTAAGACTGATAAATCACCAAAGAGTCTAAATTCGGCAAATCATTTTGGAAAATCGATTTTGAGTAAAAAAAAGCGCCAAACATGGATTGCTTTGCAAGATTTTAGGGTCGCCATCTAAATATTTTGTTTTTGGAAAATTTAGGAAACCCTGACTCATGCCTAAGGCCACGTGTCCGTTATCACCAAAGTTGCCTCGGCTTGGGAATTTAGGTACAAGAGGGGAAGGTCCTGAAATGAGCACCCCCGCTCGCCCGATCAAAGATCGGCCTCTACTAAACATGATATGTTGTTTTTGAAAACACATGTGTTCTTATTTCGGTTTATTAGCTATCTTTACTATGTGATGCGTACAACACACAAGTATAGACTCAATCGCAAGAATTGGAACAAAACATCTCATGTTTATTTTTCGAAAATGGTTTGAAAGTGCTACTCGCAAGTAGGCTAAGATGCGGATTTGCCACCCTCAAGTGGGCTTAGAAAACAACATGATTTTGCCACTCCGCAAAGTGGGCTTAAAACGCACATTTTGATGAATTGTTCCAATTCAAGCAATGAAGCCTTCATCCACAGGCATTCAAGCAGTTATATCAGTTAAGCAAATACCCTCATGGCAAGCATGCTATCATGGCAACACTCACACTCATGCAAGGATGCTAAAGCATAAACACTCACAGTGTACTCCCAGCCAAAACAGAAGCTAGTTAGAAATCATGCATGATCCTAACTGTACAAGATGCCTAATGCAACGCATGCAAAAATGCAACTAAAATAGGCTCGGCCATCTAAGATGGCATATGAATGCTACACTTTGATGCATGTATTCAAATAGGAATTGAAATACAATGCAGTTTGAATGATGTGCCGAGCCCCGTGCATTCAATACGAATGAATGATGCACGCATGCAAGTCATAAGGATGCTAATTGAAACATGCCCTAAAACTAACCATCAAAAACTGGTAAATAAAAGGGAGAAAGACGTGGGGTTGGAAAACATTCACACACACACGCACACTTATTACAACATTTGCCCTTTCGACGGAGGGTCCGAATAATAAGTTAACTAGCTACGCTAATTAAACTAATTATTACAAACCAAAACTAATTAACTATTCCCAGTTAACTAATTATTACAAAACAAATTGAGTAACTAGCTAATCTAAGCTAAGTAATAACAAACCAAATTAATTAATTAGACACTTAACTAATTAATTGCAAAATAACTAAGCTAATGAACTAGTTTATCTAAGCAATTTAAACAAATGGCCTCGAGAAGCGAGAGTAATATGCATGCTTGGTTGGCTTCGCACGGAAATCCATTGCTATGCCCAGAATTGTCTTTGCTTGCATCTGATTTGGTTTCTGAAAGGTGCACAAACCTCCAAATTGCTTCTACTCCAACATAGGGACTCTCTGGTGGGTTGCCGACCAGAAAAGGGGGGTGTAGACCACCTGTAGGCCAGAAAAACTGGTTGTAGACCAGAAAAAGTGGTCAGTTGACCACCTTTACTGGTTTGCCGACTAGAAAATTTGCCAAACTCCAATTTTGCTGCAACAGAGAATAACAAGGGGCATAGTAGTGTATTTGCAAAATATGTGTGCACAACCACCCTCCCTATCATTTCTCAAGCTCAAGGGAGTGCGGTACTCAACTCTCGGGCCACCAACCGAGCATCGCAATGCACGATGGCCGCGAAGCCAAGTTTGCACAAGTCAATGTCAATGAATGCACACAAATAACACGCAAGGGCCTCCACCTCTATCATGCTTGATCAAGAGGGTTGGCGACCGAGAAATGAGGCGCGTTTCATCACTTCAAGTATGAAACGCCCCTCGTTTCTCATGTTTGGATCAACATCCGATCCAAACACAATGCAATGCAACACACATGCAAACAACATGCTTATCTAACAATGTTAATGTGGCATGCACAAGGTTCTAACGTATGAACAATGCATGCATGACATGTTTGGAGGCCAAGAACATCAAAGCTAGTAAAGAGCATCTCACAAGAGGCATGCAATACCAAGTTTAAATGGCTAAACCAACTATGGACAGACCTAAACCATGCCAAACAGTGGCCTAAATGCGTTGAGATGATAGCATGAAAGACAAGAAAATGATGCTCATGCATTATTCCATGAACAAAGTATAGAAGCACAACTCTTAAACATAATAAAGAAGTGACAAATGTGAGAGTGTAGCTACACTATATGAACTGAAATCATGTGTGAAATGATGCCAAATCATCCAAACAACACAAGCATAGCATCCTAAGGACCTTGAATCATTAGGCTAGTCAAAATTATTGCACTACAACCATGCATGACAAATCCCATATGACCCAAACAACTCAAAACAGAGTTGAGGCATGCTAAATCAAGGCTGAAAGCATGCTAAAACATAGGCTCAAAAGGGAAGGAAAGCATGTTCATTCATTGGCTCACAAACAGGGCATAATGCATAACCCTCAAGAGCAATGAAAGAGTGATAAACATGGGAGTATAGCAAAGACATAAGCTCTGAAATTACATTCCAAATGATGCCAGATCATGCATATATCACAAATGGGGCATGCTAGGAGGTTCAAAGCTTAAGGCTAGCAAAGGCACTTGCACCATAGCCATATCAAGCAAGCCCCAAAGGGCCAAGATGATTCAAAATAGTCCCAAGACAAGTTAAAACAATGCCAAAACATGCATGGAGTAGGGCTAACACATGCTAGAACGGGAGGCATAAAGCATGATGCATGCAAGGCCAATGAGCATGATTACACTACAAGTGTAAGAAGCAAATGAGGGATGCTCTAACCAACCAAAAACAGAGTTGTATCATGGCAAAATAACACCAAAAATATGCTGAGATGGTAGCCCAAAAAGCTTAGGCAAGCATGCATGCCAATTGGCTCATGATTGAGGCATAAAGCATAACCCTCCAAAGCATTGAAAGAGTGATACACACGAGGGTATGGCAGTGGAACATGCTTTGAAATTATATATCAAATGATTCTAAATCATACAAATAGCCCAAACAATGCATGCTAGTGGGCTCAAAACACTAAGCTAGTGGAGGGGCTTTACATTATGGCTATACAAAGCAAGGTATGCATGACCAAAGCCACCCAAATCAGACCTAGAGCATGTGAAATCATGGCAGCAAGCATGCTGAAGTAGAGCCAAAACAAGCTAGCACCATAGGCCAAAGTAGCAAACATGCTAGGCTAGTGAGTGGAATTGCACTACAAGTGCAAGGAGCATGCAAGAGGTAACCAAACCAACCCCAAACAGAGCTATATCATGCCAAAACAAGGCCTGAAACATAACATGCTAAGATAGGGCCCCAAGAAGGTAGAAAAACATGCTAACTTGATAAGCCAATAACACATGCAAACAAGGTATAAAAGGGGGGGCGGGGGACCACCCCAACCTATTTTGGGTCCCAAAACACATTTTTCACCACTGAAATTGCTTTGGAATTCAGTGGTGAAAAGACCAAACAAAGGTGATCTCAAAGGCCTAAAAGGATAGCTCAAAACAAGGCAAAATAAGGCACAAAAGGGGGTAGACCACCCCCAATACCAAAGAGGCCTCAAACAAACAATTCAAACACTTAAAAACAAGAGTTTTTTCAGTTGAAAGTTAAGCCAAAAGAAGCATGCAAAGGTGGCCTAAACTAATACAAAAACAAGCCTAAAAGGGGGTATATGCGTACCCTTGAAGAACCACAGCAAGAACAGCCACTTCGGAGGCAAAACCAAAGCTTTTGAGCTTCAAACAAGCCTCCAAGTACCTCAGCTCAAGAGTGAAGGTGTTTCACTAGGTGTTTAGTGCAAAAGTGTGAACAAAACTCACTTTTAGGCACAAAATAACACAAATATATATATAATATATATATAGAGAGAGAGAGAGGGAGAAATATAGAGAGAGGGATATGTATAGCCCTAAGCAAATTTTCTGAACCTTGAACAAGAGGGAGGAGGCTTCCTTATATAGAATTTCATGCCTGAAGCTTGGAAGACAAGCCAGACGCTTGAAGCAATCCCTCCATACACGTGTATGAAGGATGCCTTCTGTGCCCAACAGCTGGCACAGCTGGCAAGTAAAATATCTGCAGAAAATGCAGGAAGGCCACTGACTAGTTAAAGTGGTCGACCGACCACTCCCCCTGGTCGACCGACCACAAAAAGTGGTCTACAGGGAATAAAACTGGTCGGCAAGGGAGGAAGAGGGTCTGCAAGGAGAGTAGAAGGTGGTGGCAGGTTGCTGACCACCTTAGGTGGTCCATAGACCACCCACCCTAGCTGGCCGACCACCAAAAATGGTTTACAGGGGGAAAAACTAGTCTACACCCCTGTTCCACCCTCCAGGCAAAGTAACAAGGTTTGGTTCAAAAACAAACCAAAAAGGAAGCAAGACAAGAGTCCGCAAGGCGAGGCACTCAGCCGGAAGCCCCAAAAACTTGTCTACGGGTACAAAAAGTGGCCTATAGGCCTCCGTCTCCCTTTAGGCAAAGGCAGCAAGGCATGGTTCAAAAACCAGGCCAAGAGGAGAAAGTTAAGAGGTCCCGAGACAAGGCGCTCAGCCGAAGGCTCCAGAAACTCAAAACGAGCACAAACATGCACAATCATTGAGTGCACAGACGATGACGTCTGAGTCTTAACGTCGGTAAAAAATGGGGTGTCTACATTTGTCCCTCTTTGACAGAACTCGGAAGTCATGAAATGACGGGAGTGAATGTCAAAGGCCAGAGATGACCCATTTTTGACAAGGCCGAAGATTTAGACAAACAGGCAAGATAACAAAGAGATGCGCCCGCATGTAGGGGTAAGATGCAAATGACATGCACAATGCAGAACATAACTTATGATCATGCAAAAAAGATTGTAATGAAGCATTTATGCAAAATAAATACAACATTTTAAGTGAATGTTATGCAAAGAAATGCTACAGCAAACTCGTACATAAACAAGTAAACACGAACCAAACTACATCTTATGCAGAAAGGATGTAAGAAAATTATACAATTCTCACTGTGTCTTACGCGGAGAAGGCTAAAAGCGACTACTGAGAATACCCAAAGTCTCAAACAAAGCATCTCTAAACGTATCACACATAAGAGAAGGAATAGCGACACCTTTCAGCATATCACATGCGAGAGACGGAAAAGCACCACTTCTCAGCGTATCACACACAAGAGAAGGAAAAGCGACACCTCTTAGCGTATCACACACAAGAGAGGGAAGGAAGACAACACCACTCAACGTATCACACGCAAGAGAAGGAAAAGGTACACCTCTCAACGTATCACACGCAAGAGAGGGAAAGGTACACCTCTCAGCGTATCACACACGAAAGAGGAAAAGGCAGATGTCGGTGTAAACATTGGGTGTAACCGGATGTCTCTAACCAACGAGGTATCGATGTAAGCACCAGATGTATCCGAATGCTTCTAACCGACAAGAGAGTTTCGAGGGGACAGGAATGATCTTACCTAGAGTTCCTCTGACCGAAACAGATACAACATCATCTGGTTATGCCGACTTCAAATGGACCGTACATACAATATCGTCTGGTTGCACTAACCTCACATGAACCGTACATACAATATCGTGCCTGCATAAGAAAGAAACTCAACAGGTACAATATAGTAGCAACACATGTTCAATGTTACATCAAGATACAAGTCCAATACAAGATAAACGCATACATATACAATGCAAGTGAAAAGGTGCATAACAATGCATGGGAGATGTGCATAACAATGCAAGTGGAATGTGCAAAACAATACAAGTGAAAAGGTGCATAACAATGCATGGGAGATGTGCATAACAATGCAAGTGGAATGTGCAAAACAATGCAAGGAAAACGGTGCATAACAATGCAAGTGAAAAGGTGCATAACAATGCAACTGGAACATGCATGACAATGCAAGTGAAAAGGTGCATAACAATGCAATTGAAGCGTGCATAACAATGCAAGTGAAAAGGTGTATAACAATGCAAGTAGAACGGTGCATAACAATGCAAGTGAAAAGGTGCATAACAATGCAAGTAGAACTGTGCATAACAATGCAACTGGAATGATGCATAACAATGCAACTGGAACGTGCATGACAATGCAAGTGAAGAGGTGCATAACAATGCAACTGAAGCGTGCATAACAATGCAAGTGGAAAGGGTGCATAACAATGCAAGTGTAAGAAGCGCATGGAGAATGCAACGCAACGCAGCATACATATTCTATGCACAGTAATCAATGCATATTCGATGCAATATGCTCAATGAAGAAATGCGTGTCTTGGCAAGACCGATTTAGTTGTGACCTCTGATTTACCTCTCGGAGGGGTCATAATATATTTAAAAAAGGATACACCTCATGCATGCCAACTGACGATGAGCTACGCATCGAAGACATGAGTTGAAACCTCCGCAGAAACATTTTGAGCTGAAAAGTGGGTTCTTCATGTAGAAGCCACGGATGCCGCTTTTCTTCCCGATCATATTCACAACTTTCCCTATTCTCCAACGGGGTGGTAGACTAGGTTGGTTCAGTATCCAGAATTGAGGCGCACACATGCTACCTCAACCTATGGGGCTTCCATACAGATTTCAAGCCGGGGATACACCCCTGGGTATTTAAACCAGACTTTAGTCTCAGAAATCCCGAACCATTGCATTCTAGGCATTAGCCATTCGAACTCTAGTTTCCACCATCGCAGTCGGTCACCTAGGAACTCATTGCAAACATAACCAAGATGCCCCCGGTATGGAATGGTACTTGGGGAGAGCACTTCTGATCGCCATTCTGGCTTGAAGCAGGTTTGAGCTTGAGCTTGAGGTAGAGGTACACTCATACTTCGGAGCATTGACAAGACCTGAGGAGGTACATCCGGAATACAATCTCGGAATTTGCTAAAGTTGAAACACACTCAGATGCTCCGATTTTTCTCTTTTCTTTTGTTTTGTAGTGTGGAACCTACATAGCTTCAGTTAGGTCCTGGTTTTACTATTCTCACATGACCTGGGTTGAACCCTACAGTTTTATGAAAGAACAAATCCTGTTTTGCACAAATGTGGAGAATGGCACAGCACTCTGAGCACAAAACGATTCATTTTTTGAAATTGAAAAATAAGTTCTTAACCGGGTATTGAGCCTATGAATGACCACAGCAAAAATGACTCAACAATGAAAAACAAAGGTAAAACAACCTAAACACATCTATTGACACTTGAAATGACTCAAAACAAGAATCGAGACAAACAAAACGCAACAAAACACAAGACTCAAATGTGCACAAGGAGCCTGTTTCTTCGGGTATTGTTTCCCACCCTTTCTCATTTGTGATTCTCACATCACTCTGGCACTCAATCTTTATTTCTCTGAGAAACCCTTTTCTCACTTTTTCTCTCAACGCACATCTCTCTGTTTTTCAATCTCTCTTCTTTTTTATCCCTCCCCTGGGTGGTTGATGGATAAACAGGAAGTTGTGGGCTTTTGCCCCTGGTATTCTACCAGATTCTTCTTTTTTCGCTCATAGCTAGTGAGTTTCTCCCACAGAGGGGTTACGGTGCAACCAGATTTGCAGCAGATCTGCAACTGACGTTGGTTGACGATGCCCTTGGCCAGTTCGAATGTGACCAGACCTATCCAGATGAGGGAGTGGAATATCTTGATCCATTCTAGTTTGTGCTTTGCACTTATCTTGATACCTTGCTGCTTGGAGGATGAGGAGGCTTTCAGCCCTTTGTCTGTAAACTTCAGTTCTGCCCTTTCTGGTGAATATGGTGCCCTTTCCGGCAAGAATGGTGCCCTTTCTGGCAAGTATGTTGACAACGGGAAAAAGACAGGAAGCCTGACTCAACTATGCCCCTAGTTCATCGTTTTGACTATTTTTTTTTTGTTTTGTTTTTGGCTTCCGCTAATCAATACGAGAGTTAGATTAACATGCTTGTTTGATTTTCTAATTTGAAATCATGCAAGTCAGGTTGCGAGCACTGAAAATTTTCCTTTTTTAGGTCCAAGAAATGGTCTAGTTTTGAAAAAATGGGATAATTTTCGAAAGAATTAGTCAAATTCATTAAAAAAAATCTCAAAAACTATTTTTGCAAATGGCCACTGCTCGACCAACATAGAATTTACTCTTGAGATGCACAACCTCAGATCCAAAATAATGGGAAATTGCCCCTTGTCTAAATGGCACTGCACGGTGACAGAAAGTTGCTCCTTGTCTGAATGGCACCACAGCGCACTATAATCAGTCCTCAAAGTGACGATCATAATCGAACTCTCGGATACAGAGAAGACAAAGATGATCAGAACCATTACATGGACACAGTCGATTTGGAAGTGTTTATGGCTGAACTTCAGAATAAAGTTGCCTACGTATCCCAAACATGGGAATCAAGCCTGACATAGTTCCGGGTTAAGGTACACTCGGGTATTAACCTCTCCTTTTGCGCTCTAACTTTTGCCAAGGCCGCCCTTCCGAGTTTTCAACCTTGCGAGCTATGTTCTTATTTTCTTTTCAATTCGTTTCATTTTTTTTCATTTTTTCTTCTTTTTCTTTTCATCTTTTTTTCTTTTTTCATTTGCTCTAACTTTTGCCTGGGTCGCCCTTCTGGGTTTTCGGCCCAGCGAGCCTCTCAAGGGTAAAAGGTGTAACAAGTCCATGTTGAATGGTCGTAGGATCTCGAATCCATCTGAATCCAAGAGAATGGCTGCTGTTTGCTGATGATGTAGGAGTTCATCCAATCGGGGTCTAAAGTTGCCCCTAGTGTTGCGGATAGGAACTTGATTGTTCTTCAGCAAAACTTTCTTCTTTTCTCCCTTTTGGGATTTGGCATTCTTGCCGATCTTCGTTAGCTTGAGAAATGTCCCAATTTTTGACTCTTCGAGTACATCTGACATTTTTTGCCCCTAGTTCAAGGGCCGCTTCTCATCCAGCTTTGCAAGCTTTCTTTTGATCATATCTGACCTTCTTGCCCCTAGTCCAAGGGTTGCTTCTGATCTGGCCATACAAGTCTTATGTTGTGATTGATCGTTTGAACATTCTGAATCCAAGTTCAAGGTTTGAAAGCAAAAGGGGTCAAGTCTTGAGGCTGAGAGCTATCCTAGGCTGCACAATCTCAAGAGCGATTCCACACAGGTCTTCGCAAGACCACGAAAAACCTTTTTTTGAAATCTTTTAAGAAAGTGACTAATCGCTCGCGCTGAAGATAGTGCGGAACCTATCTGGATCAAGCCAGGATCCTTCTTAGTACTCACATTAACAAACATGATCTCATTCATTAAGGGCTTAGCACGTCTCTCTTTCTCTTAGTTGATCAAATTTTTGTAAATCCCGAGGAATTCCTCCCTCTTTGTTTTCATCACAGTGTTCAAAAAGTTTCGAAAAACTTAGGTCAATGCAATGATTTCAAGGCACAGAAAAGTAGGATAAAAGCACTGTCATTTCATTCAAATCTTCTGGCACAACTGGCTTAAGGAAGAAACAACACAAGAGCATGAAAATCACTGTTGTTTCATTCATATCTTCTGGCACAACTGGTTGCAAGGCAGAAACAGACTCAAAAGAAAGAGTGTAAAAGACAAACGCAAAACAAGCAAGTGATGCCCGAGGTAACACCCCCGAAATCACCTGACTCTAACAAAACAGGACTGACTCGACACAACAAGACAGACTCAACTGACTCAGTTCAACAGGACTGACTCAATACCCAAGTTAGAAAGTACAAAAACTAGCATTTGCACATTGCTCAAAACAGTGCGTGCCATCCACCATAGCTGGAGTAATCTGAGCGCCATCAGCAGACGGTTCATCCCTCAATCACATCACATTATCCCCCACATTCATCGATCCAGTGCTGATAGACTTTGCAGGACTTGGTGTGGCGATGACCTTGTTATCAATCAAATCTTGTACTTCGTGGCAAAGACGAAAGCAACTGTCAGTATCATGATCGGCTTGTTGATGGAAGGCATAGTAATTGGCCGGGTTGTGGGAATAAGGAAGTTTGTTTGGTAATGGCCACGACTCTAGGGGCTTGAGATGGCCTTGTCCTATAAGGATTTGGAAAGCTTTGGACAAAGTCATGTAGAGGGGATTGAAGACCCTCCGACCTCGGGGTTGGTACTTCGAGGTTTGTGGAGTTTTGCTGGATGCACCAGCAAAGGGATTGGTAGGCACTGACTGGGTCTGCTGATCTCTTCCGAGTGCAGGATTAGAGCTAAAAGGAACGTTCTTGGTACGACGGCCCTTCTCCTGGCTTGCCCCTTGATTCAAACTGTTCTCATTCTGAGTGGTAAAAGTGCCATCAATAATCTTTGGAACAACTGCAATCACTTGCTGTTTATTCAGCCCTTTGGCTTTCAAAGCCTCAACAGCCCACTGAAGGTGTTTATGGGGACCAATGCCTGCCCTTACCTTGTTCTTACCACTAGCCTCCACTTTGCCAAGGGATTGGCCTTCTTCCAACGCAACCCATCCCAAGATTAGGGAGCCTTTTGGTGTGAAACTTCTAGCATGTGATGTGGTCGATGATGGAGCCAAAACTCCAAAGGCTAAATCCATCATTGTTCTTTGAAGATCTTCAATCATTCTCATCAGTTCAGAAGTAGTGGGTTCACGGGTTTGAGAAGATTGGAGTTCCGAGACTGGATGTGTGGTAGGTGCCCCAGATGCGCATTGCATTTCGACATTGGTCTCATCCTGCTTGGCGATTCCCTAGTTTAATGCTGCTATCATGGCCACAACTTCTTCCGAACTCTGTGCCATCACGGTCTGCTGAGTTTGAACAAAGGTGATGTGATTGGTGACTGTCAGATCAAATGAAACAATGAGCCTTGACTGGCCTTTCTTTGCCTTGCCTCAGCAAAGGAACACTGGTTGCCCTTGAATTCAATCCCTGACTTGACAAAGTCTATCAACACAAATCCAATGTACCCGGGGGATATTGGAGCCTTCTGAAGCTATGGTTCCAAGACTACCTAGCAAAAGAGAAAATAGGCAGCATCTCAGCCCAATTTTACCAAAAACAGATATGAGCGTAGCTGAATGACTATGCTCTCTACTGAATTCTGCCCAAAATTCTGCCTGTAAACTAATACCCTTAGGCCGATACTCAGACTTGCAAACTGATACATGCATCCTGTAGAGACACATCCTTAACAGCACATGGCAAGCAAGTGAGAGCCAAAACATCCCCTATGGTGGGGTAGGGTTTCCCTGTCCTAGTTTTGTCAGGAACTAGGGTTTCACTACGCACGCAGTGGCTTCAAACAACCTACGTTCGGGTAAGCGACCTATCCTAGTTTGGAATGGTCTCTATGGCTTCCGATATGCAACTAGGTCGAATGGTCAAAAAGGGTGCCTCGGTAAAAATCGAGGTTTGTGTTCCCATCGTGGCAGAGGCCGTAACCGGTCCGCCTTATGGTATGCTTTTCCAAGCAAGCCTCCGACAAACCATTCAGGAATAACAGATGGCAAACACTATGACATAGGCGCACCTATGCAAATGCAATGCAAAGAAACACATAAGTGTGAACAAAACAACATATCATGATGTTCAAGTCAAGTTCTCTAAATCCCCAGCAGAGTCGCCAGAAACTGTGGACCGCCTGAACTCCGCTTCGCGCGCGAGGGCGCGAATTGTAGTTCTAGCTACTACAGTTTGGACTCCTGTCACGGTTCTGAATCTAATCTCACAAAGTGCAATGTAAGACAGATAAATCACTAAAGAGTCCAAATTCGACAAATCGTTTTGGAAAATCGATTTTGAATAAAAAAAAAAAGCGCCAAACATGGACTGCTTTGCCAGATTTTAGAGTTGCCACCTAAATATTTTGTTTTTGGGAAATTTTGGAAACCCTGACTCGTGTCTAAGGCGACGTGTCCGTCATCACCAAAGTTGCCTCGGCTTGGGAACTTGGGTACAAGAGGGGAAGGTCTTGAAATGAGCACCCCCGTTCGCCCGATCAAAGATCGGCCTCTACTAAACATGATATGTTGTTTTTGAAAATACATATGTTCTTATTCTGGTTTACTAGCTATCTTTACTGTGTGATGCGTACAACACACAAGTATAGACTCAATCGCAAGAATTGGAACAAAACACCTCATGTTTGTTTTTCGAAAATGGTTTGAAAGTGCTACTCGCAAGTAGGCTAAGACGTGGATTTGCCACCCTTAAGTGGGCTTAGAAAACAACATGATTTTGCCACTCCGCAAAGTGGGCTTAAAACGCACATTTTGATGAATTGTTCCAATTCAAGCAATGAAGCTTTCATCCACAGACATTCAAGCAGTTATATCAGTTAAGCAAATAGCCTCATGGCAAGCATGCTGTCATGGCAACACTCACACTCATGCAAGGATGCTAAAGCATAAACACTCACAGTGTACTCCCAGCCAAAACAGAAGCTAGTTAGAAATCATGCATGATCCTAATTGTACAAGATGCCTAATGCAACGCATGCAAAAATGCAACTAAAACAGGCTCGGCCATCTAAGATGGCATATGAATGCTACACTTTGATACATGTATTCCAATAGGAATTGAAATACAATGCAGTTTGAATGATGCGCCGAGCCCGGTGCATGCAATACGAATGAATGATGCACGCATGCAAGTCATAAGGATGCTAATTGAAACATGCCCTAAAACTATCCATCAAAAGTTGGTAAATAAAAAGGAGAAAGACGTGGGGTTGGAAGATATTCACACACACACGCACACTTATTACAACATTTGCCCTCTCGACGGAGGGTTCGAATAATAAGCTAACTAGCTACGTGTAGACCGCCCAAACTCTGCTCCGTGCCCGAGGGTGCGAATTGTGTTCTAGCTACTATAGTTTGGACTCCTATCACGGCTCTGAATCTAATCTCACAAAGTGCAATGTACGACTGATAAATCACCAAATAGTCCAAATCCGGCAAATCGTTTTGGAAAATCGATTTTAATCAAGAAGTGCCAAACATGGACTGCTTTGCTAGATTTCAGAGTCGCCACCTAAATATTTTGTTTTGAGAAATTTAGGAAACCCTGACTCGTGCCTAAGGCCACGTGTCCGTCATGATCAAAGTTGCCTCGGCTCGGGAACTTGGGTACGAGAGGCGAAGGTCTTGAAATGAGCACCCCCGCTCGCCCGATCAAAGGATCGGCCTCTGCTAAGCATGATATGTAATAACCCGACCCTCGCACATGTAACTGGTATACTTTCAATCCCTTATTTTGAGCAATCATATGTTTATTGTGAAATTTTATATGAAATTAAATTAAGTTAAGCGAATCTTATGTTTATAGACGTATATCTATCTAATGTGAGAAATATCTGTTACAATTCTAATGTTGGAATCAGGAATTGAGAGCCTTAGGGGCTTGATAACCTGAAATTCATTTTATATTTGAAATCAGCATGATTTTTAATTTTTAATATGATTTTCTGTAAAATTTCAATTTGGAATAATTAAACTGATTAATTTTTGTCCTTATTCATCTTTTATATATATGTCCATGTTCTTTAATCATTTGACTTGGTGAGCCTTTACAAAAATATCTCCTGAGAGAGATTAGAGAGGAGAAAGGTTTGAAAGGAAGTAGAGGGATTCATCAAGAAGAAAGATTGGGGAATTGAGAAGGATTATAGGGTTTAAAGCTTAAGGTATGTGAATTTTACTTGAATTAAGTCTTTATTTGGCTATAGGGAAGATTTTTCTTTGTGTAGGATGTGTAGTGATTAAGTTGAAAAGCTTAAATTGATTTGGGATTACATTGAGTTATATAAAGAAGGATTTCATTCTATCCTTTATTTATACATATTTGACCTCATTTATGGATTTGGATGATATTAGAGATATTTGGGAACAATATTGCAAGGATTCAAAGTGTTTATGTTATGTTCATGTAATGCAAGGAATTAAACATTTAATTCACATTCAAATTGATATGTGTTTGAAATGTTTTTGTACATGATTTTTAAACCATGTTCCATTAATTAAAAGACCTATTTTGAGCCTTGAAGGAGTGTATCAAAAATGGGGTTTTACTGAATTTCCAAACTGCAATCTGCTGGAATCGCCGCACTTGCGGGGTTCACTGCCGCACGTACGGGAAGCCTTGCCGCACGTGCGGGGCTCACAGCCGCACGTGCGGCCCAAACTACAAAATTTTGTTCGCTCCGCTTTGCGTGCTTAACCCTCTGATATTTTTGAAATATGTGTTTGATGTCCCTAAGATGCCTGTAAATTCGTTCGAAGTAAAATGAAGCAAGAAATGAATTAAGAAAAAAAAAGAACTAATGAATAAGTTGTGCACATGTGTAGGTCATAACCCGGGAGGGTCAAGCGCTCCGCTATAGCACTGTGAGTAGTACAGAGATCGTGCATTTACTTACCGTTAATGGTTCTTATACTTAACACTTTGTTCTTTGCAAGTGATTATATTCACATTTATGATAATTGGAAATCGGTGCGAATGTATGGGAACGTTGAAAGATTTGTTTACATTGGTATGACTCTGAAAATAATCTTTACATTACCTATGACTTCGCATAAGTATTGTATACGACTTATTAATGTTGGATTAGTTTAAAGATAAATCTAACTGGGTTCGTTATGCTAAAAAGTGACTTGTGTTATACAAAAACAGGAGTGATGTGTTTTCAGAGACTTGTTGTACTGTGTTCTGTATTTGGGAGTTAATACTATGGAATTGGTTAACAGAAAGAAATGGTAAATGTAAACCTCGCTTACTGGGAACATGATATTCTGAATGGCCTATCAAAGGCTACTATAGATCATTTGGCTCAACACGTGTTTTATGACATAAATGTCTACCCAGAGTGGATCATTAGAATGAATAATTGGATAAGATCACGGGTTGTTTTATACGTTAATAACTGTTAAGAATTATGATGAACGTCGGATTGACTTTCAAATGACTCAACGTGAAGACAGAATTAAATAATAATGACATTGTCATGTAACTCACATTATGATGTAACTGTTCTGTCTTTGTTAAGTGTATCGTAATGACATGATATGACAAGAAATACTCTATTTTCTGATATGTTACATTTTGAATCATTGAATGATTGTCCATACATGTAAAAATATTCATAGCATCCTTGGCACAAGGCCTTTACCCGGGGGTAATAATACCGTGGTTCAAGTATGTTTATGATTCAAGCCTAATTAAAATATGGATGAGTTTGTTTCTGTTTATCTGTTCTGTTTACGCTATGTTATGACATGATATGAATTGGCCGGTCTTTAAGATCTAATGATTTCTGATATGAAACAAAGTGCTGTACGGAACTAAGTGTTGCAATGCGAGTCACCTCTAGAATCCGTACGAGCCACCTCTTGAGTCCATACATATGTGAACTGGCTTAAAGCTGATATGAAAGTCATGAGGCCTATGGCCATTCTGTGAAAGTTATGAGGCTTATAGCCGTTCTGGAACATCTATGAGGCCTATGGCCAATTTGTGGCATCTGGGCCTATGGCCATTCTGTATGATCTGCTAGTATGAAACAAAGTGCTGCCATGCGAGTCACCTCTAGAATCCGTGCGAGCCACCTCTTGAGTTCATACATGCAAGAAAAGGGCTTTATGCCATTTTGTTTATGGGCTTTATGCCATTCTGTTAAAGGGCTTAATGCCACTTTGTCCAAGGGCTTGAAGCCATTCTGTTTAAAATTTAGGCCTAAGGCCATTCTGGAAATAATTACAAGATAAAGTTAACTATATGTTCTTTGCACTTGTATATGTACATTGTAATTCAAGTTATCATTAAATTATTTACGTACTACTATTCACTGAGCTCGACTCACTTTATGTTATGTCTATTTTTGTAGGCACTCCACCTGAAGGTCAGTCTCAACCCATGGCGTCCGTTCCTCTTAGGTCAACCTCAGGGTGTCCAGGCACTTAAGTGAAGGCAGCTCATTTATGGAGTTTTGCTAAACTTTTAATTTTGTACCCTAATTATTTGTCTGAAAGGGGAAGTGTATATAATCCTTTTACCTATCAATGCTTTTATTGTACGCCCAATCTTGAGGGCTGGGTCTATATATATATGTGTATATGCATATAGCTAAATTCTCAGATGCACGTCACTGTATGTTTATCTGCCTTATCTTTCGGTAGTGATCCTGGCATGGTAGTTGCAGCTCAATGGAGATGGTTTCTGTTACGTTAAAATTTTAATGCTTCCGTTCAGGCCCCATATCTTATATACATATCAAGTTAGATGCCCGTTTCTGAAGTGGTCATGCCCAAACTTTTAGGGGCGGGTTTGGGGTGTGACATGATATGTTGTTTTGAAAACACATGTGTTCTTATTCCGGTTTATTAATCTAAAATTACTATGTGATGTGCACAACATACAAGTATAGACTCAATCATGCGGATTGGAACAAAACAACTCATGTTTGTTTTTGAAAGTGGTTTGAAAGTGCTACTCGCAAGTAGGCTAAAGCGCGGATTTGCCACCCTCAAGTGGGCTTAAAAAAACATGATTTTGCCACTTCAAGTGGGCTTAAAACTCACAATCATCGAGTTGTTTCAATTCAGGCAATCAAGCCTTCATCCACAGGCATTCATGTAGTTAATCAATTAAGCAAATAGCCTCAACCCAAGCATGCTATCATGTCAGTCACTTACACACATGCAAGAATGCTAAAGCATAAATACTCACAGTGTACTTCGAGCCAAAAAAAAAGCTATGTTAGAAATCATGCAAGATCCTAGCTATGTTAAGATGCCTAATGCAACACATGCAAAAATGCAACTAAAATAGGCTCGGCTATTTAGAATGGCATATGAATACAACACTTGATAACATGCTTTGAAACACGTATTCAGGAAAGCGTATTAAAGTACAATGCAGTTTGTATGATGCACCGAGCCCGGTGCATGCAAGACGAATGAATGATGCATGCATGCAAACATAAGGTATGCTAATCGAAATATGCCCTAAACTAACCATCGTAAGCAGTTAAATAAAAGGGAGAAAGAAATGGGGTTGGAAGACATGCATCACACACACGCACACGCACACTTATTACAACATTTCCCCTCTCGACAAAGGGTCCGAATAAATAATACAAGCTAGCTACGCTAAGCTAAGCTACTTAACTAATCTAATAATCTAATTAGACTAATTATTACACAACACAAATTGAATAACTAGCTACAACTAATTATTACAATATTTTAACTTAACTAATCATGGTAACTAACTAAGTATGTGAGGTATGTGAACTAGGTTGCCACAGCTCTGCCTTGAACAGTGAAGGATGCATGCTCGGTCGGCTTTGCTCGGAAATCCATTACCATGCCCCTAATTGCCTCTATTTGCATTTGGTTTGATCTCTGAAAATTGTAAAATCTCCAGGTTGCTTCTACTCCAACACAGGGACCTCCTGGTAGGTTGCTGACCAGAAAAGGGTGGTGTAGACCACCTGTAGACCAGAAAAACTGGTTGTAGACCAGAAAAAGTGGTCGGTCGACCACATTTGCTGGTCTACTGACCAGAAAATCTGCCAGGCTCCAGTTTTGCTACAACAGAGAACAAGAAGGGGCATGGCAGTGTATTTGAAAGATATGTGTGCACAACCACCCTCCCTATCATTTTTCAAGCTCAAGGGAGTGTGGTTCTTGACTCTTGAGCCGCCAACCAAGCATTGCAATGCATGATGGCCGAGAAGCCGAGATTGCACAAGTCAATGTCAATGAGTGCACAACTAACACATAAGGGCCTCCACCTTTATCATGCTTGATCAAGAGGGTCGGCGACCAAGAAATGAGGCGTGTTTCATCACTTCAAGTATGAAACACCCCTCGTTTCTTGTGTTTAGATCAACATCCGATCCAAACACAATGCAATGCAACAACATGCAAACAACATGCAATGCAATAACATGCGAACAACATGCAATGCAATAACATGCAATCCATCAATGCTAATGTGGCATGCACAAGGTTCCATCATATAAGCAATGCATGCATGGTATGTTTGGAGGCTAAAGCATCAAAGCAAGTAAAGAGCATCATACAGGAGGCATGTAATACAATGCTCAATGGACTTAAACCAACCCCAAACAGACCTCATGCATGCCCAAAAAATGACCAAAACATAAAAACTTAGGCACAAAAAGTCAAAGAACACATGCTCATTCGTTTGCTCTCAAGCAAGGCACAAAGCTCACTTTTCAAACACATTGAAAGAGCAACATATATGGGAGCATAGCATAGGTACAAGTACTGAAATCATGTGAGGAATGATGCCATATCAAGCATATATCACAAATGAAGCATGCTAGGAGGCTCAAAGCTTAAGGCTAGCAAAGGCACTTGCACCATAGCCATATCAAGCAAGCCCCAAAGGGCCAAGGTGACTCAAAATAGTCCCAAGGCAAGTCAAAACAATGCCAAAACATGCATGGAATAGAGCTAACACATGCTAGAATGTGAAGCATAAAGCATGATGCATGCAAGGCCAATGAGGAGGATTACACTACACCTACCAAAACCAAGCATGAGATGAATTTACCATAAAAAATCAGAGTTGTAACATGGTAAAATAACACGAAAAACACACTGAGATGGTAGCCCAAAGGCTTAGGCAAGCTAGCATACAAATTGGCTCATGATTGAGGCATAAAGCATAACCCTCCAAAAGCATTGAAAGAGTGAAGCATGGGAGAGTATGACTACACCACACACACTGAAATCATGTTAGAGATGAGGCCAAAGCATGCAAACAACTCAAGTAAGCCATGCTAGAGACTATGAAACTCAAAGCTAGTGAGCAAGATTGCACTATGGCTATACAAAGCAAGGCATGCATGACCAAAACAACTTAAAATAGAGCTTAAGCATGGCAAAACATGAGTAAAAGCTTGTTGGAGTGGAGGCAAAAACATGCTAGAATGATGGTCCAAAGCATGATGCATGTTAAGGCTATTGGGAGGATTGCACTACAAGGTTATGAAGCATGCAAGAGGCAATCAAACCGACCCAAAACAGAGCCAAGGCATGCTAAAATAACACCAAAAACATGCTGAGATAGGACCAAAATAGGCTAGCATGATGGATCAAAGTATTGAGCATACAAGACTAAATGGCAAGATTACACTACAAGTGTAGAAAGCATGCATGAGGTAACCAAACCAAGCCAAAACAGAGTTATGCCATGTTGAAATAGGGAAAAAAATAGGCTGAGAACAAGCCAACACTTACTAGAAAAACAAGCTCAAACATGAGGCCTACAAGGCAAGTAACCAAGACACAAAAAGAGGGGATGACCCCCTCCTATTTAGGGCCTCAAAACACACTTTCCACCATTGAAATTCCTCTAGAATTCAGTGGTGAAGAGGCCAAACAACGGTGATCTCAAAGGCCTAAAGTGATGGCACAAAACAAGGCCAAATAAGGCACAAAAGGGGCTAGACCACCCCCAATACCAAAGAGGCCTCAAACAAACACTTTAAGGACTTAAAAATAAGAGTTTTTTCAGTTGAAAGTTAAGCCAAAAGAAGCATGCAAAGGTGGCCTAAACTAATACAAAAACAAGCCTAAAAGGGGGTATATGCTTACCCTTGAAGAACCACAGCAAGAACAGCCACCTCTGAGGACAAAATCAAGCTTTTGAGCTTCAAACAAACCTCCAAGAATCTCAGCTCAAGAGTGAAGGTGTTTCACTAGGTGTTTGTGTGCAAAAGTGTGAAGAAATGGCACTTTTGAGCACAAACTAACACAAATATAGAGAGAGAGAGGGAGAAAACAAGAGAGAGATATATGTTTTGCTCTAAGCAAAATTTTTTGAACCCTGAAAATGGAGAGAGAGCCTCCCTCTTATAGAAAACCAAGCCTCAAGCTTGTTGAACAAGCTAGAGACTTGAAGCAATCCCTCTATAGGATGCCTTCTGTGCCCAACAGCTGGCAAGGAAAATATCTGCAGAAAATGCAGGATGGCCGCTGACCAGTTAAAGTGATCGACCGACCACTCCCACTAGTCGACTGACCAGAAAAAGTGGTCTACAGGGACAAAAACTGGTTGGCAAGGGCGAGAAAGGGTCTACATAGAGAGTAGAAGGTGGTGGTAGGCTGCTGACCACCTTAGGTGGTCCATAGACCACCAACTCTAGCTGGCCGACCACCAAAAGTGGTCTACAGGGACAAAAAGTGGTCTACAAGGGGAGAAACTGGTCTACACCCCTGTTCCACCCTCCAGGCAAAGGATAGCAAGGTTTGGTTCAAGAACAAACCAAAAAGGAAGCAAGACAAGAGTCCGCAAGGCGAGGCACTCAGTCGGAAGCCTCGAAAACTAGTTTACGGGTACAAAAAGTGGCCTACGAGAGGAAAAGGTAGTCTACGGCTACAAAAAGCGGCCTACAGGACCCTCTCTCCCTCTAGGCAAAGGCAGCAAGGAATGGACAAAAACTAGGCCAAGAGGAGGAAGTTAAGAGGTCCCGAGACAAGGCGCTCAGCCAATGGCTCCGGAAACTCAAAACGAGCACAAACATGCGCAATCATCGAGCACTCAATCGATGACGTCTGAGTCTTAAGGTTGGTCAAAAATGGGGTGTCTACAGTTGCCTCTCTTTGACAGAACTCAGAAGTCATGAATGACGGGAGTGAATGTCAAAGCCCAGAGACGACTCATTTTTGACAAGGCCGAAGACTTAGACAAATAGGCAAGATAACAAAGAGATGTGCCCGCAGGCAGGGGCAAGATGCAAATGACATGCACAATGCGGAACATAACTTATGATTATGCAAATAGGACTGTGATGGAGCATTTATGCAAAATAAATACAACATTTTAAGCGAATGTTATGCAAAGAAATGCTACAGCAAACTCGTACCAAACTACATCTCATGCAGAAAGGATGTACGAAAATTTATGCAATCTTAACTACGGCTCACGCAGGAAAGACTAAAAGCGAATATCGGGAACACCCTAAGTCTCAAATGAAACACCTTCTAGCGTATCAAACGCAAAAGAAGAAAGGCATCCAAACGCGTGTCAAACGCGAGTGGAGAAGGGTATGTCCAAACGCGAGTGGAGAAGGGTAATCGAACCCGTGCCAAATGCGAACATGTGTGATAGATAGCAGTCAAACTGAACCGGAACTTCCCTTAAATGAACCGTACATACAATGTCGTCTGGTTTCACCAACTTCAAATAAACCCTACATACAATATCGTGCCTGCACAAAAGAGAGATTTTGACAAGTACAATGTAATAGGAACACATGATCAACGCTATATCAAGATGCAATTCCAATACAAGATAAACGTGTACACATATGATGCCAATGGAAAGGTGCATAACAATGCAAGTAAAACGGTGCATAACAATGCAGGTGGAACGGTGCATAACAATGCAAGTAGAACCATGCATAACAATGCAACTAGAATGTGCATAACAATGCGAGTAGAACCGTGCATAACAATGCAACTGGAGCATGCATAACAATGCAACTAAAGTGTGCATAACAATGCAAGTGAAGTGTGCATAACAATGCAACTAGAACTGTGCATAACAATGCAACTGGGACGTGCATAACAATGCGACTAGAGTGTGCATAACAATGCAACTGGAATGTGCGTGACAACGCAAGTGAAGTGTGTATAACAATGCGAGTGAGAGGGTGCATAACAATGTAGGTGTAACGGTGCATAACAATGTAGGTTTAACGGTGCATAACAATGCAAGTAGAACTGTGCATAACAATGCAACTGGAATGTGCATAACAATGTGAGTAGAACCGTGCATAACAATGCAACTGGAACGTGCATAACAATGTAACTAGAGTGTGCATAACAATGCAAGGAAAACGGTGCATAACAATGCAAGTAGAACGTGCATAACAATGCAAATGAAGTGGTGCATAACAATACAAGTGTAACGGGGTGCATAACAATGCAAGTCAAGTGTGCATAACAATACAATTGGAAGGGTGCATAACAATGCGAGTAAAGTGTGCATAACAATGCAACTGGAGAGGTGCATAACAATGCGAGTCAAGTGTGCATAACAACAATGCACTTCTAATGTGACATCAATAGCATGTTTGAAGTAGAATATCGAATAAGGAAATACACGCCTTAATGAGACCAATCCAAATGCAACCTTCGATTTACCTCTCGGAGGGGTCACAATGAACTTAAAAAGGATACACCTTGCTCCTGACGAGTGACGATGAGCCATGCATCGAAGACGTGAATCAAAGTTCCCGTGGGGACATTTTGAGTAGAAAATAGTGAACTTTTCTTGCACTTTCTTGAGAGCCAAGGACTCCAAATAGCATAAAAACACACAAGGAGGACAATGTGACCCTGAAGACCACCCTGGAGGGCTGCCGACCACCTAAACCAGCTGTAGACCACCTAGGTGGTCGGTCGACCTAAAAAATTGGTCGGTCGACCAGTTTAGTGAAATTGGGGCAGTTTAGTCTTTTGAGGTTTGACCCTTTAAGTACACAACTCCAAAACACATTTGCTCACACCCTCAAGGCCGAAATTCACTCCTCTTCCTTCCTAGACCCTTTTCCCTCTCAGATTCGGGCTTTGCACGCGTTTTCCAATGCCCCACGTGAAGTTGACTCACTAAAATCTTCCGATTTCCTTCACTTTGAACCGATCATAATTTGTTTTCGGAGCTTCTTTCTCCATTTTCACCACTTGAGGTATGTTTCTCTCGAAGTTTAGCACCTTTTCCCGAGCTTTGACTTTCTTTGACTTTTTCTCTTCTCGAGAATTGACTTTTGGCAATTTTAGCTCATTTTGCTCATTTTTGCTCATTTTGCACCTTCTTTTCAGATGGCTGACGATGCTCCATACGACGAGGGTCCTCTGGGGATGGAGGAGCCTGACATCATTCCATTGCCACCTAGGATCCGGCCCTTCGACCGTACGACATACTGTCCCAAGGAGCACATCTTACCACCCAGCACTTTTCATCATTTTACAAACTTTGCGCGACGAGCACCCGCGGACTTGCTACTACGGGAGCCAGAGTCTCACCTATCTCACTACACGCCCAAGGTACATACTGCACTCTTACATTTTTTGCTATGTATTTTGTATTTCTTGTACACTTTATGCTTTCGCTCTGTGTTTTATCTGCTTGTTCTGAACACATTTACATACACAACACTTCTGCTCATTCTTAACACAACTCACACATAGCATTCTGTTCATTCTGAAACTGAATACATCTGTTCATTCTGCACATAGCTCACGCGCATCATTCTGTTCATTCTGCACACAGGTCATACACTGTATTTCTGCTCATTCTAAACACAGCTTACACACTGCATTTCTGCTCATTCTGAACACAACTCACACTGTATTTCTGCTCATTCTGAACACAGGTAGCTTTCCATTTTACCCGGGGATATGGGTCGATTATAGCGAGGGAGTGGTACATAGAGCTCCTAGACGGTGTTTGACAGATTGTTGATGAGGCAGGGTTTGGCCCATTTTGCACGGGGTTATCGCGTCTTGCGGTGAGTAGGACCCTCCTGGGTGCATTAGTAGAGAGATAGTGGGACACCACCAACTTCTTCCATTTCTCAGCTACCGGGGACATGACGATGACCCCATACGACTTTGCCATGTCGACGGGCCTCGACATGGGAGGTCGACTGGTCCCGTATGACTTGGATATGGGTGATGGGAGGCAGCCTGGACTTATCTACTCAAAGCCCATCTGCCAATCTACCGATCATCAGGCGCAGTCAGATATACCTGGTTCATAGAGCAGTACAGAGGGACTATGCCCGAGACTGTTGAGGCCACGGAGCAGTACGCCCGGGGATTTCTGATGTTCCTTCTTGGGACCACATTGTTCTCCGACAGGGGGAACACGGTCGGGCTATATCTTCTGAGTGCTCTAGTATATCTATCCCAGGTTCGAGACTTTGATTAGGGCGGCGCTAGCCTTGCTACCCTTTATTGCTATATGAGCGTGACCTCCCGCAGGTGCGGGAACATAGTAGGCGGCTATTGGAGAGCCTGGGAGGTACATTCTGCCCTTTTGTTTTACATTTTTGCTTTTCATTACCTGTACACTGCGTACATAGTCTCATTTCTGTTCTACACTTATACTTTCTGCACTCTACATACTGCCACTATCTTGCCTTTTACAACTGTGGGTATGCGCATATTTCCCGACGCTTGCTCCTGATTCGGAGGTTGAGGCACCATTTGAGGTGCTGTACTCGCATAGATTTGAAGGTCGATGCCGGCCTAGACCCCGAGAGACCCTGCCATATCTCAGGCATTATTTTGACATAGTACGAGCAACCGAGGTAATCCAGAACTCTCAGTTCTTCATGCTTTCAGCTTCGGTTCATCTTGCATAGCTAATTAATTCATGTACTTGCTATCCGTAGATCACCTGGCAGCCTTGGGTAGTGATGCCAGGGTTTTCTCGGTTCCAGTTTGTTGGGGCATGAGGCACCTCCCGATACCGGATTCTGTTTGAGGGACCAGTTGGCAGGCCCTGGTTTCTTGGGGAGCGCTTCATGTGCCAGACACTGGCTAATCTCGTTCAGGAGATCCCTTCACCGCCTCTATCAGACATGCGGACCACAGAGAGTCTCACTCCCTGGGAGGTTAGCGACCTTATGCAGGGTGCTGACGTAGTCCTTTTCTTGGAGAAGAGGGAGTACACAACATACCTTCACACATACCTGATGCCCCCGTTGACAGGCGTTTGTGCCCCCATGAGGAGAGCTGCTGACATTCCTTCATCAAGCCGCGCCCGAGCTACAAACATCCCCTCGACTAGCAGGGCCAGCACATTGAGAGATAGGACTAGGGGGATGCCTCACATTAGGCAGTGTGTTGGATGGCTAGATCCTCCAATAGAGCTGACATGTTGGCGGTATGGGATGCCTTATCAGATTCTGCTTGAGTCTCCATTGCCAGATCATCGATATGTCAGGGCCCTTGACTGAACATCGGTATGCTTCACAGCTTTCATCTATCATTCAGATATTTAGACATTCATTCATTCATTGATAACTTGAACTTGCATCTGCAGCCTTCCACAGGATATGTCGAGGGGTTGCTGGAGGCGATGGCCTCACTTGAGTTTATGGTTTTGAGGAGAGAGACGATACTGCACTCCTACGACATCCCGATACTTTCCAGTTTCCCTGCATTTATCATACTTTTGCTGATATATCGAAACTGAACATTTCATTGCACTAATTCACTGCATGTATAGATCACATCCGACACATCACATTCATATACTATATCTGCATGCACTCACTCTATGCACCATACTTGTATCTGATATACATACCCTGGTTGATGTATTCAAACAGCCTTTTCAAGTCACACCTTTACAGCCCGGGCCATCCAGGCCTCCTTCAATAGCAGGGAGAGGGATCCCGACACGCGGCCGAGGGAGACGTCGAGTACCTATCAGAGGTGATGACGAGTCTAGTGAGGAGGAGGGCGAAAAGAAATCCTCAAGAAAGACATCCAGGTGGTGACATTGGTTCAGGTTCTAAGGGCGGAGACGATGCCGAGAAGGATTTCGAGGATGGCGGCTCTGGTTCAGACGAGGGTGTCGACGGTGGTGGTGTAGAGGCTGCTCAGCCGAAGAGGGTGAAGAGGGCCTCTCGATCTTGAGCCAGATAGCACCAACTCAGACACTCTTGCTTTTTGTTTTATTTCTCTTTTTGCTTTAGTATTTGCACATTGTATAGCCTTAGGCAGTTTTATTTTCTTTAAAACTTTATACTTTGTAAAGAGAAACCAAGATGGAATGAAAATAGCTTTTTGTTCAAAAAGTGTTGCATTTGTATTCTAAGTATCGCATCGCATCATTTTGCACAAAAATGAGATTGATGGAAGTTTGAACACTCGTGTATTGCCAAGTCAGGTAGTGAACCAACACAACAAACTAAACAAAACAACTTAAAGAACAACTCGATAAGCAAAACAACGACTCAATAAACAAATTGCAACAACTCGATAAGCAAGGTTAACAACTCGATAAACAAAAGAGCAACAACTCGATAGGCAAATGCATATTGGACAAACAAAACAACTGGATGCATTCGAAACAGAAATAAACTCAGACCTTCAGCATTCTCAACACATAGGAAGGCTAGGGACTCTCTGCTGGAGACAAGAAGTAGTTGTAGACTACCTAAGCTCACTTGTCGACCACCCAAAATAGAGTGTCGACCACTTTTGTGGTCTGCAGACCAGAAAAAGTGGTCAGTCGACTAGTTATGTAGGGGGTCTCCAGATTTTTGCCACTTGTCCTCTAAATGGTGCCTTATCCTCTATAAAGGTTCCAGCCTCGTGGTTTCCTCATTCTAACTTAGTTTTTGCACCAAATGGAGGCATTTCTTGTCCAAAATCTCACAAATTGGATTGCTAACTTGGATGGCTCGGAAAAGCTGAATTTTCGGGGCTTTGGAATAAATGCACTATTCACACTGAGCCGCACCCCGTTGCGTTTTCCATTCCTCCATGCCACGACAAGGTGTTGGAATCCGGTAACTCATGTCTTTAGCTTTGGCGCACAAGAGATGTGTCCCACTTTTGAAGACTTCCAAGCTTTGATGGAGTCCCAACGCGATGAAGAGATCTTGCCCCAATTCCGTTTCGGCCACATCCAAACCTTAAGACGGATGTGCGGACTCACTTTGCATGACGCTCGGTCTTTGATTCACGATGGAGAGTTGGACATCTCCAGCTTGATTCATCAGTTTTCTAGTGCTGGTGACTGCGACGATCATCACTGGCAGGGTTTTCGGCGACACGCCGTCTGCTTGTGCATGTTGTCTCACTTTTTGCTTGCCCCAGGCTTTGGTGGGTCTAGCGTCTGTTTGATTGAGGTTGCCCAAGGCTTAAAAGAGGGCAAGAGCTGCATTGCCATGACACTAGCTGAGACATTGACGGGTTTGGATGTTTTCCATCACCAAGAGACTACTAAATTCGCGGGGAGTCCATTACTGCTGCAGGTAATGTTTCCCTCCCTAATCACATGTGTATTCCTCACATTACTCGGCACTCAGGCTCGATTTTTCTCTCAAAACCCTTTTCTCACTTTTCTCTCCACGTACACCTCTTTATTCTTTAATCTCTCATTTTTCATCCCTCCCCAGATATGGTTGATAGATAAGTTGAGAGTGGTGGACTCATGCCTAGCATATTCAGCATGTGGCTATTTCTTCCGGCGACGTCTAGTCGATGCCCCTGATGAGGGATGGTGGTGCGAGTGGATGTGCAGTCTGTCCACTGTCGGCATTGCTTGGCGCTGTGCCTAGCTCAATCTCCCGGTGATGAGTTACAGCATGTCTCGCCAGCCTGGGATTCAGTTGATTGGCCTAACACATTGTGTCTTTTACTTCCCGTTCCGATTCCGGTGCCAGTTTGGCCATGATCAGACTTGCCTAGAAGATGGGGTAGAGTATCCTGCTGCATTTTCGGTACGAGGCGCACAACTAGCTCGATATGCCACAGCATGGAGGATGAGAGTGCTTCTGGCCCTCGCTCCCACTTTCAGTTGCACCCTCTCTGATGAGTACATAGCTTGGCTCGATGAAGAGGCGCAGGTTGGGCCTACTTTGGCATCAGAGGCTTCCATCAGCTCTAGGAGGGGGCACAAGAACACCTGACTTATCCATGCCCCGAGTTTATTGCTTTATCAGTACTTTCAAGTTTTCTTTATAAATGTAATAAAAAGCAACTTCAATTTGTATTCAAGAGTAGGAGAACTCTGTACTGAAATCAATGTAATTGAAGGTTGTGGGTACTCAAAATTTTTCGTTTGGTCCAAAAATGGTCTAAGTCGTAAAAAGATTAATTTGAGGAAAATCAACTTTTATTAAAACTTTTCAAAACCATTTTCGATATGGATCAAAACTGGACACACACGAGGTCTATCACTGAGATGTACAACCCCGGATCCAGCAACTGGAAAGTTGCCCCTAGTCTGAATAGCACTGTACTAGAGATCACAACCGAGCTCTTGAATGCAGAATAAACAAAGATGACCAACATGATCACATGGACAAAGTTGATTTGGAAGTGTTTATGGCTGGACTTTAGAATGAGTTGCCTATGTATCCTGAAGATGGGAATCAAGCCTTACATAGTTCGGTTCAGGTTCACTCATGTGTTAACACTCTCCTTTTGCGCTCTAACTTTTGCCAAGGCCGTCCTTTCTGGGTTTTCAACCTTGCGAGCTCAGTTTTTATTATTTCAAATTTTGCATGCTCTAACTTTTGCCTAGGTCGCCCTTTCGGGTTTTCGGCCTAGCGAGCCACTCAGGGAAAGTATTTCTTCAACTTGTCCATGTTGATTGGCTAGGAGAACTCAAGGCCATCTAAATCCATCAGAACGATAGCTCCACCTGACCAGATAGACTTAATGATGTAAGCGCTAGTACAATTGGGTCTGAACTTGCCCCTAGGGTCATGGATGGGAGCTCGGTTGTCTTTGAGCACTAGATCCACCTCTTTCAAATTCCTGGACTTAACCTTCTTGTTGAAAGCCCTAGCAATTCTTCATTGATAACCCTGGACGTGATATAGTGCTTTTAGCCTTCTTTCATCAAAGAGAATGAGTTCTTCGAACCTGCTTTGCTGCCAATCTACCTCAGCTATCTGACACTCAGCCAATATCCGTAATGACAGAACCTCAACTTCGATAGGCAGAACAGCCTCCATCCCATAAACCAAGGAATACGGAGTTGCCCTAGTAGAAGTTTGAATTGAAGTCCAGTAGCCCCAAAGAGCAAATGACAGCTTATCTAGCCAGTCCCTGTAGGTTTCCACCATCTTCTGCAGAATGTGCTTGATGTTCTTGTTGGCGGCCTCAACTGCTCCATTGGTTTGTGGCCGATATGTAGATGACTCATGAAAAGCCACGTTGTATTTCTCCAACAAGTCGATCACCTTCTTCTTGAAGTGGGAACAATTATCCAAAATAATCTCATTCGGGACCCTGTAGCGACAGATAATGTTGATCCTGATGAACTTAGCAATGTCCGAAGCCTTGAACACCGCGTAAGATTGGGCCTCAACCCACTTCGTGACGTAGTCTATCGCTACCAGAATATAATCATGCTCGTTGGACCCCTTCGGAGTGACAGCCCCAATCACATCAATCCCCCAGACTGAAAATAGCCATGGCGGAGTCATGTTGTACAACTTCGACGGCGGAATGTTCATGCGATTTGCATGGATCTGACACTTGTGGCATCACCGAACAAAGCCAATACAATCCTCCTCCATGGTTGACTAGTAATAACCCTGCCTAAGGATCTTTCGGGCTAACATCACCCCACTCATGTGTGCTCCGTACTCTCCTCTATGGATGGCCTCCATCAGGCGCTTGGACTCTTCAGCATCAACACACAGCTTATGCATCCCGAGATGACCCCTCTTGTACAGTTTACCCCCGCAAATGATGAACTGAGCAGCCATTCTTCGAATTGCCCTCTTATCTTTGGTATTTGCCCCTGGTGGATACACCTCATTTTCCAAGAAGTTCCAGACGTTGTAATACTAGGGATTCTCATATTGTACCTTATCTATGGCAACAATCAGCTCGTAGGCCGGCGCAAATTTCTGTTTGATGATGATCGGACGCATCCGGACTCCGAAAGGGATGTCTATCATAGAAGATAGAGTTGCTAAAGAATCAGCAAACCTGTTGTTCTCTCTTAACAGATGAGCGAAGTTCAGTTTTTCAAACCGAGGAATCAGAACATCCAAGGTTTGGTGATAGATTCTCATCTTTTCTTCTTTAACTTTCTAATCTCCTTTAGCTTAAGATACAACAAGGCTCGAGTCCCTAATGACATCCAACCGTTTTGCCCTTAGTTCTAGGGCGGCTTCTAGTCTAGCAATACATGCCTCATATTCTGCTTCATTGTTCGACACTTTGAATTGGAGTTTGAATGCTAAGGGTATACGGGAATTGTTGGGTGCTATCAACAACACCCTTATCCTATACCCGTATTGGTTTGACGCTCCGTCAAAGTTCATCGTCCAAGTCTCTTCTTCGACATGCAGAATGGCCTCGTCTGGGAATAGATATTCTACTACTTCATCCCCTTCAATTGGGTGGTCGGCTAGAAACTCCGCTACCGCTCTCCCTTTCACTGACTTGCGCGTCATGTACTTCAGATTAAATTCGGAAAGCAGAAGCAACCAACGGGCTAGCCTACCCGTAAGTGCCGGTTTCTCGAAGAGATATTTGATGGGATCTATTCTCGAAACCAATATTACAGAGTGAGCTAACAGGTAGTGCCTCAACTTCCTGGTAACCCATACCAAGGCCAGACAAGCCTTCTCCAGCGGAGTGTAGCGGGTCTCGTAATTCAGCATTTTCTTACTCAGGTAGTAGATAGCCTTTTCCACTTTGTTCTCAGACTCCTGTGCAAGCATGCAGCCCATTATCGTTTCAGTCACTGATAGGTACAGAATCAACGGTTTCCCCGGCTCAGACGGTGACAACACAGGTGGGTTCTATAGATATTGCTTGATCTACTCGAAAGCAACTTGGCATCGGTCATCCCATTGGAACTTATTTCCTTTCGTCAGGAGACCAAACAATGGTTCACAAGTTAAGGTTAATTTTGCAATAAACCGTCTTATGAATTGTACTTTGCCCAGAAAGCCTCGCACCTCCTTTTCAGTCCTCGGTGGTGGCATTTCTAAGATGGCCTTGATTTTGGAAGAATCGACCTCGATACCCCTTTGTGTGATCAAGAACCCCGGCATTTTCCCTGCTGTAATACCAAATATACATTTCTGAGGATTCAATTGCAACTGATACTCTCTGATCCATTGGAAGAATTTCTGCAAGGCAGTGTAGTGGCCCTCTCTTTCCTTCGACTTAACAATCCTGTCGTTCACGTACACCTCAACCTCTTTATGGATCATATCGTGCAAAATCGTGGTCGCAGCCCGTTGATATGTAACCCCGGCGTTCTTTAAGCCGAATGGCATCACCCTATAATAATAGGTTCCCCATGGGGTAGTAAAAGCAGTCTTCTCCCTATCTTTGGGTGCCATCAAAATCTGATTGTAGCCTAAAAACCCATCCATGAACAAGAGTAGTGCGTGCCCAGCAGTGAAGTCCACTAATTCATTGATATGCGGCAGAGGAAAGTCGTCCTTTGGATTGGCTTTGTTCAAATCACTGAAGTCCACACATACCCGAATTCTGCCGTCTTTCTTCGGCATCGGAACTATATTGGCCAACCAAGTTAGATACTCAAATACTAACAGGAACCCTGCGTCGATCTGCTTGGTGACCTCTTCTTTGATTTTCAGGGCCCAGTCTGGGTGGATCCTTCAGAGCTTCTGCTTAATGGGTCGAGCCTCTGGGTCAAGAGGGAGCCGGTGCTGTACAATCTTAGAATCGATTCCAGGCATGTCTTCGTAGGACCATGCGAAAACATCTTTGAAATCTTTTAATAAAGCGACTAAGCGCTCGTGCTCTTCAGAAGACAACGTGGACCCGATTTGGACCAGCCACGGGTCCTTCTCAGTACCAACATTAATTGTTGTGATTTCATCAACCAAAGGTTTTACAAACCTCTCCTGCTCTTGATCAATCAAACATTGTAAAACCAGAGGAATTTCTTCCTCGTCGTTTTCATCAAAATTTTGAAATCTTGATTAATGCAATAAATTAAAGGCACAGAAAAGTACTCAGAAGCAACAGCCGTACCATTCTCATTAATAACATCCAGTCTGCTTGATTCCTCTGTTACAACAGACTCAAAGGAAAAAGAAAAAGACAACCCGACGGAGACGGATGGCATCCGGTTATCACCCCAAGAATATCGGACTCGGACTTCGGAAAGAGCCGAATCGATTCGACTCCATAAACTTAGTGGAATCGATTCCGACTCACCACCGACTTTCGATAAAAAGCCCTCCTTGTATTGCTAGACGAGGGAGGGTGCGATGGATGCATCCAGAATGTTTGAAGATGAGCCCACGACCGCTTTATCCCCGATCATGGAAACTGATAAGTTATCCCCCAAGCACTCTGGTACGTTCTGAGGATCTGAGAGGAGACATGCCAATGCTACCCCCATTTCCAATTTTGTGCCCTCAAAATCCTCCTCCTTGCATTGCTCAGCCTTAGCTGGTGGGTCTGTCTGCTCTTCAGCAACTTCATCCTCGGACAACTGAAGATAAAAAAAGATTTCGAAGCCGGGCAAGCACCGCTTCTCTGAATTCATCCAGGGCTCCGGAAAGCCGCAAAACGGGAAGTCTTCCCCCTCCCGGACAAAGTGTCTGTTCAGGGTCCCCTGGATAGGTTGGTGCACCAACTCGTAGTGCTTTCCGGCTTGTTTTTCCTTGGCTCTTTCGGCCATCTCTCTTCCTTTCCTCGCCCAATCTTCTTTGGTAGGCAGATAACTTAAGCCAAAGGTATATGGGTTGTGCAGCACTTTTGCCGATGCTGCAACGCCTTTCAGGCCACTTCGCCCTAACCCCATCCCGGGCATGTGCTGAAGCTTGTTCATAAGGTAGACAGATTGTGTATTGACGTATAACCCCTTATCAACAGCTAGCATATCTTGTACAACTGGGTCTCAGCTAGGGTGAATCCTGAGAAAAATACATCTTCCGCACCATGCTTAATCTCCAGAACTGGTGTAGAAACCTCTGGCGGCGAATGTATCGAAGAATTCCCAAAAACGATTGCCACCCCTTTCCTGTAGGGGTACTTCAGCATTTGATGTAAGGTGGAAGAGACGACTTTCACTTGGTGCAGCCACGGCCGCCGAAGGAGTAGATTAAAGGTTGCGGGAACATCCAAGACATGAAACTCAATGTCCTGTTGCCCGGGACCAACCTGAGTCTTAATCCGTACGGTCCCCATCACCTCTCGGCTGGTATTATCATAAGCTTGTATCACCTGGGCTGTAGGCACAAAATCCGCGGGCTTCAACCCGATAGCATATGCCATTCTCGATGGACATGCATTGATAGCAAATCCTGTGTCAACAAGGATCACCGGTATCCATTTCTCTCTACACTCGATAGAGATATATAGTGGTTTGTTATGATCTAAGCCCTCAGGTGGCAGTTCCTTGTCAGTGAAGGTCAAGGTCGGGAAAGCTGCTCCTAGGAAAACCAGCCCTACCAACTGCTCAGGAGTTGTATCCATTGAAAGTTTCGCCTTGTCCATGGCAGAAAAGACAGCTTGTTTGTGAACTATTGAGGCCATTAGCAGTCCCCAGATGGAGATGTCTGCTTGGATTTTCTTAAGCTGCTTCAGTACAGCCTTCTCCTCCAACAACTTTTCTTTCTGCCTCTCCGCTTCTTTGTCCTTCTCGGATGCCTCCGGTTGGTCTAAGTATGGGGCTTGAAGTACCGTTCACTTCTAGTCATATGGTCAACCTCCTCAACATACCAGGTGTCATCCGGTTGGTTCTGCCTCCAATCTTCATCGGTGTGGGCTAGATGTAAGTCGTCGTCTTCCCACCACATCCCATCAAGAATCGACAAACAAGCTGTCGATTCGCCTGCAACTATTTACGTGCTCACAAAGACATTCCGTCCAAGAACCTTGGCCTTCCTAGCCCTCTCAAGATCCTTGATCTTTTCTTGCTCAAGACGCTTCAATACAGCCTCCTGTTTAGTATCTACCATACTTAAACTGCCCGGATCCCGAGCAAAATTCTTCGCACCGGTGCTCTCTAGTGATTCTTCCTGATTCTTGGCCATTCCGATCACTGCTGATGTTCTCGCTTTTGATTGCCCCTATTCTGGCTGAGAGTCCTCAACAACATCTGGCTGGTCGCTGAGCCACCTTGTATTCTCTGCCGATCCATCCAGATCAAACCAGTTGAAAGTCACGTCCCCCGGATCTTGTTCATTGAAGAATTGCAGATTCGCGATATCCTCTTCCAGTTCTGCTAGGTCATCTAACCCCTGACTTGGTCCATCTTCTCGAACCACACTGATCTCTACCCGAACGGGCAACTCTATCCTCGGCTTAACCTGATTTGTTGATGTGATATAACCACTCGGGCTGTACGCAAAGCTCCCAGACCCCTCTGGCTTTGAATCAACATTCTCATTTGCCTCCAAAGTCGACCCAATTCTATCTTCGATAGTCACCACCACCGGTTCAGGTTGGGTTTAGGAGGTGCTCAACATGCACAAGTCTGTGCTGTCTGGGATGAACACCTCAGGCTTGGGTAGGTGGGAGGGTGTGATGTATATAGTTGGGTCATATGGAATGGCCGCGGTTTGGATCAAGTTGATGTGTTTGGGTGGTGGAGCTTGGTTATGTGGTGGGAGTGGTTTGGTGGTGACATTCGGCTTCTCTAGAGGCACAATCACCTTATTGTCAATGAGATCTTGGATCTCATGACGCAGTCTGTAGCACTGGTCAGTGTTGTGACCATGCTATTGGTGAAAGGCATAGTATTTGGCTGGGTTATGGGAAGCATGAAGTTTGTCTGGTAATGGTCGTGGCTCTAGGGGCTTCAAATGCCCTTTTCTAATGAGAACCCCCAAGGCTTTGGAAAGGGGTATGTACAATGAAGTAAAGGTCCTTTGGCCTCGGGGTGGATATTTGGCTGTTTGTGAGCTGGTACCGGACGCACCGGTGAATGGGGTTGTTGTTTTTGATGTGGTGGTGGTAACCATGCCTACATTAGAAGTTCTGGCAGCTGTAGTACTACTCGTGCTTGCATTTGAACTACGAGTAAATGCCCTCTTGGGCTGCTCTCTCTCGTGGTCAATCAGACCCTGCTTCATGGTGTCCTTAATCTGTACCCCAATCTTGTGTAAATTAGCAAAGGTAGGGAGGGGTAAGATGATCATCTTTTGCATCAGTTTGGGTTGGAGGTTGCGCACAACCATCCGTATCTGATCCTTCTTGACCGGCCTGGTGGTCATCATAGAAGCTTTGGCCCTCCAACGAGTTACAAAGTTAGAGAATCCCTCTTTCAGCTCCTGTCTGGTTGTCTCAAGATCATGAGTTGTGATCTCGATCTGTGTGTTGTATGAGTACTAGGCAATGAAGTCCTCGGCCATTCCTTCCCAACTTCTCTTGATAGAATCTTCCAACTTCGCATACCAAATGGCTGCGACACCCGACAGGGTCTCGCTGAAGAGGGAAAGCTTTTGTAGTCTGGAGAGGCCCATTGGCCTTAGGATATCTGAGAACAACCGCAGGTGTACCTTGGGATCCCCAGAACCGTCAAATCGGTCTATATGCGGCATCTTGAATCGGTCTGGCAAAGTCACCGCCGAATCGGTGTATCCATCCTCTATGTCCGGAACGGAATTAACGCCTTGTGCTTTCTTGAACATCTTTTCCAACTTGCTCACTTTCAGCACTGTTGGATCCACCTCAAATTCAAATGGTGTATCCACTAGATTAGCTGGTGCTTTGGACAGCTGAGGTTGAATTGGGAGTGGAACTGGCCTCGTTGGGACATTCGTATTTTCATTGACGTTTGCAGTATCCTTGAGTGTTGGAACTCTAGGTGGAGGTAGGGGTGGATGCGAAGCAGATGCTCCGGCTTATTGTGGTTGCTGCTGTTGCTGAAGTCTGGCAATCAGCTCTGTCTGTTAAGCCACAACCTCTGCCTGGCGTGCGAAAAATTCTGCTTGGCGGGCAGTATCCCGCTGCATGGCCTGCATGGTTTCTTGGAGCTGACGCATCATGTCCTTCATACTTGCCATAAGGTGCTGATCTAACTGAACAACAGGTATGTCTCTCTCTACGGTAGAAACGGAAACCTCAACTCGACTCAACACTGGTGGGGTGGATAATGACCGCTGATCTGGTAACCACTGTATTGATGAACTGCACCTAACTAACCTCCGTCTAGTAACTGGGGGTAATGAAAAGAACACTGCTTGTCTGTCAACTAGATCCTCGGATCGATGAAGCCTTCTACCTTTAACCTAGAGTGCTTTGGGGGAAACTGCCTCTTCGGAAGCAATGATGCTATACTACCTTGCAAAAAGATAAATAAAGCAAAATAAGGAAACAAACAACCAGAAAAACGGACAGCATTTTGGCTTAAAATAAACACAATACACAGTTGACATTTGTAAGCTGAACACACTGTTCTTAACACTGATCGTTGTCCCCAAATCATTGCCTCAAATCTGATACCCTCAGGTAGGATTCCTCAAATCTTGTAAAATCGATTCTCAAATACCGACATGCATGCATTCCTGTAGAGACACACTCTAAAAGCACATAGCAAGCAAGTGAGAGCCAGAACACCCCTATGGAGGGGTAGGGTTTCCCTGTTCTATCTTGTTAGGAGCTAGGGTTTCACTACGCATGTAGCGGTTTCAAACAACCTACAATCGGGTAAGCAACCTGTCCTAGTTTGGAATGGTCACTATGGCTTCCGATATGCAACTAGGTCGACTGGTCAAAAAGGGTGCCTCGATGAAAACCGAGGTTTGTGTTCCCATTGTGGCAGAGCCCGTAACCGGTTAGGCTTATGGCACGCAGCCTCCGGCAAACCGTTCAGGAATAACAGACGGCAAACACGGTGTCCTAGGCGCACCAAAGCAAATACAATGCAAAGAAACACATAAGTGTAGACAAAACAACATATCATGAGTTCGAGTCAAGTTCTCTAAGTCCCCAGCAAAGTCGCCAGAAACTGTAGACCGCCCGAACTCCGCTCCGCACGCGAATGGGCGCAAATTGTGTTCTAGCTACTACAGTTCGGATTCCTATCACGGCTCTGAATCTAATCTCACAAAGTGCAATGTAAGACTGATAAATCACCAAAGAGTCCAAATCCGGCAAATCGTTTTGGAAAATCAAAGGATCGGCCTCTACTAAGCATGATATGTTGTTTTGAAAATACATGTGTTCTTATTCCGATTTATTAATCTAAAATTACTATGTGATGCATACAGCATACAAGTATAGACTCAATCACGCGGATTGGAACAAAACAACTCATGTTTGTTTTTGAAAGTGGTTTGAAAGTGCTACTCGTAAGTAGGTTAAAGCGCGGATTTGCCACCTTTAAGTGGGCTTAGAAAAACATGATTTTGCCATTTCAAGTGGGCTTAAAACTCACAATCATCGAGTTGTTCCAATTCAGGCAACTTAAACAATTTAAACAAATGGCCTCAGGAAGCGAGGGAAATATGCATGCTCGGTCGGCTTCGCTCGGAAATCCATTGCTATGCCCAAAATTGTCTCAGCTTGTATCTGATTTGGTTTCTGAAAGGTGCACAAACCTCCAAATTGCTTTTGGTCCAACACAAGGACTCTCTGGTGGGCTGCCGACCAAAAAAGGCGGATGTAGACCACTTGTAGGCCAAAAAAACTGGTTGTAGACCAGAAATAGTGGTCGGTCGACCACCTTTTCTGGTCTGCCGACCAGAAAATTTGCTAAACTCCAGTTTTGCTGCAGCAGAGAACAACAAGGGGCATAGCAGTGTATTTGCAAGATATGTGCGCACAACCACCCTCCCTATCATTTCTCAAGCTCAAGGGAGTGCGGTACTCAACTCTTGGGCCACCAACTGAGCATCGCAATGCACGATGGCTGAGAAGCCAAGTTTGCACAAGTCAATGTCAATGAATGCACACAAATAACACGCAAGGGCCTTCACCTCTATCATGCTTGATCAAGAGGGTCGGTGACCGAGAAATGAGGCGTGTTTCATCACTTCAAGTATGAAATTCCCCTCGTTTCTCATGTTTGGATCAACATCCAATCCAAACACAGTGCAATGCAACACACATGCAAACAACATGCTTATCTAACAATGTTAATGTGGTATGCACAAGGTTCTAACATATGAACAATGCATGCATGGCATGTTTGGAGGCCAAGAACATCAAAGTTAGTAAAGAGCATCTCACAAGAGGCATGCAATACCAAGTTTAAATGGCTAAACCAACTATGGACAAACCTAAACCATGCCAAAACAGTAGCCTAAATGCGCTGAGATGATAGCATGAAAGACAAGAAAATGATGCTCATGCATTATCCCATGAACAAAGCATAGAAGCACAATTCTCAAACATAATAAAGAAGTGACAAATGTGAGAGTGTAGCTACACTATATGCACTGAAATCATGTGTGAAATAATGCCAAATCATCCAAACAACACAAGCATAGCATCCTAAGGACCTTGAATCACTAGGCTAGTCAAAGCTATTGCACTATAACCATGCATGACAAAACCCGTATGACCCAAACAACTTAAAACGGAGTTGAGGCATGCTAAATCAAGGCTGAAAGCATGCTAAAACATAGGCTCAAAAGGGAAGGAAAGCATGGTCATTCATTGGCTCACAAACAAGGCGTAATGCATAACCCTCAAGGGCAATGAAAGAGTGATAAACATGGGAGTATATCAAAGACATAAACTTTGAAATTACATTCCAAATGATGCCAAATCATGCATATATCACAAATGGGGCATGCTAGGAGGCTCAAAGCTTAAGGCTAGCAAAGGCACTTGCACCATAGCCATATCAAGCAAGCCCCAAAGGGCCAAGATGATTCAAAACAGTCCCAAGGAAGGTCAAAACAATGCCAAAACATGCATGGAGTAGGGCTAACACATGCTAGAACGGGAGGCATAAAGCATGACGCATGCAAGGCCAATGAGCATGATTACACTACAAGTGTAACAAGCAAATGAGGGATGCTGTAACCAACCAAAAACAGAGTTGTATCATGGCAAAATAACACCAAAAATATGCTGAGATGGTAGCCCAAAAAGCTTAGGCAAGCATGTATGCCAATTGGCTCGTGATTGAGGCATAAAGCATAACCCTCTGAAGCATTGAAAGAGTGATACACACGAGGGTATGGCAGTGGAACATGCTCTGAAATCATATATCAAATGATGTTAAATCATACAAATAGCCCAAGCAATGCATGCTAGTGGGCTCAAAACACCAAGCTAGTGGAGGGGCTTTACACTATGGCTATACAAAGCAAGGCATGCATGACCAAAACCACCCAAATCAGACCTAGAGCATGTGAAATCATGGCAAAAAGCATGTTGAAGTACAGCCAAAACAAGCTAGCACCATAGGCCAAAGTAGCAAACATGCTAGGCTAGTGAGTGGAATTGCACTACAAGTGCAAGGAGCATGCAAGAGGTAACCAAACCAACCCGAAACAGAGCTATATCATGGCAAAACAAGGCCTAAAACATGCTAAGATAGGGCCCCAAGATGGTAGAAAAACATGCTAACTTGATAAGCCAATAACACATGCAAACAAGGTATAAAAGGGAGGGACCACCCCCACCTATTTTGGGTCCCAAAACACACTTTTCACCACTAAAATTGCTTTGGAATTTAGTGGTGAAAAGACAAAACAAAGGTGATCTCAAAGGCCTAAAAGGATAGTTCAAAACAAGGCAAAATAAGGCACAAAAGGGGGTAGACCACCCCCAACACCAAAGAGGCCTCAAACAAACACTTCAAACACTTAAAAACAAGAGTTTTTTCAGTTGAAAGTTGAGCCAAAAGAAGCATGCAAAGGTGGCCTAAACTAATACAAAAACAAGCCTGAAAGGGGGTATATGCGTACCCTTGAAGAACCACAGCAAGAACAGCCACTTCAGAGGCAAAACCAAAGCTTTTGAGCTTCAAACAAGCCTCCAAGTACCTCAGCTCAAGAGTGAAGGTGTTTCACTAGGTGTTTAGTGTAAAAGTGTGAACAAAACTCATTTTTAGGCACAAAATAACACAGATATAGAGAGAGACAGTGAGGGAAAAATATAGAGAGAAAGGGATATGTATAGGCCTATGAAAATTTTCTAAACCTTGAACAAGAGGGAGGAGGCTCCCTTATATAGACTGTCCTGCCTCAAGCTTGTTAGACAAGCCAGAGGCTTGAAGCAATCCCTCCATACACGTGTATAGAGGATGCCTTCTGTGCCCAACAGCTAGCAAGGAAAATATCTGCAAAAAATGCAGAAAGGCCACCGACTAGTTAAAGTGGTCCACCGACCACTCCCCCTAGTCGACCGACCACAAAAAGTGGTCTACAGGGAATAAAACTGGTTGGCAAGGGAGGAAGAGGGTCTGCAGGGAGAGTAGAAGGTGGTGGCAGGCTGCCGGCCACCTTAGGTGGTCCACAGACCACCCACCCTAGCTGGCCGACCACCAAGTGGTCTACAGGGGAGGAAAAGTGGTCTACAAGGGGAAAAACTAGTCTACACCCCTGTTCCACCCTCCAGGAAAAGGGTAACAAGGTTTGGTTAAAAAACAAACCAAAAAGGAAGCACGACAAGAGTCCGCAAGGCAAGGCACTTAGTCGGAAGCCCCGAAAACTAGTCTACGGGTGCAAAAAGTGGCCTACAGGCCTCTGTCTCCCTCTAGGCAAAGGCAGCATAGCATGGTTCAAAAACCAGGCCAAGAGGAGAAAGTTAAGAGGTCTCGAGACAAGGCGCTCAGCCGAAGGCTCCGGAAACTCAAAATGAGTACAAACATGCACAATCACTGAGTGCACAGACGATGACGTCTGAGTCTTAAGGTCAGTCAAAAATAGGGTGTCTATAGCCATACAATCTTATCATGGGAAGAACTTGGTTGCATACCATGCAAGCTGTGCCAAGAACCTATCATCAGTTACTTCGTTTTCCGATTGAATATGGCATTGAACAGATTCGGGGTTCTCAAAAATTGGCATAGGCATGCTACCTTGTTACTGCTGCAAAGAAACCAAAAGAACTGGAAGTGAATTCGATTGAAGTACCAAATTGGAAGAGCCTCGAGGACATTGGGAAGATCCCCAGTGAAAAGGTAACTGAAGACCTGGATCGGATCAAAATTAATGGGAGTCTTGACAAGTTCTTCATGATTGGCACTTCCTTGAACGACGTTGACAGGCATGAGCTTGTATCCGTCATACTCGGCAACCTCGACATGTTTGTGTGGACACCATACGAGATGCCAGGGGTGGACCCATCTGTGGCCCAACACTGCTTAAACGTTGATCCAAAATGTGAGCCGATCATTCAAAAAAGTCAACAGTCAGTCGCGGAGCACGCTTTGGCCGTTGTTGAAGAAGTTGACCAATTGCTTGAGGCTGGGGCAATTCGCAAAGTAACTTATCCGACATGGTTGTCCAATACCGTGGTTGTAAAGAAGAAGAATGGAGCTTGGCGTGTTTGTGTGGATTTCACGGATTTAAACAAAGCTTGTCCCAAGGATTGTTTCCCCCTCCCCCCAGAATAGACCAACTCGTAGATGCGACGGCACGTGATCAATGCATGAGTCTCTTGGACGCCTACAGAGGTTGTCATCAAATTGCCATGCATCTAGAGGATCAAAAAAAGACCACATTACTTAGCCCAAGAGGAACCTATTGTTACAAGGTTATGCCTTTCAGGGCTGAAGAATGTGGGGGCAACGTACCAGAGATTGGTTACTGCCATGTTCAAGGAACAGCTCGGCTGCACCATGGAAGTTCACATCGACGACATGGTGGTCAAATCCAAGGAAAAGTACGCCCATTTAGCCGATTCGGCAAATACATTCGGCATTCTTTGAAAGTACATAATGAAATTGAATGCCTCAAAGTGTGCATTCGACATCGAATCCAGCAAATTCCTCGCTGTAGACACCCCATTTTTGACCGTCCTTAAGACTTGGGCGTTATTGATGTTTACTTGGTGATGGAAGATGTGCAGAGCAAAAGTTTGATTTCTTCGGCAAGAGGAGAGTCAAATCCCAACCTTACACCCCATTTTGGACCAAAGTTATTTTGAATGGTTTTTAGACCTTAAAACCCTCTCTTTCAAAATATTTTTGAAATAAATTTTTTATGATGCTTTGAGGCTCGCATTTTGTAAATGGTGCGCTTTTCAGTAAACCGAGCAAGGACAAAGTGGAAATGAATGAAAGAGAGATGAAATCTTTGAAATTTTTTTCAAAACACCTTGTTTAGGGATGTGGAGTTGAAGAAAAGAGGAGAAGAGGGAAGAAACCAAGTTGAGGAAGAAGTTGGGCATGAATCTTTAAGAGAGAGACGAGCAGTTCTCGTTAAATCGGGCCTATCCTTTTGTATACTTGGATTTAAACTATGAGGCCACCATCGTTGGAAATAATACTTTTGGGGCTTCATTTTACACTCAAGAATCTCCTAAAGCCGAGTTCGGATGGGGGAGATATGATTGGTTGAAGTTGGGCATCATTCCGGTTGGACTGAAACTAAGAAACCTTCACTAAAAGAGGGATATCTCTTAGCACACATGGAATTTTGAGGTGAGGCTTCCAAATTTGGAAAGAAGACTTCCAAGGCTACAGTTTGGGCTCAATAATGACCTGAAAAGGAGTCCAGATGAAGGAATTAGGCTTGCTTCAAATTAGGGACCAGGACTGATTTCTCCCATCGGCCTCTATGGAAGTCCATCGGCCATAATTGGACCTCATCAGCCATAGGTCGGCCAAAAGTAAACCTTATCGGCCACAAATGTTGGCCGATCAGCCAAAAATGTCCAGAAAGTCCAGAATTGGCAGATATTTCTCCTCCAGTTGTTTCCAACTTGTGCCACTTGTCCCAAATCAGATATTTTTGACCAAGAGCTTTTGAATTGCTATATATGAAGCCAAATATCTCATATTCATGGACTTAGTACATTTTCTTGAAGGCTTAGAAGTTTGAGAGCTTCTCACTCCAGAATCCTCTCTCTCTAGGAGTTTTGTGAGCAAAACTCTCTCCCTTCCTAGAATTCTCTCCTTTTCCTCTTGTTTTAGGCTTAGAAGTGAGAATTTCCTACACTTTTGCAAAGAGACCTTTAACCAAAGTTGATCATCTTTGGGTTGAGGTAGCTTGGGACTTTGTTTGAGCTCCAAAAGGCTGATTTTGGCTTAGATTTTGGGCTGGTTTTGCAGCTGTGCATCAAGGGTAAGATCTCTCTCCCTTTAAGCTTGTTTTACACACTTGCTTGGCCATCTTTTCACACTACTTTGGGGCTATTTTTGGGGTGATGTTGAATTACAAAAACCTCTATTTTTCCTCCATTTTTCAGTCCTAAAAGTCTTGGTCTGTGCCTTGGTTGGCTAGGGGGTTGTCCTCCCTTTTGCTCCTTAGCTTGTAAGGCCTTGTGAGCTAACTTTCAAACATTTCAAACAACTTCTTTTTGGCCTTAGAACCACTGAAATCTAGAGGATTTTCAGTGGTAAAAACCCTGTTTTGAGGTCGCAAATAGGAGAGGGTGGTCCCCTCTCTTTTTGTTTTGCTTGCTAGTGTTGATGGCCAACCAAATAAGCATGTGTTTTTACTTCTTTATGGCTTTGTTTAGGCTCATTTTTGTGACTTATTAGACCTGCCATAACTCTATTTTTGGTTGTCTTGGTCACCTCTTGCATGCTTATTGCACTTGTAGTGTAAATCCTCTTTGCTAGCCTTGTTAGCCTTACAAAGTAGCATGGTTAGTTCTAGGTCATATTTTGATTAGCATTCCTATGCTTGCATGTTTGCATCCATTCATTCGTATTGCATGCACCGGGCTCGGCGTATCATACTAACTGCATTGTATTTCAATTCCGATCTGAATACATGTTATCAAGTTGCATTTCATATGCCATCTTAGGATAGCCGAGCCTATTTCTAGTTGCATTTTGCATGTGTTGTATTAGCCATCTTAACATTGCTAGGATCATGCATTGATTACTAACTAGCTATTGTTTTGGCTCGGAGTACACCGTAAGTGTTTATGCTTTAGCATCTTGCATGAGTGTGAGTGTTGCCATGATAGCATGCTTGCCATGAGGCTATTTGCTTAAATGGTATAACTACCTGAATGCTTGTGGATGAAGGTTGGATTACTTGAATTGGAACAATTCATCGAAATGTGAGTTTTAAAGCCCATTTGAGAGTGGCAAAATCATGTTTTCTAAGCCCACTTGAGGGCGGCAAATCCATGTCTTAGCCTACTTGTGAGTAGCACCTTCAAACCATTTTCAAACAAACATGAGATGTTTTGTTCCAACTTAGGCGATCTAGTCTATACTTGTATGCGGCGCGCATCACATAGTAATTCTAGCTAACAAACTGGATAAGAACACATGTGTTTTCAAAAATAAAATATCATGCTTAGTAAAGGCCGATCCTTTGATTGGGTGAGCGGGGGTGCTCATTGCATGACCTTCCCCTCTCGTACCCAAGTTCCTGAGCCAAGGCAACTTTGGTGATGACGGACACGTGGCCTTAGGCACGAGTCAGGGTTTCCTAAATTTCCCAAAACAAAAACATTTAGGTGGCGACTCTGTATCTGGCAAAGCAGTCCATGTTTGGCACTTCTTTATAAAAATCAGTTTTCCAAAACGATGTGCCGGATTTGGACTCTTTGGTGATTTATCGGTCTTGCATCGCACTTTGCGAGATTAGATTTAGAACCATGACATTAAGTCTGAACTATAGTAGCTAATGAACAAAATGGATTTCGCGCATTTGCACACGGATCCAGGACGTTCGGGCACGTCTACACTAGCCTACATTGTTAACCACTGTGAAATAGAGGCCAACCCAAGGTAGATCACTGCAATTCTAGAACTTGACTCTCCTCGGTCGGTCAAAGAGATTCAGAAGCTGATGGGAATGGTTGTCGCACTCAACAGGTGTAGACACCCTATTTTTGACCGTCCTCAAGACTTGGACGTCACCGCTTGAACACTCGGTGATTATCCATGTTTGTATTTGTTTGGAGTTGCCGGAGTTCTCGGCTACGCGCCTTGCCTCAGGATCTCCAAATTCTACTGTTTTGTGTCTGGTTTCGCACCAAACACTTGTGTTTTGCCTCAGAGGGGCAGGGAATGCCTTGTTGGCCATCCCCACACACCACCGGCCCTTCCCTACCTTCACCGGCCGCATGTGTGTGCCGTCGGCACTGTTTTGTTAGAATCCTTGGCCGGTCGGCATTATATGTTGCCGATCGGCACATTTTTGTGCCGATGATCCCTTTTGTGGCCGGCGTGCACCCTGTACACCTCTGAGGCATGGTGCATGCCACCGTGCGGTGGAATGCACCTCACTCGCTCCCGTGCACAGGTGTGACCATTTTGCACCCTTTGCACCCTTGAACCCTCTAAGCTTCTAGAAGCTTGACCCTTTGGCCAAAGCTTCTTAGAGAGGCTTGGCCAGTTGTCTTGGCTTCTCCAAGAAGCCAAGACCCCTTTGCACCCCCCTTTGAACCTTTTCCTTTGCTTAGCCACTAAGTTTGGCCTTGCCTTGGCCTATATAAACACCACCCCTCTCCCTTTGAGAGGGGTTAGCCATTTTCAACACAAAACCAGAGCTTCTATATCTATACATCTGTGTTGTACTCTCTCTCTCTCTATATCTCACTCTCTCTCATCCTTGTGTGTGTGTTTTGAGCCTAAATAGTGTGTTTTTACCTCACTTTTGCACTAATACACACACCATTACACCTTATTTCGAGATTGAGGGACTTGGAGGGTTGTTTGTTGAGTTTTTGGATTGGTTTTGATCACTAGAAGAGGGCTGCACCACCTGTTCTTCAAGGGTTCTTCAAGGGTGAGTTAGTTACTTTAGTTTCCCCATTTTTGCAACTAGTTTTTACCTATCTTGCTTTGTGTTTTAGGCTTTGTGTATAACTGAAAAAAGTCTTAGATTTTCTTGCTTTTGAACTTTCATTAAGGTTGTTCCATGGTTTGAGTGCAAACTCACCCTCTTAAACCTTATTTTGGCCTATTTGGTTGCTTTTCTTTGAAGCCTTGTTTGCTTTGTTGTTTTTGTCTTCTCATCACTTTGAAAATCGAGGGTTTTTAGTGTTGAGGAAAGTGTTTTGAAGTCGTGTATAGGGAGGACACCCTCTCCCTTTGTCTCTTTCTTGCCTTTGTCTTTGGCCAAAAGGGTAGCATGCATGAGTAGTTGCATTTGGCTTCATTTCAGAGTTTTTTTGGGTGTTTTAGAGCATGTTTAACCTCTGTCTAATGGTGGTTTTGTAGTCCTTAGCATGCTTTGTATACTTGCTTTGTAAATCCTCCATTTTACCTAGAAACGTGTCATGTGTTTAGCCTTGCGTATCTTCATGTTTTGGATTAGCTTCTTGAAACTTTTAGTCATGATTTATCATGTGTTAGGTCTGTTGGCCACTGATTTTGTCATGTTTGGCATGATTAGTATAGTTGCTTTGTGTTTTGGCTTGTAAGCCTAGGTTGTATCGGCCTCTAACATGCTTAGTTTAGGTCATTCTCTTGATTTGGCCTCATTTAGGATCCTATTTCAGTCCATAAATCATGTTTGTATGTTTGCATATGTGGCTTATTTCATGCTTTTAGGGTGTGCCCTTTTATGCCTAGGAATAGGCCTTATGCATGCTTGTATGTTCGAAGCATTTTGGGGCTGCCATATCAAGGGATTTGGATGTATGTTTTTATGCTAGAACTCTGTTTTCATATGTCTAATATGTGCCATGAGTGGTCATGTTGGTGGTGGTGGAATACCCCTTGTTTATGCCTTGGTTTTAGGCCCATTTGTTTGCATGCTTGCATGAGTGTTGATCTACCATTTTGGGCGCATTTTGCCACTGTTTTGGGAAGGTTTGAGGTCTGCCCTATTGTGATTAAGTCCACCAGTGCACATTTATTTGATGCTTGTTGCATGCTTGGTCAATGTAGTCTTGACATATGACAATCCTATTGCCTTAAGTGCCCATGTTTGCATCACACTTTGTATCTTGCATACCTAGTATTGCATACTTGTCGCAATATGTTGCATTACATTTGGCATGTTTTGCATTTCATCTCACATTGCACCATTTGAGCCATGTTTACATAACATGCATTGCATTACTTGGTTTGGGGGTGTCAAACCAAGTGTGAGAAATGAGGGGTGTTTGTACTTCAAGTGACAAAACACACCTCAATTCTCATGTCACTAGGGCCCTTGATCTTGACATGATAGGGACTTAGTTCTCATTTTGTATGTTGCATGCATTTTTACATTGAAATGCAATCTTGGTTCCTTGGGTTATCATGTATCAAGATGCATAATTGATGACCCAAGAACCAAGGGTCATGCTTCCCTGAGTCCCATACATGATAGGGGGCATTGGCCATGCTTATATTTGCTCAAAAACTCCATGTCATGCACTGTCTGTCTGCTGTTGCTGTCAAATTGTCCTCTGCAGGAATTTTGTGCCGACCGGCAGTATATAGTGCCGACCGGCACTATATAGGTGGCCGATAACCTTATGGACAGCCGGTGACTATTTTGGAGGGCCGGTGAAGATTTCCTCCAGCCGGTGGTATACAGCAGCATGAAAAGAAGGCATTCTGGGACTTAGGCAATTTTTGGAGAGACAGGGTAGTAAAAACAGAGGCAGCAATGCCATGGCGCGGGTTTTTGGGCAAGTCGGATTCGAGCATGCATCATTCGCGCATCCCGAGGCAGGGCTGAGGCCCCTTTCTTTTTTACATTGAACTTAATTTGATAATTAGAAATTCTGTAATAATTCATTATGTATTTGGACTGTATTATTTTCGGACTGTATATTCTTTTGGTCCCTCCGAGTGAGGACGTATTTGTAATAAGTGTGCGTGAGTGGGTGTATGTCTTCCAACCCCCATTTCTTTCTTCCCTTTTATTTACCTGCTTATGATGGTAGATTAGGGCACGCTTATTTTAGCATACCTTATGCAATGCATGCGTGCATCCATACATTTGTCTTACATGCACCGGGCTCGGTACATCACGCTAACTGCATTGTATTTCAATTTTCAAATTGAATACTTGTTACTTGTAGCATTTCACATGTCATGTTTAGGATAGCCGAGCCTGTCTAATTGCACTCTGTATGTGTTGCATTAGTCATCTTAACATGAGCTAGGTCATGCATATTTTGCTAACTAGTTTATTGTTTTGGCATGGAGTACTAGGTAAGTTTTTATGCTTTAGCATCTCACATGCGTGTGAATGTTAACCTGATAGTAAGCTCACCATGCGGCTAGTTGCTTATGTGATATAACTGTTTGAATGCCTGTGGGTGGAGGTTGGATTGCTTGAGTTGGAATGACTCATTGAAATCCGTATTTTAGCCTACTTGCGAGTAGCAATTTCAAATTGTTTTCCAAAGAAACGGATATGCAATGTTTGTTTTCAAATTAGGCAATCTAGTCTATACTTGTTTGCTGTGAGCATAACATAGTAATTCTAGGTTAATAATTGGAATAAGAACACATAATGTTTTCAAAAAACGGATATCACGGTTAGTAGAGGCCGGTCTTCGGACCAGGCGAGAGGGGGTGCTCATAGCTGACCTTCCCCGATCGTACCCAAGCTCCCGAGCCAAGACAACTTTGGTGATGACAGATACGTGGCCTTGACCGAGTCGTGGTTTCCTAAATTTCCCATTTTAAAAATATTTAGGTGGCGACTCAGTATCAAAGCGATCCATGTTTGGCACTTCTTTTCAAAAATCTGCTTTCTCAAAAGCGATTTGCGAGTTGGACTCTTTGGTTCAGATTAAACGCAACAAAAACAAAACAGGAGTCCGAATCTTAGTGAGGTCCCACGCGGTATTCTGATTCTGGCGACTTCTTTGGGAGATTTTGAGAGCTCGAACTCGTGATATCTGTTTGACTACACTTATGTGTTTCTTTGCATTGCATGTGCATTAGTGCGCCTAGGACACCGTGTTGGCCATCTGCTATTCTGGCGGTTTCTTTGGAGGCTTGTCTTGTCAAGGCATGACCATAAGGCTGACCAGTTGCGGGCTCTGCCAGTATGGGAACACAAACTCCGGTTTTACCAGGGCACCCTTCTTGACCATTCGACCTAGTGCATATTCGGATCTATAGTGACCATTCCAAATTAGGACAGGTTGCTTACCCGATATAGGTTGTTTGAAACCGCTGTGTGCGTAGTGAAACCCTAGCTCCTGACAAAATAGGACAGGGAAACCCTACCCCAACATAGGGGTGTATTGGCTCTCTTTTACATGTTATGTGCTTTTAGAATGTATCTCTACAGGGGAATGCGCACATCAGTTTGCGAGTTTTGATATCCAGCCTGAGGGCACCAAGATATGATATTTTGGGGAATCGATTATCTGTGGGTACAGATTGAACATAGGGGCAATGATTGAAAGCAAAGGATCGATATTTGAGAGCAGTGTATCGGTTCACGGCGATGCATGCTATGATATCCAAACCGTGTGTTGTATGTTTATCTTATGCCGTTGTGCTGTCCAATTGTCTGTTTATTTATACGCTTTATTTATCTTTTTTACTAGGTAGTTGAGCACGATTACTTCTGACCCAGTAGATATTCCTCAAGCACTCTGGACTAGAGGTCGTCGACTCCATCGATCTGAGGATCTGGTGGACGGACAGCCAGTGTACTACTCGCTACCCCCGGTTACTAGATGGAGTCGGTCGAGCGAAGGACATTAGTATGATCGATTCAGAGGGCCTTATCTACCCCACCTATGTTCAGTAGGGATCAGGGTTCCGTGTCACCAACAGAGAGAGAATATATACCCGTAATTCAACCAGAACAGAATAGTATGGCTAGTTTGGAGGAGATGGTGTGCCACCTCCAAGAGAGCATGAAAACAATCTGACGAGGATGCCGTAAATCGGCGAGTCGCCAAACAACGAGCCACCTTGGTGAAGAACAGCGAAGACAATTGCGGGCTAGAAGCGAAGCCGAGACATCTGCCCGCATCAAATTCCTCCCCACTGGTGTTCGAACCTTGGAGAGCGACCAATGTTGAGAATGATCTGAAATTTCCCACAGGACCACCCCCACCTCCAACCCTACCTCAAATCCAACCTCAGCTATCAAAAACACCCACCAACCTACCGGACTCTCCCTTCGAGTTCGAGACTGATCCCACCGCACTAAAGTTGAGGAATCTTAAAAAGTTGTTCAAGAGATCCCAAGGGGTCAAGACTATCCCCGACATTGAAGATAGATATACCGGCCTTGTTGTGTGTTGCCGACAATTCAAAATGCCTCATATTGATCGGTTTGTGGTCCGGGACCCCATGGTACACTAAAATTTGTTTTCGGATGTTCTAAGGCCAATGGGCCTCGATGAGCTCGAAGTTGTCTTTGTTTGGCCGGACCCTGTCGGGTGTGGCGGCCATATGGTATGCCAAGCTAGAAGATGATGTCAAGAGGAATTGGGACGAAATGGCTGAGGCCTTCATCGCACAGTATTCGTATAATACCCAGATTGAGATTACAACTCGTGATCTCGAAACAACTAGGCAAGAGCCTAAGGAGAGTTTTTCAGAATTTGTAACCAGATGGAGGGCCAAGGCTTCAATGATGACCTTGAGGCCAACGGACAAAGACCAGATTCGGATGATTGTGCGCAATCTTCAGCCGAAGTTGATGCAAAAGATGATAGTACTCCCCTTTCCTACCTTTTCTGACCTACATGAAATGGGGGTACAGATTGAGGATGCCTTGAAGCAAGGCTTGATTGATAACGACCGGGAGCAACCTCGACGAACTTTCAATCGTGGTAGCAATCTGAGGCGGCACCACAACTCTGAGCCTCCAAAGTAAGCATGGTCACCACTAACCCCCCTCCAAGAAATCTGGCGGTGCACCATTCTCCTAAGGTCGTCAAATAACCCTGTGACCAAATACCCACCCAAGAACACGGAACCTTCGCCCCACTTTATATACCCTGTCCAAGGCTTTGGGGTGCTGATCAAAAAGGGCACTTGAAGCCCACAGGCCGCGGCCTACGGAAAAACTTCCCCTACCCTGCTTGACCAAGTATTGTATGCGTTCCACACGGTCCACGGTCACGACAGTCTTGCTATCGGTTCGCCATGAAATTCAAGTTCTCATCGATAACGGGGTGATTTTGCCTCGAGAAGCCCAATGTTACTACAAATCCCTCCCACACATAACCAAGCTCCACCGCCCAAAAGACTTAATTTCATCGATCTGGGGCCGTGTCCTCGACCCTAGTATCTATATCACACCTACCCTGCCTAAGCGGAGGTGTTTCTTCCCAATTACCGACTTGTGCATGATGGACATCTCCATGACCCAACCCAAGTCGTGATGGTGACCACCGAAACGAGAAAGATAAAATCCCAAAGGAAAAACAATTGGTTGAGCTAGAGTCCGCGGAATCAGGGGATCATGTTGAGAAGATATATAGTCCGGGTGACTACATTTCATCGATAGGCCAAGATGGGCCCGGAGTAGAATTGCCAATGGAAGGAGAGTTGTGTGTGATTCAGGAGATAGTTTGGGGCGAGGAAGAGATGGTGTAACGGTGTGGGGAGGACTTCCAGATTTCGATTTCTGATGACCAATACCCGAGAGGGCGTGGCGCATGGTTCGATTATGAGGATTCAGCGGAAGTTACCGGGTGGTTAGACGATCAACCTGATGTGATAGGAGAACTTCGGTCGAGCAGGCTCGATGGGGTTGAGAATATCGATGGCGGCGGAAGGGTTGAAGAAGCGAGCACATCGGAGGAATCCGGTGTCAAGAATTTCGCCGAGATTGGAATATTTTGAGTCGGAAATTATTGAGCGATCGATTATGTCGGAACAAGCAAGTTTTGAAGATTAGAGAATCGGAAGGCGAAGGCCCATGTGGGGTTAAGCTGCTATGTGCACAAGAAGCGAGAACGTTGCGGGCATGTGGATGGGAGATCTTTGCAAGCGCAAACGATCATACGAGGCGGACGGTGTGTCATCGGCCCGATGGAATGTGGTGGGAAGATGAGGATTTATGTCTTGCCCACACGGATGAAGATTGGGGGAATAGCCAACCTGATGACACCTGGTACCTCGGAGAAGTCGACCACATGACGCGAAGTGGGCGGTATTTCAAACCCCCACACTTGGATCAGCCAGAGGCCTCGGGGAAGGATAGAGAAGCTGAGAAGCAAAAGGAGAAGCAGCTTGAGGAGGAAGCCATACTCAAACAGCTGAAAAAGATACAAGCAGACATCTCCATCTGGGGACTGCTCATGGCCTCACGAGTACATAGGCAGGCTGTTTTGACGGCCATGGATAAGGCCAAGCTCTCCATAGAGACTACACCAGAGCAACTGGTTGGGCTGGTTTTCCCGGGAGGAGGTTTCCCGACATTAACCTTTTCAGACAAAGAACTTCGGCCCGAGGGCACAAATGACAATAAACCTCTCTACATCTCCGTGGAATGTAGAGATAAGTGGATACCGGTAGTACTTGTTGATCTGAGTTCGCCATCAATGTCTGCTTGACCGGGGCGGACATATGCGATTGGCTTGAAAATTGTAGATTTTGTACCAATCGGGTACCGGAGTCGACAATACAAGTAGAGAAGTAATGGGGACAGTTAAAGTTCAGACAAAGGTCGGGCCGGGACGACACGAGATAGATTTCCATGTCCTAGAAGTTCCTGCAACTTTCAATTTGCTTTTGGGGCGGCCATGGCTGCATCAAGTGTAGGCAGTGTCATCTACTTTGCATCAAATGGTGAAATACCCATATGGGAAGGGAGTAGCCATTGTTTTTGGGAATTCATCAATCCACCCACCACCGGAGGTATCCACGCCTGTTCTAGAAATCGAGCATGGCATGGAAGATGTGTTCATATCAGGTTTTACCTTGGCCGAGGCTCAGGTCGTACAGAATATCATGGCTACCAATGAAGGGATATATGTCAATGCCCAAGCAGTGTATCTCATGAACAAGCTCCAATATATCCCCAGGATGGGATTAGGAAAGAGCGGCCGTAAGGGCATTGCAGCATTGGCCGAAGTACCGCACAACCCCCATACCTTCGGCCTGGGTTATCTGCCCACCAAGGAAGATTGGGTAAGGAAAGGAAAAGAGATGGCTGGAAGAGCCAAAAGCAGACGGGAAACCCTTTGAATTGATGCATCGGCCCATTAAGGGTACCCTAAGCGGACGCTTCGTCGGGAGGAAGATTTTCCATTCGTGGCTTTCGGAGCCATGGTGGAACGCAGAGAAGAAGCGTGCGGGGTTGAAATTTTCTTTGACCTGCGATTACTTGGGGATGATGTTCTTTGAAGAAGCGAGGACCCAACGATTGAGGATGAGCATAGTAAAGAGTTAAAGTCTGCGGACACAGAGTTTGAAATGGGGGTAGCATTGGCATGTCTACTTTCAGATCCTTCGATCGACCAGTTGTGCTTGGGGGATAACTCCTTGGTGTCCATGATCGGAGATGAAATGGCTGCGGGCCTACCAACAGCTATTTTGGATGCATCCATCGCACCCTCCCTCACTGGCGATCTGATGAGGGTTTTGTCGGCGACAAGGTCGGGTAGTGGTAGAATCTGATTCCACCGAAGTCTTGTGAGTCGGAATCGGGTTCGGCTCGTCTGAGTCTGAGTCCGGTATTCTGGGGTGATAACCGGATGCCCTGATCTGTCGAGTCGTCTTTTCTTTCTCTTTTGAGTCTGTTATATGAGAAGAATTGGGCCGGTTTGGAAGAACATAATGAGAATGAGGTGAATGTGGTTTCGAGTACTTTTACGTGCCTTTGATTTATTGCTTAAATCGGGACTTTCAAAATTTTGATGAAAGCAGCGAGGATGAAATTCCTCCGGTTTTGCAACGACTAATTGAACAAGAGCGAGAGGTTTGTTAAACCCTTAATGGATGAAATCACTAGTGAACATTAGTCTTGAGAAGGACCCATGGTGGTCGGATCGGGTCCACGTTGTCTTCGGAGGAACCTTGGCGCTTAGTCGCTTTATTAAAAGATTTCAAAGATGTTTTCGCGTGGTCCTCGAAGACATGCAGAATCGATCTTGAGATTATGCTGACCCGGATCCCTCTTGACCCGAGGCCGACACATCAAGCGAAACTCGGAAGGATCCATACTGATTGGGCCATTAAGATCAAGGAAGAGGTCACCAAGCAGTTGACCGGGCTTCTCTGGTATCCGAATACCGACTTGGTTGGCCAACATTGTTCGATCTTAGAAGAAGGATGGCGAATCCGGGTATGTGTGGATTTCGAGGATTTGAGCAGGGCGGTCAGAAGGATGACTTTCCTTGCCACATATCGGCGAATTGGTAGATTTCCACCGAGGGCATGCTTTGCTTTCGTTCATGGATGGCTTCTCAGGTTATAATCAAATAGTAATGGCACCCGAAGACCGGGAGAAGACTGCTTTTACCACCCCGTGGGGTACATATTGTTACAGAGTGATGCCATTTGGGTTGAAGAACGCTGGGGCTACATATCACCGGGCTGCAACCACAATATTACATGACATGATCCATAAAGAGGTTGAGGTGTACGTGGACGACATGATTGTCAAGTCCAAAGAAAGAGAGGGCCACTACACCACCTTGCAAAAGTTCTTCCAAAGGATCAGGGAATTTAGGCTGCGGCTGAATCCTCAAAAATGTACGTTTGGTGTTACAGCGGGAAAAATGCTGGGATTTCTGATTACACAAAGGGGCATCGAAGTCGACCCTTCCAAAATCAAGGCCATCTTAGAAATGCCACCACCAATGACTGAAAAGGAGGTGCGAGGCTTTCTGGGTAAAGTGCAATTCATAAGGCGGTTTATCTCAAAACTAACCTTAACTTGTGAACCACTTTTTGGTCTTACGAAGAAAGGAAAAAGTTCAATGGGACGGTAGATGCCAATTTGCATTTGAGCAGTTAAAGAATATCTGAGAATCCGCCGTGTTGTCACCGCCAAAGCCGGGAAATCGTTGATATTGTATGTCGATGGAAGAGACTATGATGGGCTGAATGCTCGCACAAGAGTCGGAAGATAAAGTGGAAAGGGCCATCTACTATCGAGCAAAAAGATCTTTGGATTCTGAGACCGCTACACTCCATTTGGAGAAGGCTTGTTTGGCCTTGGTATGGGCTACTAGGAAGGCTGCGGCACTACTGTTAGCCCACTCTGTAATGTTGGTTTCACGACTTGATCCCATCAAATATCTTTTAGAAACCGGCGCTTACGGGTAGGCTAGCTCGTTGGTTCTTTGTTGCTCTCGAATTTGATCTCAAGTATGTGGCGCAAGTCGATAAAAGGGAGAAGCGGTAGCGAGTTCCTTCTTGACCACCGGTTGAAGGGATGAAGCGGTTGAGTACCTATTCCCAGATGAGGCTATTCTGCAGGCCGAAGATGAAACCTGGACGATGTACTTTGAGGGGGCGTCAAATCAAAACGGGTACGGGATAGGAGTGTTCTTGATAGCATTTGGCGATTCCGTATCCCTTTAGCATTCAAGCTTCGGTTCAAAGTTTCGAACAATGAGGCAGAATATGAGGCATGTATTGTCGGTCTAGAAGCTGCCCTAGAACTAGGGGTAAGACGATTGGACGTTGTTGGGGATTCGAACCTTGTTGTGTCTCAGGCGAAAGGAGACTGGAAAGTCAAGGAGAAGAAGATGATAATTTACCATCAGACCTTGGATTTGTTAATTCCTCGGTTTGAGAAGTTAAATTTCACTCACCTAGTAAGAGAGAACAACAGGTTCGCAGATTCGTTGGCAACTCTATCTTCCATGATAGACATCCCATTTGGAGTTCGGATGCGTCCAGTCATTATCGACCAAAAATTTGCACCTGCTTACGAGTCAATCTCTGCCATAGATGAAGCGCAGGACAACAACCCCTGGTATTACGACATATGGAACTTCTTGGAAAAGGAGAGGTACCCACCAGGGGCAAATGCCAAGGACAAAAGGGCAATCAGAAGAATGGCTGTTCAGTTTATCATCTGCGGGGGTAAATTGTACAAAAGGGGTCACCTGGGAATGCACAAGTTGTGTGTAGAGGCTGAAGAGTCGAAACGCCTGATGGAGGCCATCCATGGAGGAGAATGTGGGGCACATATGAATGGGGTAATGTTGGCACGGAAGATCCTTAGACAAGGTTACTACTGGTCCACCATGGAGGAAGATTGTATCGACTTTGTTCGGCGATGCCACAAATGCCAGATTCACGCAAATCGCATAAACATCCCACCGTCAAAGCTGTACAACATGACGTCGCCGTGGCCATTCTCAGTTTGGGGAATTGATGTGATTGGGGCTGTTACCCCGAAGGGGTCGAATGGGCATGAGTATATCTTGGTAGCAATAGATTACTTTACGAAGTGGGTCGAGGCCCAATCTTATGCGATCTTTGAAGGCCGCATGTCATAAAGTTTATCGAAACAACATTATCTGCCGTTATGGAGTCGAGCGAGATCATTTGGATAATGGTTCCCACTTCAAGAAAGAGGTGATTGATTTGTTGGAGAAATACAATGTGGCTTTTCATCATAAGTCGTTCACATATCGACGCCAGACCAATGGAGGCGATTGAGGCCGCCAACAAAACATCAAACACATATTGCAAAGATGGTGGAAACCTCAGGGATTGGCGGATAAGTTGCCATTTGCTCTGTGGGGCTACGAACTTCAATTAGAACTTCTCACGGGCGACGCCGTATTCCTTGGTTTATGGGATGGAGGCATTCTACCTATAGAGATTGAGGTCCGTCTTTACAAGTATTGGCTAAGTGTCAAATAGCGAGGCGGATTAGCGACAAAAGCGGATTCGAGAACTCATGCTCTTCGATGAGAGGAGATTAAAAGCACTATACCATGTACAAGGATATCAGCGAGATCGCCGGGCTTTTAACAAGAAGGTTAAGTCGAGAATTTGGAGGAAGGAGATTTGGTACTGAAAGATAACCGAGCTCCCATCCACGACCCAAGGGGCAAGTTCAGACCCAATTGGACTGGTCCCTATATCATCAAGTCTATCTGGTCAGGTGGAGCTGTGGTTCTGATGGACCTAGATGGCCTAGAGTTCTCCCAACCGATCAACATGGACAAGTTGAAGAAATATTACCCCTGAGAGGCTCGCTAGGCCGAAAACCCGAAAGGGCGACCTAGGCAAAATTCAGAGCACAAAAAATTAGAAAATATAAAAACTGAGCTCGCAAGGTTGAAAACCCGCAAAGGGCGGCCTTGGCAAAAGTTAGAGCGCAAAAGGAGAGTGAAAATACTCGAGTGAACCCAAGCCTGAACTACGTAAGGCTTGATTCCCATCTTCGGGATACGTAGGCAGCTTCATCTTGGAGTTCAGCCATAAACTTTTCCCCGATCAACTTTGTCCATTTGATCATCTCGGTCATCTTTGTCCATCAGCGTCTATCGCAATCTCCGGTGCAGTGCTATTCAGACTAGGGGCAACTTTCCGTTGCTGTACGGTGCTGCGGTACCGTTCAAACAAGGGGCAACTTTCCAGTTGCTAGGATCCGGGGTTGTGCATCTCAGTGACAAATCTCAGACATGTCCAGTTCTGATCCATATCGAAAATACTTTTGAAAAGTTTTAATAAAGGTGACTTTGTTCAAATAAATCTTTTTACAACTAAGACCATTTCTCGACCAGAACGGAAAATTTTCAGTACCACAACCTTCAATTTCATTGATTTCAATACAGAGTTCTCTTTCTCTTGCATACGATTGAAGTTGCTTTTTTTTATTACACTCACAAAGAAAACTTGAAAGTACTAATAAAGCAATAAATCCGGGGCATAGTCAAGTCAGGTGCTCCTGCGCCCCCTCCCAGAGCTGGTCGAAGCCTCTGATGCCAAAATGGGCCCTTCCTGTGCCTCTTCATTAAGCCAATCCAAGCACTTATCAGACAAAGTGCAACTGAAAGTGGGAGCGAGGGCCAGGAGTTCTCTCGTCCTCCATGTTGTGGCATATCTCCAGACATTGTCGCCTCGAATCGGGAATGTGGCCGGGTACTCTATTCCTTCCGTGAACAAGTCGATCATGACCGAATGGCGCGGATATGGAATGGAAAGTAGAAGACCGATGAGTCAAGCCAATCAATTGGATCCGGGTTGACGGGTCATCTTTGTAACTCATTCGGAGATTGAGCCAAGGGCACCGCCAAGCAATCTGATCGCGGACAAACTGCACATCCATTCGAACCACCAACCCTCGTTAAGGGCGTCAACTAAGCGTTGCCAAAAGAAGTAACCGCGGGCTGAATACGCTGGGCAAGAGTCCACAACCTGCAGTTTATCCATCAACCATACCTGGGGAGGGATGAAAAATGAGAGAATAAAGAATAGAGAGATGTACGATGAGAGAAAAAGTAATAAAAGGGTTTTTGTGAGAAAAACCGAGCCTGAGGGCCGAGTGATATGAGCAAACATATATGTGAGACTGGGTGGGAAACATTACCTGCAGTAATAGTGGGCTCCCTGCTAATCTGGTCATCTCTCGACGATAAAAGGCGTCTAAGCCCAACAACGTCTCAGCTAGAATCATGGCGATGCAGCTTTTGCCCTCCTTTAAGCCTTGGGCAACCTCGATCAATCGGACACTAGACCCTCCGGAACCTGAGACAAACAGAAAATGAGACAGCATGCACAAACAGAGGGGGGTGCCGCCGGAAGCCTTGCCAGTGATGGTCGCCGCGATCACCGGTCTCAGAAAAACGGCAAACCAAGCTCGGAACATCTAGTATCCCATCACAAATCAGAGAACGAACATCGGGTATTGAAAGTCCACACATTTGCCCTAAGGCTTGGGCATGGCCAAAACGAAGGTGGGGTAAAATCTCTTCATTACGCTCAGATTCCATTAGAGCGTGGAAATCTTCGAAGGTAGGACACACCTCTTGCTCGCTAAAGCTGAAGACGTGAGTCACTGGATTCCAGAACCTTGCCGCGGCATGAAGAAATGGAAAATGCAGTGGGGTATGACGCAAAGTGAATAGTGCGTTTATCTTGAAGGCAGGAAATTCGACTTTTCGCCATCCAAGTTGTTAATCCAAATTGCGAGATTTTGGGCAAGGAATTCTTCCATTTGGAGTAAATCAGAGTGGAAATGAAGAAAACTACGAAGCTGGAGTCTTTTGTAGGAGATAAGGTTGAATGGAGGACAGGTGTCAGCATTCTGCTGGTTCCTCCCATTCTTGGCCGATCGGCCAAATAGATTGCCGACCGGCCAAATATATTGCCGACCGGCCATCTGTTTTGGCTGATGGATCATTGTTTCGGCCGATGGCCTTTGCACACGGCCGGTGGACTTTTAGCTAGGCCGGTGGTTCTCCCCCCTTGTCCCCTGAGCTTTCCATGATAAGTATTGGAGAATCCCACCACCTTCCAATACCCTCCAGTGATCAATTCTCGCGAGGGCGCGCCAATTTGCTTATCGAGTTGTTGTATATTTGCTTATCGAGTTGTGTTTCACTCTCTTTAAGTCTTTGTCTTTGTTTATCGAGTTGTACTTTCACCTTTGGTTATAACGAGTCCCTCTGTTTGATTATCGAGTTGTAATTGGTTCACTACGATTATTACGATGCAATGCTTCGTTTTCAAAATCTGATGTCAATCGATTCACGTTGTTGTGTGATGCCTTGCGATGCGATGCATAGGCGTGCAAATGTAACACCTTTTGAACAAATAAATTTGTTTCATTTTCGTCATGAATTTCTAAAAAGAAAGAAAAAATATGCGATTTCAAAAATAGAACTGCTGAGGCAATGCAATATGCTTAAACTCTAATAAAAAGGAAAGTAAAGCGAGAAAATAACAGGTAGCGAGTGCAGGAATGGATACCAGTAACCTCCCCTCACGGTCATTGTACCTTTCGCGCCCTTGTTCGGGTCAATTGTGTGGTTTGGCGCCTTCATTATTCAAGACAATGCAAGAAAATGCACTGTCAGAATGCGAGTGGACCTTCGAGTTGACCTCAGGCCATGACTTTTGTGAGCGATGCTCGGTACATACGAAGGATGCCCCTTCCCGTATCCTTTTATACATTTTGTGAATTCCGTAAATCATATCAATTATACTGTGTCGCAGTACGTTGCACTTCCGTATCATGTTTTACCATGTTCAATTTCAAATTTCCTTTATATACACATTGCGTGCATACGTGCATCGCTTTACTTACATGTGTTCAATTTCCTTCATATACACATTGCGTGCATGCGTGCATTGCTTTACTGATATGTGTTCAAGTTTCTTTATATACACATTGCGTGCATGCGTGCATTGCTTTACTGATATGTGTTCAAGTTTCTTTATATACACATTGCGTGCACACGTGCATCGCTTTACTTACATGTGTTCAATTTCCTTCATATACACATTGCGTGCATACGTGCATTGCTTTACTGATATGTGTTCAAGTTTCTTCATATACACATTGCGTGCATGCGTGCATTGCTTTACTGATATGTGTTCAAGTTTCTTTATATACACATTGCGTGCATACGTGCATCGCTTTACTTACATGTGTTCAATTTCCTTTTATATACACATTGCGTGCATGCGTGCATTGCTTTACTTACATGTGTTCAAGTTTCTTTATATACACATTGCGTGCATACGTGCATCGCTTTACTTACATGTGTTCAATTTCCTTTTATATACACATTGCGTGCATGCGTGCCCTGCTTTACTTACATGTGTTCAAGTTTCTTTATATACACATTGCGTGCATACGTGCATCGCTTTACTTATATGTGTTCAATTTCCTTTTATATACACATTGCGTGCATGCGTGCATTGCTTTACTGATATGTGTTCAAGTTTCTTTATATACACATTGCATGCACACGTGCATCGCTTTACTTACATGTGTTCAATTTCCTTTATATACATACATGTGTTCAATTTCCTTTATATACACATTGCTTGCATCGTGCATCGCTTTACTTACATGTGTTCAATCCTTCCTTTATATACACATTGCGTGCATCGTGCATTGCTTTACTTATGTGTTCAATTTCCTTTTATACACATTGCGTGCATTGCATTCTTTCTTGATATGTGTTCAAGTTCCTTTATATACATTGCGTGCATGTGTGCATCGCTTCTTGATATGTGTTCAATCCACACGTTTGTATCCTCCGAGTCAGACGTATTGAGAATTGCATAATTCTCTTACATCCTTTCTGCATTGTAGTGTAGTTTGGTGTATGCTAGCTTATAACTGTTGCATGTGTGCTTCGTTACAGCTTTCTTTGCATGATCATAAGTTATGCTCGGCTTCTTGCATTTTCAGTTGCATTTTGCCCCTGCCTTCGGGCGCATACCTTGTTTGTCTTGCATGTTTGTCCAAGTCTTCGGCCTTGTCAAAAATGGGTCGTCTCTGGGCTTTGACATTCACTCCCGTCATTGTTATGACTTTCGAGTTCTGTCAAAGAGGGGCAACTGTAGACACCCCATTTTTGACCGTCCTCAAGACTTGGATGTCACCGCTTGAACACTCGGTGATTATCCATGTTTGTGTTTGTTTGGAGTTCCCGGAGTTCTCGGCTACGCGCCTTGCCTCAGGATCTCCGAATTCTACTGTTTTGTGTCTGGTTTTGCACCAAACACTTGTGTTTTGCCTCAGAGGGGCAGGGAATGCCTTGTTGGCCATCCCCACACACCATCGGCCCTTCCCTACCTTCACCGGCCGCATGTGTGTGCCGTCAGCACTATTTTGTTAGAATCCTTGGCCGGTCGGCATTATATGTTGCCGACCGGCACATTTTTGTGCCGATGATCCCTTTTGTGGCCGGCGTGCACCCTGTACACCTCTGAGGCATGGTGCATGCAGTGTGCAGTGGAATGCACCCTCACTCCAGTGCCTGGTGTGACCATTTTGCACCCTTTGCACCCTTGAACCCTCTAAGCTTCTAGAAGCTTGACCCTTTGGCCAAAGCTTCTTGGAGAGGCTTGGCCAGCTGGCTTGGCTTCTCCAAGAAGCCAAGACCCCTTTGCACCCCCCTTTGAACCATTTCCTTTGCTTAGCCACTAAGTTTGGCCTTGCCTTGGCCTATATAAACACCACCCCTCTCCCTTTGAGAGGGGTTAGCCATTTTCAACACAAAACCAGAGCTTCTATATCTATACATCTGTGTTGTACTCTCTCTCTCTATATCTCACTCTCTCTCATCCTTGTGTGTGTGTTTTGAGCCTAAATAGTGTGTTTTTACCTCACTTTAGCACTAATACACACACCATTACACCTTATTTCGAGATTAAGGGACTTGGAGGGTTGTTTGTTGAGTTTTTGGACTGGTTTTGATCACTAGAAGAGGGCTGCACCACCTGTTCTTCAAGGGTTCTTCAAGGGTGAGTTAGTTACTTTAGTTTCCCCATTTTTGCAACTAGTTTTTACCTATCTTGCTTTGTGTTTTAGGCTTTGTGTATAACTGAAAAAAGTCTTAGATTTTCTTGCTTTTGAACTTTCATTAAGGTTGTTCCATGGTTTGAGTGCAAACTCACCCTCTTAAACCTTATTTTGGCCTATTTGGTTGCTTTTCTTTGAAGCCTTGTTTGCTTTGTTGTTTTTGTCTTCTCATCACTGAAAATCAGAGGGTTTTTAGTGTTGAGGAAAGTGTTTTGAAGTCGTGTATAGGGGAGGGACACCCCTCTCCCCTTTGTCTCTTTCTTGCCTTTGTCTTTGGCCAAAAGGGTAGCATGCATGAGTAGTTGCATTTGGCTTCATTTCAGAGTTTTTTTGGGTGTTTTAGAGCATGTTTAACCTCTGTCTAATGGTGGTTTTGTAGTCCTTAGCATGCTTTGTATACTTGCTTTGTAAATCCTCCATTTTACCTAGAAACGTGTCATGTGTTTAGCCTTGCGTATCTTCATGTTTTGGCTTAGCTTCTTGAAACTTTTAGTCATGATTTATCATGTGTTAGGTCTGTTGGCCACTGATTTTGTCATGTTTGGCATGATTAGTATAGTTGCTTTGTGTTTTGGCTTGTAAGCCTAGGTTGTATCGGCCTCTAACATGCTTAGTTTAGGTCATTCTCTTGATTTGGCCTCATTTAGGATCCTATTTCAGTCCATAAATCATGTTTGTATGTTTGCATATGTGGCTTATTTCATGCTTTTAGGGTGTGCCCTTTTATGCCTAGGAATAGGCCTTATGCATGCTTGTATGTTCGAAGCATTTTGGGGCTGCCATATCAAGGGATTTGGGTGTATGTTTTTATGCTAGAACTCTGTTTTCATATGTCTAATATGTGCCATGAGTGGTCATGTTGGTGGTGGTGGAATACCCCTTGTTTATGCCTTGGTTTTAGGCCCATTTGTTTGCATGCTTGCATGAGTGTTGATCTACCATTTTGGGCGCATTTTGCCACTGTTTTGGGAAGGTTTGAGGTCTGCCCTATTGTGATTAAGTCCACCAGTGCACATTTATTTGATGCTTGTTGCATGCTTGGTCAATGTAGTCTTGACATATGACAATCCTATTGCCTTAAGTGCCCATGTTTGCATCACACTTTGTATCTTGCATACCTAGTATTGCATACTTGTCACAATATGTTGCATTACATTTGGCATGTTTTGCATTTCATCTCACATTGCACCATTTGAGCCATGTTTGCATAACATGCATTGCATTACTTGGTTTGGGGGTGTCAAACCAAGTGTGAGAAATGAGGGGTGTTAGTACTTCAAGTGACAAAACACACCTCAATTCTCATGTCACTAGGGCCCTTGATCTTGACATGATAGGGACTTAGTTCTCATTTTGTATGTTGCATGCATTTTTACATTGAAATGCAATCTTGGTTCCTTGGGTTATCATGCATCAAGATGCATAATTGATGGCCCAAGAACCAAGGGTCATGCTTCCTTGAGTCCCATACATGATAGGGGGCATTGGCCATGCTTATATTTGCTCAAAAACTCCATGTCATGCCTTTGTCATCTGTATTCTTTGTCAAAGCATCCTCTGCAGGAATTTTGTGCCGACCGGCAGTATATAGTGCCGACCGGCACTATATAGGTGGCCAATAACCTTATGGACAGCCGGTGACTATTTTGGAGGGCCGGTGAACATTTCCACCAGCCGGTGGTATACAGCAGCATGAAAGGAAGGCATTCTGGGACTTAGGCAATTTTTGGAGAGACAGGGCAGTAAAAACAGAGGCAGCAGTGCCATGGCGCGGGTTTCCGGGCAAGTCGGATTCGAGCATGCATCATTCGCGCATCCCGAGGCAGGGCTAAGGCCCCTTTCTTTTTTACATTGAACTTAATTTGATAATTAGAAATTCTGTAATAATTCATTATGTATTTGGACTGTATTATTTTCGGACTGTATATTCTTTTGGTCCCTCCGAGTGAGGGCGTATTTGTAATAAGTGTGCGTGAGTGGGTGTATGTCTTCCAACCCCCATTTCTTTCTTCCCTTTTATTTACCTGCTTATGATGGTAGATTAGGGCACGTTTATTTTAGCATACCATATGCAATGCATGCGTGCATCCATACATTTGTCTTACATGCACCGGGCTCGGTATATCACGCTAACTGCATTGTGTTTCAATTTCCAAATTGAATACTTGTTACTTGTAGCATTTCACATGTCATGTTTAGGATAGCCGAGCCTGTCTAATTGCACTCTGTATGTGTTGCATTAGTCATCTTAACATGAGCTAGGTCATGCATATTTTGCTAACTAGTTTATTGTTTTGGCACGGAGTACTAGGTAAGTTTTTATGCTTTAGCATCCCACATGCGTGTGAATGTTAACCTGATAGTAGGCTCACCATGCGGCTAGTTGCTTATGTGATATAACTGTTTGAATGCCTGTGGGTGGAGGTTGGATTGCTTGAGTTGGAATGACTCATTGAAATCCGTATTTTAGCCTACTTGCGAGTAGCAATTTCAAATTGTTTTCCAAACAAACGGATATGCAATGTTTGTTTCCAAATTAGGCAATCTAGTCTATACTTGTTTGCTGCGAGTATAACATAGTAATTCTAGGTTAATAATTGGAATAAGAACACATAATGTTTTCAAAAAACGGATATCACGGTTAGTAGAGGCTGGTCTTCGGACCGGGCGAGAGGGGGTGCTCATAGCTGACCTTCCCCGATCGTACCCAAGCTCCCGAGCCAAGACAACTTTGGTGATGACGGACACGTGGCCTCCGGCACCGAGTCAGGGTTTCCTAAATTTCCCATTTTAAAAATATTTAGGTGGCGACTCTGTATCTGGCAAAGCAGTCCATGTTTGGCACTTCTTTTCAAAATCTGTTTTTCTCAAAAATGATTTGCCAGAGTTGGACTCTTTGGTTCAGATTACGAACCGCAACAAAAACAAAATAGGGGAGTCCAAACTGTAGCACCGAGGTCCCACGCGGGCGCCGTTACAATAGGTTTATTAGTCATTCCACAGATCGCTGCCGACAATTCTTTCACACACTTTGGCAAGGCAAAGCTTTTGAATGGACCCTCAAGTGCCAGGCCACTTTGGATGGCTTGAAAACTTATCTCCGATCAGTACCACTATTGGCAACCCGCTCGGCAGGCGATCTGCTCTTTTTGTACTTGGCGGTATCTGACTGGGTTGTCAGTGCCGTACTTTTAAGGGAAGAATGTGGGGAGCAGCGACCAGTTTACTATGTAAGCAAAGCAATGGCTAATGCTGAAACACGTTATCTACCATTAGAAAAGCTCATCCTTGCTCTCGTCATGGCTGCAAGAAAACTGACACATTACTTTTAGGGGCATACCATAGCTGTACTAACGGACTATCCCCTCCGGTCAGCTCTCTGTTGCGCGAAAGCATCAGGGCGCATTTCGAAATGGGCTTTGGAACTCGACCAGTATGATATTTAGTTTATAACTAGAACTTCCATCAAGGGGCAAGTGCTCGCCGACTTTGTAGCCGAATTCACGAGATGTGTTGCCGACTTCAAGGCCGATCAAGTGCAACCTAAACACAACTAGAGAATATATGTTGGAGACATTTGGCAGATGTACTGTGACGGGTCATCCAACCAACGTGGTAGTGGAGTAGGTGTAGTAATCATGACCCCCAAAGGGGTAATAATCAAGCAGGCGGTCAAACTGGGCTTTGATGTATCAAATAATGAGGCTGAATATGAAACATTGCTAACCGGCCTTCGAAATGCACTTCACCTTAGTGCGCGGCGGTTACTTGTTTTCTGTGACTCGAAATTAGTCATCAACCAGTTGAAAGGGGAGTATGCAGCTAAAAATGACCGCATGACAGCCTACATAAAAACAGCGAATCTCTTGCTCGCGAAATTCGACCACCACGAATTGAATCAAATAACCCAGGATAAGAACACGCATGCGGATGCTCTTGCTTGCCTAGCTTCTGCCATCAATTCAGAAATTAAGCAGACAATCGAAGTAGGATTCGTTCATGAGCCGAGCATTACATCTTTTGAACCAGTTCAGATTAACATCATTGAACTAGGAACAAGTTGGATGGACCCTATCGTTGCATTCTTTTCTTCAGAATAGCTCCCAATGGACAAGAAAGAAGCCCATAGACTGCAAAATAAAGCCCTGCAATACTACTTGGATCCGCATGGAAAACTCTACAAAAAAATCCCTTTCTGGGCTATACTTAGAATGTGTTCACCCAAATAAAGTTGAGGAGCGCTTAACTAAAATACATGAAGGCAGCTGTGGCACCCATTCTGGGCGACGCTCATTGGCCCACCGAGCTATAACACAGAGGTATTATTGGTCGACCATGCGAACAGATGCTGAAAATTACGTTAGGAAATATGAACAATGTTAGAAGTTTTCCCCTTTAACTCATCTGCCTGCTGAGGAATTAAATTCTATCACTAGTCCTTGGTCGTTCGCTCAATGGGGACTCGATATCGTCGGACCACTACCACAAGCTCCAGGTAACAAGCAATTCCTGGTTGTCACAACAGATTATTTTACAAAATGGGTTGAAGTAGAGACCTTAACACATATTTACGATGTCGATGTTAAGTGTTTTGTATGGAAAAATATCATAACACAATTTGGCATACCGCGAGCACTTGTTTCGGACAACGGCACCCAATTTGATTGTGGCATTTACCAGAAATTATGCAACACATATGGTATCTGGCCTTACCTTTCGTTGCTGGCATATCCCCAAAGTAATGGTCAGGCAGAGGCCTTCAATAAAGTCATCCTAGACGGCATCAAGAAAAGATTGGAAAAAGCTAAAGGTAGATGGGTCGAAGAATTGCTCAGTGTGTTGTGGGCTCATCGAACTACTCCAAGGCGATCCACTAGGGAAACAATGTTCGCTTTGTGCTTTGGAACCCAGGCAATTATCCCCCTGGAGATCGGCCTACCCACGTTGAAATCTAAGGTTTTCGACATGGGCCGTAATGACATGATGTTGGCTTTGGACTTGACTCTGATTGAAGAACGTCGAGATCGTGCCCTTGCTTGCATGGCGCAATATTAGCAACAACTTGCTAAATCATATAATCAGCGCATACAGTTGTATCGTTATATGCCAAGAGAATTGGTCCTGAAGAAAGTGCTCCTTGCTACTAAGAATCTGGCTGACGAAAAATTAGGCCCCAACAGGGACGACTCTTATCAGGTTAATTCAAACGCCGGAACTGGGGCATATCGGTTGAAAGACATGGCTGGGAGAAGTTTACCACACCCTTGGAATTGTACACATTTGCGCAAATTTTATCATTAAGCCAACTTGTACGGCACACTAGATTGTTTTGAATTTTCGCTGAAATGTTATGTATGCATCTTTCAATTCCCCAATGCAATGCCCTTTCTTGCCTCAGTCTCGTTAATAATGGTTTAGTAGCGAATAAAAGACTCCGAACTCGGAGCCCCATCCGTGAATGCCACGTTTGGCTCGAATAAGCCTTCAGATTCGGAGCACCATTCGTGGATATCACGATTGGCCAACAAAAAGACTTTGAATTTAGAGCCCCATCTATGGATGACACGTTTGAGCCGGATAAGCCTCCAGATTCGGAGCGCCCTTCGTGGATATCACGATTGGCCAACAAAAAGACTCCGAATTCGGAGCCCTATCCGTGGATGCCACGTTTGGGCCGAATAAGCCTCCGAATTTGGAGCGCCCTTCGTGGATATCACGATTGGCCAACAAAAAGACGCCGAAATCGGAGCCCTATCCGTGGATGCCACGTTTTGGGCTGAATAAGCCTCTGAATTCGGAGCGCCCTTCGTAGATATCACGATTGGCCAACACCAAAAGACTCTGAACTCGGAGCCCCATCCGTGAATGCCACGCTTGGGCCGAATAAGCCTCCGGATTCGAAACGCCCTTCGTGGATATCATGATTGGGCAACAAAAAGACTCCGAATTCGGAGCCCCATCCGTGGGTGCCATGTTTGGGCTGGATAAGCCTTCGGATTCGGAGCGCCTTTCGTGGATATCATAATGGGCCAACAAAAAGACTCCGAATTCGGAGGTGGATGCCATGTTTGGGCCGAATAAGCCTTCGAATTCGGAGCGCCCTTCGTGGATATCACGATTGGCCAACACAAAAAGACTCTGAACTCGAAGCCCCATCCGTGAATGCCATGTTTGGGCCGAATAAGCCTCCGGATTCAGAGCGCCTGTAGACACCCCATTTTTGACTGCTCTTAAAACTTGGGCACTACTGATGGTTTACTTGGTGATGGAAGTTGTGCAGTGTAAAGGTTCGATTTCTTCGGCAAGAGGAGAGTCAAATCCCAACTTCATACCCCTTTTCGACTAAAATGATCTTGATCAAAATATTTTAGACCTTGAAACTCTCTCTTTCAAAATAGTTTTTGAAAAATGATTCTACGATGTTCCGACACTCGCATTTTGTTGAATGACGCGCTTTTCAATAAACCGAGCAAGGACAAAGTGAAAATTAATGAAAGAAGATGAAATCTTTGAAAAATCTTTCAAAACACCTTGTTTAGGGGTTTGGATTTGAAGAAAAGAGGAAAGGAGAGAAGAAAACTAGTTTGGGAGAAGTTCGACATAAATCTGGGTAGGACCAAAACTGAGCGGCTTCACCAAAACAAGCATAACTTTTTGCATAGTTGGAATTTTGATGCAAAGATTCCACCATTGGAAATCTTACTTCTGGGGCTTCAATTTGGACACAAGAATGACCTGAAAAGGAGTCCAAACGAAGGAGTTATGCCCTTTTGAAGTTAGACACGAAAGCGAAATTTTTCTGTTGACTGAAAAATGGGTCATCAACTTGAAAAAGTTGCGGTCGACCCAAAAAGGTGGTCGGTCGACTAGAAAAAGTGGCTGACGGAGCACTAAGATCCCAAACTCAGATATTTTGAAGATATTTTTCCTCCAACTATCTTCCATAATCTCCTGCTATCCTATAATCAGATATTTCGACCCAAGGCTTGTATCTTGCTATATTGAGGCATTTCTCCCATTTTTGCAAGAGAAGGATTTTTTGAGAAATTGTGAGAGCTTCTCACACTAAAATCTCTCTCTCTCTCTCTACAAATTTCAAAGCTAAATTTCAGCTTTTCTCTCTAGTTTGCTCTTCCTCTTGCCCTTGTGTGCATGCAAGAGATATACTTGGAGATATACCGCTCCTTTGCATACACTTCCTTAACCAAACTTGACCACCAGTGGGATGAGATTCTTTAAGGATCATTTGGAGCTCCTAAGGTGGTTTTAGCTCAGAATTTGTGCCTGTTTTGCAGCTGTGCATCAAGGGTAAGAACTCTCTCCCTTTTAGCTTATTTTGCATGCTTGCTTGGCCACCTTTTCACACTACTTTGGGGCTGTTTTTGGGGTGGTGTTGAACTACAAAAATCTCTATTTTTCCTTTGTTTTTAAGTCCTAAAAGTGTTGGTTTGTGCCTTGTTTGGCTAGGGGGTTTTCCTCCCTTTTGCTCCTTGGCTTGTAAAGCCTTTTGAGCCATCTTTCACCACCTTTCAAACAAATTTTTTTGGCCTTTAAACCATTGAATTCCAGAGGAATTTCAATGGTGAAAAGGTGGTTTTGAGGCCCCAAATGGGTGGGGGTTGTCTCCCCTCCTCTTCTCTTTATTATTTGTGTTGATGGCCCATCAAAAGAGCATGTTTTTCTATCTTCTTGAGGCTTTGTTTGAGGAATTTTTTGTGACTTTTTAGACCTGTCATGACTCTATTTTTGGCTGTCTTGGATGCTTCTTACATCCTTCATGTATTTGTATTGCAATCCTCTTAGTTAGCCTAACATGCTCTATGCTTTGGACCACCATTTTAGCATGTTTTTGGCTCCACTCCAGCTGGCTTTTACTCATATTTTGGCATGCCTTAGTTTTGATTTTGGTCAAAAAAGTCACCTCTTGCATGGTTTATGCACTTGTAGTGCAAACTTGTTCACTAGCCTAGCTTGTTTAGTGTTTTGGCCTATTGATCTAGCATGTGTATGCTTTACTCCAGCACATTTTTGGCTATGTTTTAGCATGCTTTAGGTCTGATTTGAGTGGTTTTGGTCATGCATGTCTTGCTTTGTATAGCTCTAGTGTAATTGGCCTTGTTAGCCTTAAGCTTTGGGACCTCTAGCATGTCATATTTTAGCTTTGTGCATGGCATGGAATCATTTGGCATGTTATTTTAGGCCATATACCTCTGCCATATTCTTGTATTTATCATCCCTTTGTTGTGTTTGAGGGTTAAGTCTTTATGCTTCACTTATGAGCCAATATGTATGCATGCTTCCCTAAGCTTTTGGGCTACCATCTCAGCATGTTTTTGGTGTTATTTTACCATGTTACAACTTTGATTTTTTTTGGTGAAGTCACCTCATGCTTGGTTTTGGTAGGTGTAGTGTAATCCCACTCATTGGCCTTGTATGCGTCGTGCTTTATGCCTCCTATTCTAACATGTGTTAGCTCTACTCCATGCATATTTTGGCCTTGTTTTGACTTTCCTTGGGACTGTTTTGAATCATCTTGGCCCTTTGGGGGTTGCTTTATATGGCTATGGTGCACGTGCCTTTGCCAGCCTTAAACTTTGAACCTCCTAGCATGCTTCATTTGTGATATGTGCATGAAATGGCATCATTTGGAATGTAATTTGAGAGCTTATGTCTTTGCTATACTCCCATGTTTATCACTCTTTCATTGCCCTTGAGGGTTATGCATTATGTCTTGTTTGTGAGCCAATGAATCAACATGCTTTCCTTCCCTTTTGAGCCTATGTTTTAGCATGCTTTTGGCCTTGATTTAGCATGCCTCAACTCTGTTTTGAGTAGTTTGGGTCATATGGGATTTGTTATGCATGGTTATAGTGCAATAGCTTTGACTAGCCTAATGATTCAAGGTCCTTAGGATGCCATGCTTGTGTTATGTGCATGATTTGGCATCATTTCTTACATGATTTCAGAGCATATTTCATTGCCACACTCTCACATTTTCTACTCCTTCAATGTGTTTGAAAGTTGTGTCTTCATGCCTTGTTTGTGAGCCAATGTGTATGCATGCTTGTATAAGCTTTTGGACTCCATTTTCAGCATGTTTAGGCCACTGTTTTGGCATGGTTTAGGTATGTCCATGGTTGGTTTAGCCATTTAAACTTGGTATTGCATGCCTCTTGTGAGATGCTCTTTACTAGCTTTGGTGTTCTTGGCCTGCAAACATGCCATGCATTCATTGTGTATATGTGGAACCTTGTGCATGCCACATTAACATTGATAGATTTGTATGTTGTTTGCATGTTGTTGCATTGCATCTTGTTTGCATGTTGTTGCATTGTGTTGTGTTTGCATGTTGTTGCATTGCATTGTGTTTGGATCGAATGTTGATTCAAACACGAGAAACGAGGGGCGTTTCATACTTGAAGTGATGAAACGCACCTCATTTCTCGGTCGTCGACCCTCTTGATCAAGCATGATAGAGGCGGAGGCTCTTATGTGTTATTTGTGCATTTATTGACATTGAATTATGCAAACTTGGCTTCTCGGCCATCGTGCATTGCGATGCTCGGTTGGTGGCCCGAGAGTCGAGAACCACACTCCCTTGAGCTTAAGAAATAATAGGGAGGGTGGTTGTGCACACATATCTTGCAAATACACCGCTATGCCCCTTCTTGTTCTCTGTTGTAGCAAAACTGGAGTTTGGCAGATTTTCTGGTCGGCAGACCAGTAAAGGCGGTCGGCCGACCACTTTTTCTAGTCTACAACCAGTTTTTCTGGTCTACAGGTGGTCTACACCACCCTTTTCTGGTCAGCAGCCCACCAAGAGGTCCCCATGTTGGAGCAGAAGCAATCTGGAGGTTTGTGCAGTGTTCTGAGATCAAGGAAAGTGCAAACAGAGGCAATTCTAGGCATAGCAATGGATTTCAGAGCGAGGCGATCGAGCATGCATCCTTCACTGTTCAAGGCAGAGCTGTGGCAGCCTAGTTCACATACCTCGCATGCTTAGTTAGTTACCATGATTAGTTAATTTGATTAATTAGTTAAAGTATTGTAATAATTAGCTATAGCTAGTTATTCAATTTGTGTTGTGTAATAATTAGTCTAATTAGATTATTAGATTAGTTAAGTAGCTTAGCTTAGCGTAGCTTGTATTATTTATTCGGACCCTCCGTCGAGAGGGCAAATGTTGTAAAAGTGTGAGTGTGTGTGATGCATGTCTTCCAACCCCATTTCTTTCTCCCTTTTACTTATTAGCTTTCGATGGTTAGTTTAGGGCATGTTTCAATTAGCATACTTATGCTTTGCATGCATGCATCAGTCATTCGTATTGCATGCACTGGGCTCGGCGCATCATTCAAACTGCATCGCATTTCAACACGCTTTCTTAAATACATGTATCAAGTGTTGCATTCATATGCCATCTTAGAATAGCCGAGCCTATTTAGTTGTATTTTTTGCATGTGTTGCATTAGGCATTGTTGACATAGCTAGGATCATACATTGATTACTAACTAGCTTTTGTTTTTGGCTCGGAGTGCACTGTGAGTGTTTATGCTTTAGTATCCTTGCATGTGTGTAAATGACTGCCATGATAGCATGCTTGCCATGAGACTAACTGCTTAACTGCTATAACTGCATGAATGCCTGTGGATGAAGGCTTCATTGCTTGAATTGGAACAATTCATCAAAATGTGCGTTTTAAGCCCACTTGTTTGTGGCAAATAATGTTTTAAGCCCACTTGAGGGTGGCAAATCTGCATTTTAGCCTACTTGAGGGTAGCAACTTCAAACCATTTTCGAAAAACAAACATGAGATGTTTTGTTCCAAATTGAGTGATTTAGTCTATACTTGTATGCTGTGCGCATCACATAGTAATTCTAGATAATAATCAGAAAAAGAACACATGTGTTTTCAAAAACAACATATCATGTTAGTAGAGGCCGATCCTTTGATCAGGCGAGCGGGGGTGCTCATTTTAGGACCTTCCCCTCTCGTACCCAAGTTCCCGAGCCGAGGCAACTTTGGTGATGACAGATACATGGCCTTAGGCACGAGTCAGGGTTTCCTAAATTTCCCAAAATAAAATATTTAGGTGGCGACTCTGAAATCTAGCAAAGCAATCCATGTTTGGCGCTTTTTGATTAAAATCAATTTTCCAAAACGATTTGCCGGATTTGCACTCTTTGGTGATTTATTAATTTTACATTGCACTTTGTGAGATTAGATTCAGAACCGTGACAGGAGTCTGAACTATAGTAGCTAGAACTACAATTTGCGCCCTCGCGCGCGGAGCGGAGTTCGGGGTGGTTTACAGCGCCTTTCGTGGATATCATAATTGGCCAACAAAAGGACTCCGAATTCGGAGCCCCATCTGTGGATGCCACGTTTGGGCCAAATAAGTATCCGAATTCAGAGTGCCCTTTGTGGATATCACGATTGGCCAACACAAAAGGACTCCGACCTCGAAGCCCATCTATGAATGCCATGTTTGGGCTGAATAAGCCTCCGAATTCGGAGTGCCCTTCGTAGCTATCATGAATGGCCAACAAACAGACTCCAAATTTGGAGCCCCATCCGTGGATTCCACATTTGGGCCGAATAAGCCTCTGAATTTAGAGCGCTCTTTGTGGATATCATGATTAGCCAACACAAAAAGACTCCGAACTCGGAGCCCCATCCGTGAATACCACGTTTGGGCCGAATAAGCCTCCGGATTCGGAGCGGCCTTCATGGATATCACGATTGGGCAACAAAAAGACTTTGAATTCAGAGCCCCATCCGTGAATGCCACGTTTGGGCCAAATAAGCCTCTGAATTGGGAGTACCTTTGATGGATATCATGATTGGCCAACACAATGAGACTTCGAATTCAGAGCGCCTTTCGTGGATATCACGGTTGGCCAACACAATGAGCCTTTGAATTCGGAGCTCTTCATTTATTACCATGAATGGCCCAATAACCCTCCGAATTTGGAAGGACCACATTTGGCAATAGAATGGCATGGATTAATATACGATTGTCATAAGTAATATATGATTGTCATGGATTAATATACAAACAATAATTGAAACAATATAGCAAATATGTGTTTCATTAAATAAAGCATAAATACATGGCTTTTGACAAACTCAAAGGTGTAATGTGTATTAACATACAAATTTATCCGGCACCCTTTATAGTCAGGCCGATCGACCATCGATTGCTGAACTTTTGGCAAAAAAATCTGTCGAGCAAACTTGACTGCCACATTTGGATCGCAGATAATCGAATCCGCTTTTGTCATCGATTTATTCCCAATGAAGACCAAAAAACTCAATGGGCATAGTGGCCTACTGGTTTCGCTTCGCGAACGGGGGGAGTTGCCTTACTGCTGCCTCTCCTTTCTAGGTGACCTACTTCGACGACGTGGGGAGCAACGCCCCTCATGCACCTTCGACATCCTGTTTCCTGTTCATGTAGATTCGCCACCCCGATTCATCTCTGAGTCCAGTTCAGCTAGTGTCCTACCCTTCCCTCTACTGTTGAAGAATATTCTTCTTGACATCCAAATTTGTTTAGTCTAGTTCGACACAATGCATTTTTCCCTCTCACAATCTATTGAATTTGAACACTGCATAGAACCTACGCGCACCCAGCCCCCACCTCACTTATTAATTACGGATGCAGCATTCCCAAAGCGATCACTTCAATGCTTTGCGTCGAAAAGTTATTGTGCTCCGCCCAATCTATGAACTACATATATTCGGCGATTCTGTTCATCAATCAACAGGGGCAAGGGAAGATTCATTAATCTATTCAGCCCAATCGCAATGCATTGCGGCGAAAAGTTACTGTGCCCCACCCAATCCATGAACTACCAATATTTAGCAGTTCTGTTCATTCATTAGCTGGGGCAAGGGCAGATTTATTAATTTATTCGGCCCAATCGCAATGCATTGCGTCGAAAAGTTATTGTGCCCCACCCAATCCATGAACTACCAATATTCGGCGGTTCTGTTCATTCATCAGCTAGGGCAAGGATAGATTCATTAATCTATTCGGCTCAATCGCAATGCATTGCGCTGACAGTCACTGTGCCCCACCTAATCCATGAACTACAAATATTCGACGATGCTGTTCATTAATCAACTGGGGCAAGGGTACATTCATTAATCTATTCAGCCTCTATTGATAAATATATTAACAATGCCCCATCTGATCGGCACATTTTGCAAGATGTATGTTTTATTTGGCTTTTGAACAACTTATCCATCTGAATACATCTTAATTGGCCAATCAAGTTTGGCATTGAGCCATATATTAATTTAAATCACCCTACTTGGCTATTAGTTAGCACATGCAGATTGTGTTATAGCCAATTATGTTATCGCCAAATTAAATTACATCACCATAGTTAGCTATTAACTAGCACACGCAGAAGACAGACAAAAAGGCAATTTTCATTAATAAATTGAGTACAAACAATCGTCATTTTACACATGAAAATTACCCTATATTTAACTTCTAATTAAAGTAAACAAACAAAAATCTACAAAAACTATATACAGAAGATACCAAACAAAAAGTAAAATTACATTGACCCTACTCAATCTTCAGGGTCAGACTCCAGCGGCTCAACCTCTAGCTACTCGTATGGAATTGGCTACTCCAATGTCACATTAGCGACTGTAAGGGCTTTGAGCCAGCCGTGTTTGAAGCTCTGATTTTCGAACTTGGGTACTTCCTCCACGTATTTTTCGAAGGTGGCATTTTTCTCGGCTTGGAACGCCTTGGTGATCTCGGAGTCGGCAATTTCCTTTGCCTTCTTCAATTCTTCCAAATTGCCTCCAGTTTGGCAATTACCTCCTTGGCTAACTTGAGTGCATCATCACTCACGTTCGCCCTTTCTTCGGCGGCCAACCTGAGTTGATCGGAGCTCTTGGCTTTCTCTGCCTCGGCATCGGCCCTCGCTCGCTCTTCCGTTGTTTTGATCGTCTCAAACTCGACTCTAAAAGAGGCCTTCGTAGCCTTGCTCTTTTCAGTTTCAATTTGGCTTTGAGCAAGTTCATTTGTTTGATAGCGTCATAATGACAACGGCCAATCTTAGCTATTTTGCCCGCCGCCTGTAAAACAAAAGATTAATAAGATAGCTAGCATAAAAAGGAACGAAAGGCTGCAAACAAAAGATTAAGTTATATACCAATATTGCCGATTAAGCAACTAATGCTATCAACACCACATCCAACTCTACACGAAAGGCTGCTCTGTCAATTGACAGAGAAATTGAAGAGGCCACGCTTAAGGCCACAGCGGCGTCCTTCATAGCCAATGCATCAGAACCAACCGACACGTCTTTATTCTTGGTTATATGATAAAAGGCGCAACCAAGTCCGACTCCTCTATGCTCGGCCGCTTATCAGTTAGGTTTTCTAAAGAGTCAGTTTTGTGCTTGGCGGGACGTTTCTCTCCCTTGTGCTCGGCCACCAAATTGTCCGGTTGATCAAGGAAAATTTGCTCCGTTTTGGCCGAAACAATTTGCTCCGTTTCCTCAACAAGAGTAGGCGGAGAAGACTCAGTCCCAACAACAGGTGGTAGGGGTTTAGACCAGGCAGCTTCGGTCCTCCTTCGGGCTGCCATCATTTCCACATTTTTTCTCCTAGCCCTCTGCGCGAGCGACTCCCCAGCCATGTTCTCAAGATCAGTGCTGGGAAGGTCCCCTAAGTCGGTGAAAATATTGTCTTCTAACGATACGTCTACTCGGCCTGAAGTGGATGGAGGGTTGAAGCTGGCTTCCTTAAAAGCCAAATTTAGAGCCGCGTCGACCTCCTCCCCTAGACTATTGGATCTGTCCAAGTTGGATGGATTTAGCTACTCAACGACTTGTTCGGCTATTCGCTCTGCGACCTGCTCTGAATCCGAAACTACAAGACCAATCCCTCTAAGATTCTTGAAATTTGGGAAAATGAGTGCCGTAAGCTGCTGTTCGCCCTTTGGAATCAGAATGTGATCCGCGGCCGAAAAGGTAGTGTAAGTTGGCTTGTATCTTAGAAGGATGTGGGCGGCCCTCTCTTGCTTTTGAAGGTTTGGATGGCCAAAGAATTGGAGAGCAGTTTTGATTTGCTCAAGCACAGCGTTGTCGGCCGAGACAAGTACTTTCTTCAAATCGTTACCTACACAAATGAAATGGTAAGCACATGGAATCTAAGCCAAGTAAACGTATAACAAATACACATAGAAAGGGGACTATACGACCACCTGGTTCGCCTTTTTGTCTAGGCACAGGATCTAGGCAATCTTTGCCTTCGCCGAATTCTCAGTTGCCTCAGACAACGACCATAACGCCGTTGACACGCTTACCAGAGCTGGCAAGCATAGTCACTAGATGGTGATCAGTGTCCTTGGCCTTGAGAAAGTAGCGTCCCTACCGACCAGAGGATTTCGCCAAGACATAACAATGCCAAATAGTAGGGATTCCTAGATTAATCCTAAGTCGGCGATTTAGTTCTACTATTCCCATTATGATTCGATAAAAGTTTATGTTAGGTTGTGACGAGAGTAGACCCCAACAACGAAGGACGGCCCTAAAAAACGGGTGAAGGAGAAAACGGATGCCGCCCTCAGTGATTGACATGAGGGAAAAGATGATCGTACTCACATCAGTCCTCTCCATGTTAACCACACTATCTGCCACAAGTGACAGATGGACGTTGTTTGAAATGGAAAAATGACGTCGAAAAATGAAAACACGATCTGCAGAAAGAAGGGCTTTCAAATATTTCGCTATTCGAGTCAGAATAGAAAGTACTCTAAACAAAAATACAAACAAGGAAATGAGAGTTGGAATGAAGAAGAGAAGAACTTATAAGGTGTAGAGAGGACATTGGGGAACGGATGAAAGTTGCAAAGACCGTGAAATGAAAGAGAGATGCTGAGAGGCAACCAAAGAGCCTTGCATATTAAAAAAATATCCAAAGGGACAACACAGTTTCAAATCGCATTAAATAAACGACGTGTACAAAGGAGCGGGAAATTGTAATGATTTGTAAAACGTGGACATTCTGATACTTCAGTATTGGAAGGAGTGCAAGCGTCGTATTTTTGACTTTCCATATATAAAACCAAATATGCTGACTAATTGGTGTTAGTCGAATGTTTGGGGTGCAATTGTGGGGGCCGAATAGATTGTATACTAAGGAAAGCCAAATTAATTTGATTAGGCCAAAAACAATTTGGCTCTGCCCAAGGGCCCTTGAAGTCAAATATACAAGTCAGCCGCGTAAGGAGCCGAGTAGGTACCGACACACAACCGGAAGGCCGAATAAGCAATCATGCGTTGGATAAGAGTGGGCCTGACCTTTGGGCCCATAAGTTAATATAAATAGAGGAACATCAACCAAAGAAAGGTATCTGAGAATAGATAAAATAACTTGAGATAGAAGTAAACGAGAGAGCATACTAACTTATCCGTTGGAGTACTAATTCTGGTACCCCCGACCGGAGTGTTCATTCCCTTTTTAGGTAGCAATCAGAGGATCAAGGACGTTTGACTGGATCTTGGAATATTTCCAAACCACTTCTCCACAATATAAAATCTAAAATTAAGAGTCAAAATAAAACTAATTGAAATGATAAGAGCTAAAATAATATTAGGGACAAAATGTAGGGAATATAATTTGTCCTTATTTTTTGAACCTATCCAAACAAGGCAAGAAGTAGAGGTGTACATGGGTCGGGTGGGGTCGGGTCGGGTCGGGTTAGGCCCCTATTTACTATCGAACCGAAATAATTCGGGTGAATGAAAAACCCAACTGCTGCTAACTAGATTGGTTGCCAAAACTGCTTGTTAATGATTTTCGGTTCCACGGTTGGTTATGCATTAGGGTTTTAGAGAGTGAGAGAGTGAGAGAGGAAAGGGGTAAACGGGTGCTCAACATCGTCAACTGTCGTTTGAGTTTTTGAGATACAAGATGGTTTGATATTTGTGTATGTGAGAGAGAGAGAGAGACACACACACATACATATACAAAAGGGGTTGGTGAGACTCATCATCATCTGTTTGTTGAGTTTTTTGAGATACAAAGATATGATTAAAATCTGTGGCTGTGAAAAAGAGGAAGAGATAATGGTCTTGGAAGTTATGTGTAATCTACCAAACTAATTAGGAAATATAAATGGCAATGGAAACAAGATTTTGCATCATGAGTAATATATTCGGTCGGTTCGGATTTAGTCAATTTTTATGATTAAAACTGAAAGCCAATCGAAACTCGAAATTATAAATGAAAAATAGACCCGTCCCTAACTGATTTTAAGGTCAAAACCGCTCATAATGTCTTCGGATCAGTCAGGTCAGGTCGGATTGGTTAAGTGATTCGGGTTGCATAAACACCCCTAGTGAGAAGTACACAAAAATTGGCTCCCAAACTAGACCCAATGAAAGGATGGGACTAGAGGGTAGTGCAAAGGGGAAATTCGAATTTAATGGGAAAGTGAGATAAATATTTACTATTAAACAGTGAGAATCTTCTCGACATACAATTTTTATTGTATTTTTTTACAGACGCAATAAATAAATAAAATAAAATAAAAATAAAAATAAAAAAATAAAAATTGCACTATATATTTGTAATTATTTTTAACAATATAGACCGATTTGTAATTTTTTCTACTGTAAATCCAAACAAATCCAAACTAATTTTAAAGCACTAATACTACAATTTTTGAAATTTTACCCAAAAATGATCTAGAACATATAGATCTAACACTATACAAATTTAATTTTAACCACACAATCTAATTTGGGAAAAATTCTGCAAATTTACATGTGGGTTCATAGAATTATTGAATAGGGATCCTCCTTTAGGCCATAAAAGTGATTCTCCATTTGAGTGGCTTTTTTAGTCACTTGTAGATTCTACTTTTGGAAAAGTTATTTTGACTATTTTGTTAAACTTATTTTAAATAGTTTCTGATTTTAATAATTTATTTTAACTCAAAAAAATTGATTATGAGAAGCTATCTATCCTGCTTCTGATTATCAGCTTTTAATTATAAAAACTTATTTACGATTGCACCCATAGAATTTAAAAAAAAAAAGAAAAAAGAAAAAGACCCAAATGAACTGTGGACTAGTTTTTATTTTTATTTTTATTTTTTAAAATTTTTATGGGACTAGTAGTTAATAACAAAAAAAATAAATGCTAATTCAATTTACAACTAATAAAAATTAATTCAATTTACAATTGATAAGAATAAAAATGACATTTACACATCAAAAATTATTTCACAACTTATTTATCAAATATTACTCAACAATTTAAATTTACAATCCAATAATTACACCAAACAAATTAATAATTTCTAATTAAAATCATAATTTATAATGTATTAAATTATAATTTAACTATATTTAACAACTACCCCAAACACTCCACATTTAACTATATTTAATCGGTCAAGAAAAGTGATTCTCCTTTAGGCCACAAAGCCACTTCGTGAGAACTCCCAAAAAAGAAAAGTTGTGGCGCAATTTGAATTATCACCATCATGATTGATGAACCACTCTTCTTGCAGTGCTGCGTAAAGGTCAGTTCTATTGTTTCTTTCTTTTGTCATTCTCATGCATGATCTACGACACATCCTACAACCCCTATCATTCTCTTTGAAACCACCATCAACAGACTGATTGAGGCTGTGTTTAATTTGCCAATCGAACTTTAAAAAAAAAAAAAAAAAAAGAAAAAAAAAAGAAAAGAAAAAGTGCATGCTTTGGATATAGGTGTTTCAGCTTTGGGTTGCGTGGGTTTTTTTTAGATTCAAGTATTTTGTTTTTGGAGTTGAGTCCTTAACTTTTTATTTTTATTTTTATTTTATTTTTTGCTTTTTTTTAAAAAAAAAATAGTGAGATTGAGGGGTTGGTTGTAGGGACAGAACTAGGAGAAGATTATGGGGGGCCATGACTCCCCAGTTTCTGTGAAAAATATGGTTTGTCATAATATTTTAAAAATATATTTCATTTTATACATAAAATGACCCCCAATATAAAAAATATATATCTCATTTTTCTCTTATCTTGCGCTCTCTTTTAATTTTGTACTAAAAAAACTTTATTCTATTAGAAATTATTTCTGTGGTATTTGAATTTTTTTGTGTATATACATAATTTAAATATCATATTGTACATATATGCGTACACATGTATATAGTACAAAAAATTTATTTGTCTTTTGGCCCCTCCGGTGATGAAATCCTAGTTTCGTTCCTGATTGGTTGTATAGATGCGAGTTACAGTAGTAGGGGCAGCTTGTATTTCCCGAATCTTTCTCGATGCATTTCATCTTTCTATACCTTTAATTTCATGTTTTTAATAAAAATTTTACTTTCCTGCTAAAAAAATAGAAAAAAGAAAAATAGAAAAAAAGTCCTGCTTCATAATAGAAAAACTAGACACATAAATAAATATTCCATTTATATGCATTTGTGTCTATTTTTTGTGATAGATTTGTGTGTTTTTAAACTTGTTTGAATGATAATCATTCAATTCATAATCAATATGGATGAACAGATATCTATATTTTGGTTAATTATCGTCCTAATTTAATCCACATACTAAACTCATCAGATCACCATACAAAAGTTACATATTTAAGCATAGAATAAAATTTAAAAATATAGAAATCAGTGACTGAACCAGACGCAACCTTCTCACCTGAGATTGGTTGAGAGAGTTGTGTTCTGTTACACACAACTTTAATTGATATGTTCACTGAGTTGAATATCTTGGTGGGTATACCTCCTTATTGAAATGTGGGATTCAATTGATTTACTAAAAGAGTTTTAATTAAGTTTCGTTTAGGCATAATATATTTTTATATATTATATCTAATTTTGTGGAGACCCAATTCAATTTGGAAACAACTAAAGTTTTTGATAAAAAATCCCTAGATTCACAATATATTTTTTGTATTGTTTTGAAGACTTTGGTTCATCTATTTGGTGAGATCTTTCCTCTTGTTTATTTGTGATTATTTGGAATTCACCTAAAGGTGGTTTTGTGAGACTATTCGTGTCTCGTTTGTAATCGTTTGGAAACTTATTTGGTTGATAGTGGAATCGGATTTCGATCCCGTGGACGTACCTCACATTGAGGGAACCACGTAAAAATTCTTGTGTTGCTTTTGATTTAATTTTTCCACATTAGTTTTTATTTCCATTGATTGATTTACTTGTGGGGAATTATAGATTTTCCCTAACAACTGGTATCAGAGCTTACGGTTTATTTAGGACTATTTATTTGTGTAAATCAATGGAGGGGAATGTAAGTCGTATGTCTAACTTCAATGGAAGCAATTAGGTAACTTGGAAAACTAAAATGGAAGACCTATTATCTTGTAAAGATTTGTATGGACCCATTGAGGGTGATAGCGGCAAACCCGAGGGTATGAAAGATGATGAATGGAATAGGCTTAATTGAAAAGCCGTTGGTGTTATCCGTTAACGGATTGATGACAGTTTGTTTCATCATGTTGCTACTGAAATTTCGGCACATGATTTATGGAAAAAATTAGAGAGCCTTTATCATAGAAAATCAGCCACAAATAAAACTTTTCTGTTTCGTAAGTTGGTTAATTTAAAATATAAAGAAGGTAGCCCTATTCCGGAACATCTGAATGAAAGAAAAAGTATTGTTAACCAACTTGCTTCTATAAAAATTGTTTTTGATGATGAGTTTCAGGTTTTGATGCTACTTAGTTCTTTGCCCGAAAGTTGGGAGACTTTGGTTGTGACCGTTAGTAATTCGGCGCCCGATGGAGTTGTCACAATGGGCCAAGTCACTAGTAACCTATTGAATGAAGAAATTAGAAGAAAATCAACAGGTTCCTCTCATTCAGAAGCATTTGTTGTGAGAGGCCGAAGCAAAACAAGGGAGAGGAGTAAGACTCCTCATGGTCGTGATCAAAGCCGTGACAAATCAAAAGATGGTTCCTTTTCAAAGAAAGACATTGAGTGCTATTATTGCCATGAGAAAGGGCACATGAAACAGGAATGCCGAAAGCTCAAGAATAAGGAGAAAAGGCGTGACAAAAGTGTGGATAAGAAGCAAGAAGACACAATGGCAGTTACTACCGATGATCTCATGGTTGTTTGTGAAGATGATTGTATCAATTTTGTGGGCGAAGAGAGTAATTGGGTGATTGATTTCGGTACTTCTTTTCATGTGGCTTCTCGAGTTGATTTCTTCACTACCTATACCAAAGGAGATTATGGTTCTGTTCGAATGGGTAATGAAGGTTTGTCCAAGATTATCGGCATGGTTAATGTTTGCTTGGAAACAAATTTGGGCTGCAAGTTGTTGCTTAAAGATGTGAGGCATGTTCCCGACATTCGCCTCAATTTGATCTCTACTGGGAAGCTAGATGATGAAGGCTTCAACAACAAATTTGGTAATAGAATATGGAAGCTCATAAAGGGTTCTTTGGTGGTGGCTAAGTGCAAGAAGACTCATACACTTTAGTCGATGCAAGGAAAAATTTGTAAAGGTGTTGTCAATGCACTTGAAGATGATACTTCTACCGAATTGTGGCACAAGCGACTTGGACATATGAGTGAAAAGGGGCTGCAAGTTTTGTTCAAGAAAGAGCTTCTACCCGGTTTGAAAGGTACACATCTTAAAACTTGTGTTCATTGTTTGGCGGGTAAACAACATAGAGTTTCTTTTCAGAAAAATGTTACTTCTAGAAAAGAAAATGTTTTGGAGTTGATTCATTCGGATGTTTGTGGTCCTTTGAAAGTTAGAACACATAGTGGTGCACTTTATTTTGTTACTTTCATTGATGATTATTCAAGGAAAGTTTGGGCTTTTTTACTAAAAACTAAAGGTCAAGTTCTAGAAGTATTTAAGCATTTTCAGGCCATGGTTGAAAGAGAAACAGGGCAGAAATTGAAGTGCATCCGATCAGACAATGGTGGTGAATACATTGGGCCATTTGATGAGTATTGTCGCAGCCAAGGTATTCGGCATCAAAAGACAGTTAAGAAGACTCCTCAACAAAATGGAGTTGCCGAGAGGATGAACCGCACCATTGTGGAAAGAACAAGGTGTTTGCTTTCACAAGCTAAATTGCCAAGATCCTTTTAGGGTGAGGCAATGAGTACAGCAGTTGACGTGATCAATTTGTCTCCTTGCTATCCTTTGAATGGTGATGTTCCTGAAAGAGTTTGGACTGGTAAAGATGTATCTTATGAGCACTTGAGAGTGTTTGGTTGCCGAGCTTTTGTTCACATTCCAAAGGATGAGAGATCCAAGCTTGATAATAAGTCAAGACAATATATTTTTCTTGGCTATGGGTGTGATGAATTCGGGTATAGATTGTGGGATCCGGTTGACAAGAAAATCATTCGAAGCCGTGATGTTGTGTTTCTTGAAGACCAAATAATTAAAGACTTTGGCAAAGGTGATCAACCAGAGCCAAAAACTAGTGATCTCATTGACATGGATCCATCTCCTTCATCTTCAGTTGATGATGAAAATGGGGGAGATATGCAGCCACCTATTGAAGATGTCGAGGATTGTAATAACCCACATTCATATCTTAGTCATGTTCATGTGCATTTGCATGATTTCATCTTGTTAAGCTTGCATTTGTAGACTTTGACTTGTTTCTTCCTAAGTAAAGGTCCCTGTCTTGTTTTGTGCTTATGTGATTTGCCTAAGTGTTGTATGCATGCTTTGTTCCTTCCTTGCTGTCTCAAGCCTAGGTCATGTTAAGCCTAGGTCATGCCAAGCCTAGGTCATGTCAAGCCTAGGTCATGTTAAGCCTAGGTCATGCCAAGCCTAGGTCATGTCAAGCCTAGGTCATGTTAAGCCTAGGTCATGCCAAGCCTAGGTCATGTTAAGCCTAGGTCATGCCAAGCCTAAGTCATGCCAAGCCGAGGTCATCTTAAGCCTAGGACCATCTTGGAACCACCTTGGTTGACCTCCACCATCACCTAGGCATATTGGCCGAGATGTTATCACCTAGGCATCCGAGATCCTTAATCCTTGCACCTAGTGATCTTGTTCTGGGAGTGGAATGACCTAGACCGAGGTGTGGCACATCTAGGCCGAGGTGTGGCACAGCTTGGCCAAGTGTTATCCTTCCTAGCCGAGGTCATTGAGACCTTACTTGCCGAAGCCTATGTTACTTGCCGAAGCCTATGTCCTAAGCCGAGATCATTACTTGCCGGAGTGCCTTGCTGTGAAGCTTGTTAGATACGCTTTGTCTTACACATGTCTTGTCAATCTATCACCTTTTTTAGGAGAACCAACCAGCCGTTGCCACGTGTCCGAGCTGAGTGTTAAATCAGCCGGCAGAGAGAGAAACCTATCATTTGTTATATCTTTGTTCTAAGGAGGAGAGAGAAGCTCTAGGAGAGGAAGAGGAGTTCTTGAGGGAGAGTAGATTTCCAAGCTTGATTCCAAGAGATCGAACCGTTAGATCCGTGTTCTAAGGTTAGATTCTTGATCTGCTCAAGTTGTTCTTTATGATCATGTTATTGCATTGCACGATTGAATATGATTTGTAAGCCATGCATTGCTTTGAAGTTCGGTTTTAGAAAGAGAATATGATATTCATGTGTTCTTGAGGAAAAACCATGTTTTGATCCGAAAGTTTGTATCAAGATGCATGTTTTCGTGTTTGTTTTCATATGATCTTCAAGAATGCGTACCCAGGTCCATGTTTTCGAACTCATGCCATGAAATCCCAGATTTTGTAACAAAGAAGTTATGATTTTAGCATTCATGTTCTTCATGTTCTTCATGTTTTTCAAGAGAGGGAAACCCAGATTTCCAGGCTTCATTTCTCTAGGTGTGATCACCGAGATCACTCTTGCCTAGATCACACACCTAGGCCAAGCATCGTATCTCACCTTGGCCTACCTTGCACGATCACTTACACGTTAGTTTATCTTGCATGCACACCTAGGCCGACCATGGTACACCCTTTGTCGCAAGCACCTCGGCAGTAACATTTTGCTGAAGCCTAGGCAACCACACCTCGGCCAAGAGGTGTGGGACCTCGGCCAAGACCTCCTGAGTTCACCCAGCTAGGTCATTTTAGCCTAGATCATCTCTGTACATCCATTCCAGGACCTGGTTGGTATCCAGCATGTTTTCCCTAGGTCATTTGCAGCATGTTTTCCCTAGGTCATTTGCAGCATGTTTTCCCTAGATCATTTGCAGCATGTTTTCCCTGTATGTTTTCCAGCATGTTTTCCCTAGATCATTTACATGCATGTAAAGCTTGTTTTGAGAATGTGATTGCCATGTGATTGTAGGTCCTTGATCTTCGCTTTGAGCCTACACCCGAGAAGAACTATGTGAGTGGTATTTTTAATAAAGCTATGTTATAACGTTTTGTTAAAGCTTCGCTTTGCTTGTTTTGAAAAGTATTGTTGAACATGAATGATGATCCCTATTTTGAATATCAAGTATTATCTCGTTTTGATGACATTTCTGGAAGTCCGTACGTGCCAGGGGACTTTAAGCATTTGTGGCACTAGTCCGTACGTGCTAAGGGACTATAAGCATTTGTAGCACATCAAGTTAAGTCTGTACGTGCTAAGGGACTATAAGCGTTTGTAGCACATCAAGTTAAGTCCGTACGTGCTAAGGGACTTTAAGCTTTTGTAGCACACATGTTTTGAAAAACCAAGATTGATGTACAAGCTATGTTATGTATTGTTTTGATAAAGATCTCGGATGTCATTCATTTAAACCTTTATTACTTGTACCATTCACTGAGTATCCAAGCTTACCCTCTCCTTATATATGTAGGTGGTAAGCAAGAAGGCGGTGACGCCTAAGATGTTATGTGCAAGATGCTTGATTCATGTTTTGTATCGTCTTGGAGATTATGCTTCTTAGTTGTAATTCATGTCTTTTGTATACTTCAGCTTGAGAAACCTTTTGATCAAGATGTAACATGTACTTTATTTTATTTGTATCCAAGTTGTAAACTATATTAAGATGTATGTCATTTCATTTGATCTATGCACAGCTCTTATGGACTAATTAGATTTATATATATTGCTTCCGCACATGCTCGCCCCATATATAATACTCTGATTGTGTGTGTATTTTGAAAGTTGGCCTTCGGTAATCTCGGATTACTGGCCATCACGGCACCATTCTACTAGGGGCGGAATGGGGTCGTGACAAGGATGATGCTAATCCTAATGAAGTTGAGCCTGAAATTAAGGAAGAGCATCTAACTCAAGAACTGCCACCACAACTTGAGTTGAGGAAATCTACAAGGGACCGACAACCTTCAAGAAAGTATCCTCCCAATGAATTTGTGTTGATTTCCGATCAAGGGGAGCTCGAGAGCTACCAAGAAGCAACTGAGCATGCAAAGAAAGGTGATTGGAAAAAGGCCATGGAAGAGGAGATGAACTCCTTACCTGAAAATCACACCTATGATTTAGTGAAGTTACCTAAGGGGAGGAAAATTCTGAAAAATAAGTGGGTTTTCAGATTGAAGAATGATGGAAAGAATTTGAGGTACAAGGCACGTCTTGTTGTGAAAGGCTTTGGGCAAAAGAAAGGGATTGACTTTGATGAGATTTTTTCGCCGGTTGTTAAGATGTCTTCTATTCAGGTTGTACTTGGCATGACTGCAAGTATGAACCTTGAAGTTGAACAACTTGATGTGAAAACCGCATTTCTTCATGGTGATCTTGAAGAAGAAATTTACATGGAGCAACCATAAGGTTTTGTGAAAAAATGGAAAGAGAAATTTGTTTGCAAATTGAAGAAAAGTTTGTATGGCCTCAAGCAAGCCCCGCGGTAATGGTACAAAAAATTTGACTCTTTCATGATGAATAATGGTTTTTCTAAAACCACTTCGGACCATTGTGTGTTTGTGAAAAATTTTCCGGATGGTAAATTTATTATTCTTTTGCTTTATGTTGATGACATGTTAATTGTGGGTCAAGATTCTACCATGATTAACAAGTTGAAGATAGAGTTGAGTAAATCTTTTATTATGAAAGATTTGGGACCGGCAAAGCAAATACTTGGTATGAAAATTGTTCGTGATCGCAAAGAAGGACTGATTTGGTTGTCTCAAGAAAGCTACATTGAGAAGGTTCTTGAGAGATTCAACATGGATAAAGCGAAGCCGGTTGGTTGTCCACTTGCGGGTCACTTCAAACTTAGTTCGAATCAATGTCCTACAAGTGAGAAAGACAAGGAAGAGATGTTGAAAGTTTCTTATGCTTCAGCAGTTGGTTCTTTGATGTACGCCATGGTTTGTACAAGGCTGGATATTGCTCAGGCCGTTGGTGTGGTGAGTCGTTTTCTTCGGGTAAAGAACATTGGGCAGCGGTAAAATGGATTTTAAGATATCTTCGAGGGACTTCGAAGGTGTGTTTGTGTTTTGGGGATGGTAAGCCGATGCTTGATGGGTTCACAGATTCTGACATGGCCGGTGATGTTGATTTTAGAAAATCTACTTCAGGGTATTTGATGACTTTTGCAGTGGGAGCTGTGGCATGGCAATCTAAATTACAAATATGTGTTGCTCTCTCAACTATCGAAGCTGAATTTATTTCCATTACGGAAGCTTGCAAAGAAGAGTTATGGTTGAAGAAATTTTTGCAAGAGTTAGGTTTGAAGTAAAAAAAGTATGTGCTTTATTGTGATAGTCAAAGTACTATTCATTTGAGTAAAAATTCTACTATTCATTTGAGATCGAAACACATTGATGTGAGATACCATTGGATTCGTGATGTGTTAGATTCGAAATTGTTACAACTCGAAAAGGTTCACACAGATGATAATATTTCAGATATGTTGACTAAGATTTTGTCGAGGGACAAACATTTAAAGTGTCGAACTTTGGCGGGTATGGTTGATATCTCCACCTAAGTCGGTAGGGGGAGAATTGTTGGGTATACCTCCTTATTGGAGTGTGAGACCCAATTGGTTTACTAAAAGAGTTTTAATTTGGTTTGGTTTAGGTATCATATATTTTTATATATTATATCTAATTTTGTGGAAATCCAATTCAATTTGGAAACAACTAAGGTTTTTGATAAAAAAACCCTAGATTCACAATATATTTTTTGTATTGTTTTTCCCGAAGAAAAAGAGGGACTGTGCGGCTTAGAGAATTGAAGATCAATTCGGTTTTGGATCAAAAAAAGTAGTGCTTGCTGCTGATGTCACATGTGTTGATTTGTATGTTTGTATTGCTTGAACAAACAAGCAACAGTGCGGTTCTCTTCGTTTTTGGTACTGATTTGGTTAGTTATTTTTGGTCTTCTAAAACTCTGTTTTTTTGAAGACTTTAGTTCATCTATTTGATGAGGTCATTCTTCTTGTTTATTTGTGATTATTTGGAATTCACCTAAGGGTAGTTTTGTGAGACTATTCGTGTCTCGTTTGTAATCGTTTGGAAACTTATTTGGTTGATAGTGGAATCGGATTTTGATCCCGTGGACGTACCTCACATTGAGAGAACCACGTAAAAATTCTTGAGTTGCTATTGATTTAATTTTTTCGCATTAATTTTTATTCCCATTAATTGATTTACTTATGAAAAATTATAAATTTTCCCTAACATGTGTAATTTTCCCTAACATGTCTGGTGGCACCTTGGTTTACCACTCCCATTCACGGTATTACAAATCCCATTCACACAGATGTAGACAAGTAATGGCTAACTTCATTTTGAATTTGCCACAATCAAGTATGCAGCAAGAAATGTTATACTAACAGGAAATTTATATAAACTACGACATATAAAAGTTTTAGAGATTAAATGTTTTGATTTTTAAAAGTAAAAGTTTTATTGCAAAAGGAATTTAAGGACTAATTTCCATCATCATGAGGATATTTGCTAAAAAATCGTCTCGAAAAGTCAAAAATAAGACATTTAGCAACAAAATTTTGAAAATGTCACTAATAAATAGATGTTTAGGAATAAAATAATTTGGTTTTAAAATGGTTTATTTTTTGAGACAAAAAATTTGGTCCCAAAAGGATAACAATTTATCACTAATGTCCAATTTTTGTTTCTAAAAATATAATAGCAACATTTTTTGCAACAAAATTATTTGATCTCTAAAAAATAATTTTGTTCCTAAATTTTGGTTTCTAAAACCTTAATTTTTTGTAGTGATATTATACAGAAGGATAAATTATACTGGTAATTTATACATTTTGTTTTTTTTATTATTTTGGTCTTTACATTTTTAATTAGCTTAATTTTTATTCTAAATTTAGATTTTGTATCAATTTAATCTAATAACACTGTTAGTATTTTTAAAGGAAAAAAATTATTAAATTGATTGAGATTAACTCTCACTCAGCTAAGTAAGTTTATAATTTTTCCTAAAAACATGACACTAGCCAATTATCTATATATTTTCTATTAAAAAATGCTAATTATTATAATCAATTAGATTAAATTAAGATAAAATTAAAAATTTAAGATCAATAGTAAGCGGATTAGTATTACGGAAACCAAAATAATCCAATGACCAAAATACTGGTAGCACCGGTATGATTTGCCCCATATAGAAAGATGTGGCTAACTTGTAAAAAATAAATAATAGAAGTTTAGCAGACAAAACTTCAACTAATTATTAATCACAAAATCGGGTAATTTTTAAGTGTATAAGTGCATATCATATGTATTTGTATAAATTGTCAAAAATATGTGTAAGTTAACTTACAAAATTGCATAAATTTTCGTAAATATATGTAAGTTAATCCATAAAAATTTGAGAAATCATAATTTATATATATTTGTAAAAATTTATGCGATTTTGTAAGATAACTTATATATATATGAAAAAACTTACGCAAGTGAATATGATATAGACCTTATACATCCAAACACTTTTCTAAAAAATCACATAATATACTTATAAAGAAGAGATCCATATTTTGATATGAACTTGTTCAATCTCACCAGATTACAGCACAAATTTATTTCTGTTTTTTATTGAATTTTTTGTTGCTCACATGATTTGATCAAATTGATCCTCTCTCTCTCTCTCTCTCTCTCTCTCTGAGAACTGTCACACAAATATGCTGTGGTCCTACTTTAGATAAACCAACAAAAAACTATAAAAAAAAAAACTCAACCATGAACAAGACCACAAGATAGAGCCATTAGCAGGATCGCAGCTTCCTTCTCGTCTTGCGGGAAAACCCGGTGAAAAGCCAAGTTCTTACTCAAACTGATCAAGAAGTCCTCAAAGCAAAGCTTCTTTCTCCCATGAGATTTGGTGGCAAGTTTGGACCTTTTCTGGTGTTTGTGTTGCACCTTAGTAATCTTCATTGTTGAAGTCTCAGCTGCAAGAGTTGCACCATTTGCTGCTGCCGCTGCCATTGCCCTCCGCGCCTTCCTTTGCCGGATTCCACATGCGTTGCAAAGTGACTGCACCACCATGTTTTCTTGTAAATTAGGTAAAATTTATTCAGATAGATCAAAAATATTATGTACCCAGAAAACAAAATTAGAAAATATTCTAAATTCCGAATATGTGGATCAGATTCATTCCGAATATTACTGGTAGATAGATAGACAATGACGTTCATGGATATGGAGGGTGATATTTACCTTAGGCCCTCTAGGTCCACTTCTCCAAAGAGGGGTCTTAGTAGTGTTGCAATCGGCGCAAACCCTAATTGGGTTGCTTATGTTGCTAGAGAAGCTATTGTTGCTGTTATATGTTTCCAAAGGAGAAGAAGGTTGTTTTTGATCTTCAAACTTCATCTTAAGCATCACCCTTGTCTTCGAAGACTTCGACTTAGCTGAACCATTCTGATCACTATGGACTTCGTGTTCAATATCTTGTTTCTTCCATGAGGATGATTTTAAGCCATGATCACTCTCACTTTTGGGCATAGCATGATCATGTAATCCGTCTTGAGAAGCAAAATTATTAGCCTAAGATCAAGAAAGTGATCCAGTGATCATCACATCAAGAGACGAGATTAAAATACAATTATTCTTGGCATTTGGTCGTGGTTTCGTTTTTTATTTTCAGTTTTTGAAAAACACATTAAACTTTTTGGAAAACTGATTCTGAAAACAACACACTTTCAAAGAAACACCAAAAATGTTCTTTTTAATTTTCAAAAACTGTTTTCACAAAAAAAAAAAAAAAAAAAAAAAAAACACAAGTAGCAAAATAAACAATGAAAACAAAGGAAAAAAAAAAACATAATCAAAGAGGCTCCATCATGATTCAAGTGATCAGCTTGAAAGAAGAGAGAACTAAAAATTAAGAATATAAAAATATAAAAAAAAGATCGGATCACATAATCCATCAATAGCTAAGTAGCTAGCTAGTAGTACCTGTTGTTGATATTTTAGTTGGTGTACTTCTTCCTTATGATAACATCCTCCTTGATCTTGAATTGAGTTGGTGAAAACATGAGTCAAGAGAGAAGAAGATGAAGATCCGACAGAAGAAGCTTGAGTCTTTGCACTACTGTGGAGTTGATGCTGCTTCTGATCTTCACTAAAGGACACAGGAAAAGGAGAAGAAGAAGAATTTAAGTAAGTTGGAGTCATGGAGGGAGAGAGAGAGAGAGATCTCCTCCAGCAAAGTTAGAAGAAGATGTCTGAGAGATGATGAAGAGAGACAGAAAGGGATAATGGGGGAGCATAAAAAAGGGGCTAATGAAGCTGGAACACTTTTAAAGAAGAGTCAGGAAGGAGTGGAAGCAGAGATTTGGAAGATATTCACGTGACTTGGTGACACCCAAACAAACAACTTATTATAAAGACAAACCAAAAAGAGAAGAGTCGAATACTACCACACGACCCATTTCCCACAAAACCCTATCTGCAAAAAAAAAATAAATAAATAAAACAAACAAAAAAATTTACCTCTCGCTTTTCTGAGCAATCATCGTAATATACAAATATAGATGAAGGTTAAACAATTACGGACTTAAATTTCCAAATTCTCTTATTAGAGAATTATGTTTCACATGATTGAATTCTTCTAACAAATCAAAAGTTGACATATAAATTTTCTTTTTTCTTCTGATAATTGAGTGTTTGGGATAGTTTTCATGCAGATGTTCCATTTAAAGTCAAAACAAACGTCTTGTATAGACAAGCCGCAAGAAAGTTATTGCAACTAGTGAGTATTAAACTTGAGACATGGAGAGAGTACACTCCGAAAACCTAAGTTGTACCCACTAGATCAACCCCTTGAGGTTAAAGTTAACATATAACTTGTTATGTTATTATAGGTAAACTATGAAAGGCTTTTTTGGAGTAGTAATACTATATGTAAAATTTTTTAATTTAGCTAAAAGTATCAATGTGTGATTCGTATTCATTCTATATATTGATGCAAAAATGCACCGATTTTTTTTTTTTTTAAACAAATTTTCATAATAAATAGTTTTCTTTTAGGGGTCTCATTTTTTTTTCTCACAAATATATGATCTCAAATACAATCAGGCTCCAATATCTCAACTATATATACTCAATAATTAATTTTTCACTAATAATGATTAATAGGAGAGAGAAGATAAAACAACAGGCACAACATTGTCGTGTACTACTATGCCTATATATGATTAATCTATTATTGACACAAATGTTTAGTATAATGGTGACACATTTACTCCATGAAATGCTATGAAGCATGGGTACTTCAAAAAATATGTCGTATCCATATCGGATACTTTTTTTGATCAGTAAAGAAAAATTTCATTTAACAGCATGAAATTAAAGGTACATGAAGATGACATGCCTCGAGAGAGATTCAGAAGTATAAAAATACCCTTACTACTGCTACTTGCACTCAAACAACCAGTCCCTAAGCCTCTCGATTTTTTTTTTTTTTAAAACAAAAAAGTTAAGAAGAACTTAATTAGAGAAAAAAAACAAGAAAATAAAGACATGAATCTTCACAAAATCAACCCACCAAAACACCAAAAACAAACTAAACTAACTAAACCAATCACCCAAGCAGCCGAACTAGAGTCTAATCACCAACCCACTCTGCTACTGCCAACACCTGCTGCCTCAGCTGCTACCCACGCCTGCTGCCACCCTATGCTGCAGCCCTCACCACCCTAAGCTACCAACCACTCAGCTGCTGCCCACGGCCACTCTGCTAATTAGCCGCCAACACCTACCTCTCACAGCCCGCACCACCACCATCGAAAACCCAGCTGGAGCACCACTGTAGCACCACTGCAGAACAACACCCACGCCACCCACAGAACATCACCCAACAGAACTACTTGCTCACTGCCGAAAGACCACACCTCGCCACAGTTGCTGACCACCACGCCACCGCTACTGACCCGACCAACCACTGGGTACACCATCCACTGGGACACCACCCTCTGCAAATCCAAAACCTGACCCACCAGCAGGTCTTCTTCCTCCTCCAGATCTTCTTCTTACACCCCTTAAACTCTCATACGAATAGGAGCGCACGAATGAAACCCAGACAGTTCTAAGAAGACTCCGACACCCAAGTTTCCGCCCAAACCAAGCATCGCTCCTTCTCCAAAAAAGCTGAACCAGAGTTCACCCCATATCGGGTACTTACCGACGTACCGTACCTCGTTTGGTACTTATGTATACGTACCGGGTACATGAAACAAGTACCCAAGTTTTTTCTTTTTAATTTTTGATGTACCCAGACGTACCTAGTATATATCCAAACCGTACCGTACCGTACCTCAGTTAAAATAATATTTTTCTTCTACTATAGAGATAAAACTCATTTCACTAGATTTGTTTTTTAGTTTTTGTTTTATACTTAGTATGATTTTAAAATTAAACTATGATTTGTAAGTTATTTAATATATTGACATTTAATTTTGATTTATACTTTCCTTTTGGCATTAAATGTTAATTATAGGTTGGACCTTAACAAATTAAACCATTTAATTAATTTTTGCATTATTCTAAATTAAAAATAAATATTTTTTTACAAGCGTATCAAGCCGTACCCGTATCCTATTTTTTAAAAATGTTACCGTATCGACGTACCCGTATTGTACCAGTACCAATACTCGTACCCGTACCTATGCTTCATAGATGAAATGGGTTTGTGGGTTTGTGAAATTAATCAATTTGGGAAAAAAATAATCACATGGGTTGTATACTCTTTTTGTATGTATGTCCTCATGCAATGATAGGTACAAATTTACAGCTAGATCAGATTTTTTATTTTGTGATGCAAGAAAATGAAGCAGCATGTTTGAGCAAGTGCATGACCCATCTTTGGAATAAATATTTAGAGTGGCATAAGGTGACAATAATGGTAGGAAGATTAATAAGCGTATTAACTAAACGCAGTATTGAGTGAATCTTATATCAATGGATTACATACAAATTCCGTCTCTTAGTTAATATGCTTATTAATATGTTTATTAGTATCTCCAACATTAAAAAAAATTGTTATACCTAATAATATTCTTGTCATTGCCTTGAGATGGAGGGCACCATAGATGCTCCTGTGAGACACTATAACATCTCTCTGCAATAAATGGCAATTGGATTTTATCATGGCTATTTGTGTGTGTGTGTATATATAAATATATTAGGGAAGAGATGAGTTAGATCTGTGTGGGAAGATTTTCTCATGATCACCTTAGTCTTGCCAAAGGAATTGAATGCTTGTGCAGGCAAGGGGCAGATACAGCCAGCTTCCACCCCACCCCACATCCATGCCATCCAATATATCCTTTTCTATATATTTTTTTCAACGGTATATTACGTTGGCCTCCCTGAGATTTGTAGAAAATATACCAAACATTATAATTTTGACATAATTACATTAATTTCTCTTTTAATAAAGATAAAAATAATCAAAACTAATGCAGATGATAAAAAAGCACATGGATAATAAAAAAAAAAATATATATATATATATTTTAGTGTAAAAGAGATGATAATATCTTTTTTTTTTTATGTATATGACTAACAAATTATTAATAAAAAATAGGCTAACTGTTATGTGAATTAAAATATTGAAGGGGCCCAATATAATTATGAAACTTGTTGTATTTTGTTCAAATCTCAAAAGAGATCAATGCAATTTGCCTTTATTTAAATTGTTTTATAGAATACATATGACCAATATGCTTATTTATTTAAAAAAGAAAGGAAGCTAAAAATCTTAAAAATTCCTCTTACTTTTCTCTCTAGAATTTCTACCAGGAAAGAGAGAAACGATGGTGGTTCCCCACCTCTTTGATCTCACTCCGTTCGATCCTTCTCCGGATTTAGTTCTTAACTTTGGTTTGATGTTTGCCTCAGTAGTCCGGCTATCACCGCCTTATCTTTCCTACCTTTGAGCTCAAAACTTTAAAATCTGGCTTCAAATCTTCTCATAATCCGAATGCCAACATTAGATAACATGTTTGGTTTATGCTAGGCGACCATTTCAACGTCAGTATTCTATATTGACCAGCAGAGGTGGGGTCTTTAGATTCTAAGTTGAAAATTGCGTTGTAGTAGAGTTTTAGATAAGTTTGATAACAATTTGGATATGATTTTTTTTTTGTTTTGTTTAGTTTTCTTAAGTTTTAGTTTGTTGATGTAATAATCCTTCATGTGTCGAGATTTGTTTCCCTCCCTTGAAGGGGAGGGGGGGGAAGGGGGCTTTTCTCCACCTCTATGGATGCTTGAATCTTTCATTCTATGGAAGTTATTTATATCTTTTTGAGATCTTATAATATCGTTGTAACGGATTGATTTGATGCAATGAAGATTTTCTTTACGATTAAAAAAAAAAGATGCTTATTTATTTATAGAAAAATTACGTCCGTAATCTCCATTATTTAACTTGTGTCAATTTGATACTTATAATTCTAATTGTATTAATGCACTTTTAAAAATTTCATTTTATTTCAATTTTATTTTCAATTTTGTTCAATTAATGATGCCAATTTAAAAATTGAACCATAATCAATCAAAGGAAAAAATAGTCTAAGCACTCTCTCAAAATAATTGATGGGTTGACATCTAATTTGAAATGATCCTACCTTTTTTGAATGAATATTTTTACCATTGGTTTCTATCCAATTTCTTATTGGATGTATAAATTGAAGTTTGACACAAACGTTAAAAATTAAAGGCCAAAATCAATATAATCAAAATTATAGGGATCAAATTATCAATATAATAATAATAATAATAATAATAATAATAATAATAATAATAATAGAGGAGCGTTGCTATTAGCATCCCTATTATTACTTTGGAGCCCCAAATTTTTAAATTTTTTATTACAATAATAACTTTAAACGAAATTATTAAAGAAGACATCAATTATTTTGGGACACCCTATTTTACAATTAAACTCACACACCCACTTAATAATAAGATAAAATTTATGAGAGTATTCACCTTTATCACCACCCACACACTTCAAAATCTTCAAAATTTACCCACCCTCAAAACCTTAAGAACTCTTAGGTGGCGATATTCCAGCAACAATGGTGACAACCATTCGATTATACACATTTGTCTAGCAATGACAATGAGTGGAATTTTTTTTGGTAACTATAATTCCATGAGATGAATGGAGTACAACATTACAGGCTCAGAGAAGGTTCATAACTCGGATATTGTTCGAAGTTTGGAGGAGGTTGGCTTTGTAATGATAAGTTTCTTCAAATACACTAGCAAAAATGGTGAAAACAGTTACTTCAAAACCATGCAGGAGTTTACATTTTCTAAGGTTTGGGAATAGGAGGCTGAACATTAGTTATTTGTTTGGTAGCATAGGCCTGGACAAAGGTTATTTGTTCGAGAACATAGGTCCAAACAAATGAATTTCTTAAAGTTTGATAGGCCAAATTTGTGTACATATGCAGAGTTCTTGTTTTCGAAGGCTTGGGAGCACATGGCCGAATATCAGTCATTTGTTTGGTAACACATGCTCGAATATAGGTTATTTAACATGTCCGAATAAGGAAATTTCTTAAAGTTTGATGGGGAGATATATATATATATATATATGTTGACGTGAAAGTTGTGAATATGGGTTTTAGGTCAACAAAAAATCTCATCTTCATTTGCAAAACTTGTCTTCTTATTATGAGATTCGAAGTGAGAGAGAGCGATAGAGATACCACCGTGAGAGTGAGAAACGTGATCGATAGGATAGTCAAGATCAAATTTGAACTTTTAGGATTTTGGGAGATGAATAGTTTTAGGAGTGTGCATTTTAGTAGATGTAAAACTTTAAAGAATAATTTTGCCATTATTGGAGGAAAGGAGGGGGGGGGGGAGAAAAATTTTAAGAATTTTAAAATTTGTAAGTGAGATTCCAAAAAATATTGGAGTTCAAATTAATAAGTGAGTTGCTAATAGCATCACTCTTTATAGGGACCACATGTATAAATTTTGCCCTTGTTTATTTGGTAATTTTCATCTACTGCCCTTAGTTTAATTTTTGGGAATGGTTAGCCATTTTTTGAGTGAATAATAGTGAGCCATTTTCACCCCTGTTTTATTATATTATAGTTATAGTAGAAGAGCATAAAAGAGAAGAAAAAAAAATGCTTCAAAAAGAAAGAAAACAAAGAAAAGGTATCCTTAGACTTGCATATATGACCCAAATTAGTACCCACACTACAAGAAGATAGTGATTTAAAGACTAATATCTGGGGACTAATTGAATATAGTCTCTAAAAACCATCATTTAGGGACAAAAATAAAATTTAAGAGAAAATTATACAAACACACCATATTCCTTTATGATAGGCCAAAAACAATTATTTAAAGGTTTTAGGGACCAAAAATCGTAACTCTTGTGTTCATTTGGGCACTTGACCCGCGTGTGTGATGTGGGTAAAAAGCTGGAGACCAATTAATTTGGTTGTTAAAGGTTGTCAAATACGCACTGATGTCAGAATTGATCTTCACTAGGACTTAATCAATCTTCAACTACAATCGATCTCAGCTATTTCCTCTGTCTAGGACTCAATCAATCTTCAACTTTGATTGATCTTTAGCTTCAATTCGAATCAATCTTTGTGCCACCTCATATCAGAATCGATTTTCACTTCAATCCGAATCGATCTTTGTACTGATCTCAGCTTCAATCTATCATCTTCTTCAAATATTCAGCAAATTTGGTGCGTCTCTCTCTCTATATATATATAAATATCTCTAAATCTGTGATTTACAATATTGATTTGATCATCTCTCTTCCTTTCTCTTAATAATTTTCAACATCACTTCCATTTACAAGCTTTAATCAGTGGAAGATTTCATCGTCGATTGAAGAGGAATCTCGATTCCGCTAAGGAACAACTGATGACGATGTCTACGGACTAGTCAAAGATTTTCCATTTTCTAACGATGCCGTTTTGAAACAAGGGGTTTCTCCTTTATCAAACCAAGTTAGATTCACTTCTCTTTCGAGTTCTCTCTCACCTAGTATTGAAAACCCTAGGTCAGTGTAGACACCTCGTTTTTGACGGCCCTTACGACTTGGACACCATTGCATACACACCCGATGATGAGTTTATATGCTTGTCAAGTGCTCGAAGTCCTCAATGGAATGCGACAACTTTGAGCCTTCCAAATCCTACACCCTTGTTGCCTGATTCTTGGACCAGGCTTTGGTCCTTCAAGCTTGCAACCCTTGGTGGCCTATTGGCCGCCCTTTTGGACTGTAGGCCACTGATGTGGCTTGCCAGCCACTAGTGTACTTTGCAGATATTTTGGGACAATTGTGCCAGTTGTTTACACCGATGCATGCATCTTCACCCACGTGTAGGGCTAGATATCCTTGTCGAGAATTCATGTTTTCTATATATAAGAGACCTCTCTCTCATGTTTTAAGATTAAAAAATTTTGAGATGAAAAATTTTCCTCTCTCTCTACAATTCTCTCTCTAGCAAATTTGTACACTTTTGCCTACAAATCCTTAGCCTTTGCCTATACACCTTTAATCAAATTTTCTCATCTTTGAGCTGAGGTGTTTTTTTAGCTTGGTTTGAGCTCTTGAAGGATGTGTTGTCTTGGTTTTGTTGCTTGAATTGCTTCTTCTCTTCAAAAGGTATAAGGCTTTGCCTATTTGTTTGCTTTCTGTGCTTTTATTCCTACTATTTTTCCATTGTTTTTGGGCTATCAAAACTCTGCATTTTTGGGCTGAAGCTTGTGTCTAAGGGCCATTAAAGGTTGAGGGGTTGATAGCCCTTCTTTGTACCTTGTTTTGGAGGGCATTGCCCTTGTGTTTTCCACCATTTTACTATCTTTTTTCTGAGCTTTTAAACACTGATTTTCAAAGCTTTTTCAGTGGCCAAAATCATGTTTTGAAGTCCAAATTTGGAGGGGTTAGCCTCCCCTCATTGTGTCTTGCTTACTAGCCTAGTTTGTGACATGTTTTACCATGTTAATCTAGCTATTTTTTTGTCTTAATTACAGCATGTTTTAGGACTTATTCTAGGCTTTTTTAGCACTTTTTTGGGCTGTTAATTACATTTGAGCTTTGTTTTGCATGCTAGTAGTGTAATAGTCCTCATGAGTTTGGTGTTCTAGGCCTTAGACACCATCTTATTTGTGTTGATAGCATTTATTTATGCTTTTCTCACTCATTTTCACCACTAATAATCTTTGCAACCTCTCTCCATTCTTGGCTTTTGTTTTGCTTTGAAAGTGGTTCAAACAACTTGTTTGTTTAAAGCATGAGATTGAGATGTTATGCTTAATGGTTTAATCCCTTAGGGGGTGTAGACACCCCATTTTTGACCGACCTTAAGACTCAAACATCACCTATTGAGCGCTTGATGATGTTGCATATCGTGCTTGTCCAGAGGTTCCAGAGTCTCGGCCGCGAGCCTTGCCTCCGGACTTTCGGGCTTTTCTGTGCTTTGCCTCGGTTTGCGAACCAGGCTCGGTTTTCTCTGTTTCTCTTCCCAAAGGAAGGGAGAGGTCTCATAGATCATCTCTCAGTGGCCGTGGGCTACATTTCGTGGTCGTAGGCCATTTTGCCCATTTCGGAGCCCGGTTCCCGATTTTCGAAGCCGTCAGGCCGAGTGCCTCAGTTCGAGACTGCCTAACTACCTCCGTTTGTTCCGGTTTTTGGCATGCATCTTATTTCCTCCCTTTTGAGGGACACTGTGGTCTGAGAGACCAACTTCGTGGTCGAACACCACTCCCGGTGCCTAACATTCAGTTTTCGGGGCCTCGGACTGCGCGTTTCGGACCCTGAACCTTCATTTTGCATCGGTTTGCGTTCATTTTTGGCAGGGACCTCTGTTTCATCACCAAGAAGGTCGTAAAAGGGTGGGAGGCCAGTAATTGTTTCAGCAACCAGTTTAATTCCTCCATCGCCCTCCATCGCCCGTTTTTCTCACTCGGAAGCCAATGTTGACCACCCTAAGGTCACTTTTTCAAGCTCCAAACCACATATTTGTGTTGTACACACTTGGGAGGCCACCAATATCATATGGTCAGCTAGTAATTGTGATTGACCCTTTTGAACCCCTCCTAAAAGTGGCCCTTTCTCTCTCCTGGTTCACTGTTGCCAATTTTTGACCACAGGGTTGTGTTGAGAACATATGGGAGGTTACCAATTTGTGGTGGTCGGCCAGTAATTACACTTGGCCCTTTTGACCCCTGGCCGGCCGGCCATGGGGAGAGCCGGCCGGCCACCTGTGACCTAGATACCTTGTCACGACCCCATCCCGCCCCTAGTAGAATGGTGCCATGATGGCCAGTAGTTCGAGACTACCAAAGGCCACTTACAAGATCACACACACAAATCAGAGTAAACATATGGGGCTTACAAATGCGGAAGCAATAAATAAAAGCTAAGTAGTCCATAAAAGCAGTGCTTAAGTTAAATGAGATGACATACATCTTACAATAGCTTATATACAACAAAATGGAGTACAAAAATTACATCTTGACCAAAAGGCTTCTCAGCCATCAAATACAAAATACAAGGAAATAACTAAGAAGCATGATCTTCAAGATGTTGCAAAACACGAATCCAAAAACACATCGGCAAACACATCTAGGCGTCGCCACCGCCCTGCTCATCACCTACATATATATAGAGAGGGTGAGCTTGGATACTCAGTGAATGGTACAATAATAAAGGGTTTACATGAATGATATCCGAGATCTTTTAACAAAACAATACATGGAATAAATCAAGCTCATCTATCAAATCTTCCAAGGCTTCAAGGGATGCTTACTAACATCAATATAATACAAGAGATGACATTCCGGACAAACAAACCCACGCGGTAAAACCGTCAGTGGCAAGGCAAGACAAGACAAGAGAGATCTCTAAACAATGGTGTCGTTGCATTATAGTCCCCAGACACTAAGGACTTGTGCTACAAATGCTTATAGTCCCCTAGCACATACGGACTTCCAAACTTTGTGCTACAAATGCTTATAGTCCCCTAGCAAATGCTTATAGTCCCCTAGCACATACGGACTTCCAAACTTTGTGCTACAAATGCTTATAGTCCCCTAGCACATACGGACTTCCCGAGAATGTCATCAAACAAGATATAGTACTTATTGCAAGTAGGAATAATCATTCATGCTTGTAAATAATTTCCAAACAAGGCAAAACAAGGTTTTATCAAAGCTTTATAACATATCTTTATTAAAATACCACTCACTTATTTCTTCAAACGTCGGGGTCAAGGCAAGTCCAAGTCCTACAAACACATGGCGTAAATGTTGAATGCACTTCCAAATAAGTTTCACATGCATGCAGTGATCTCGGCATTCCTCGATGCTAGGTCAAATCAAAATAAAACACTGTCTCCCATCTCGAAAACATGTCAAGGCACCAACCAAGTCTTGGCCGAGGTCCCACACCTTCGCCGAGGTGTGGTCCCGAGGGCCACTTTCAAAGAAATGAGGTCGAAAAATGGGTTTTCCTCCGCTCAAGAACATGAAGAACATGAACATGAAGATCATGAAGAAGATGAATGCAAGGATCATAACTTGTTATTACAAAATCTGAGATTTCATGCTATGAGTTCGAAAACATGGACCTGGGTACCCATACTAGAAGATCTTTGGGAAAACAAACACAAAAGCATGGATTTTAATGTAAGCTTTCGGATTAAACAAAGCTTTTCTTCAAGAACTCATGAACACTAACTTTCTCTTTCTAAAACCAACTTTAAATCAATGCATGGCATGTAGAACAGATTCAATCATGCAATGCAGCTAGGTGGTCAATAAGAACAGCAAGAGTAGATTAAGATTCTAACCTCAATACTCGAATCTAACAGTTTGAACTCTAAGGATCAAGCTTGCTATCTACTCTCTCACTCTAAAACTCCTCCTTCTCCTTCTAGAGCTTCTCTCTCCTGAAGAACAAAGATATGATACAAAATGATACATCTCTAGGCTTGCCGGCTGGCTTAACACTCAGCCCGGACACGTGGCAACGGTTGGTTGGCTCTACTTAAAAAGGTGACTGATTGAAAAGACAAGACCATGACAAAGTGTGTTCAACAAGCTAGGTGGCAAGGAACTCCGGCAAGTAATGACATCGGCCAATAACAAGACTTCAGCAGGCAAAGGGACAATGACCTCGGCTAGAAAGGTCAACACTTGGCCCAGCTGTGCCACACCTCGGCCTAGATGTGCCACACCTCGGTCTAGGTTGTACCGGTCTAGGGCAAGATCACTCGGGTTCAAGGGAAACATCTCGGCCCAGATAGTACACATCTCGGCCTTGGTGATGAACACCTCGGCCTAGATAATGATATCTCGGCCAATATGTCAGGGTGCGGGTGGAGGTCAACCAGAGAAATCCCAAGATGGTCTTAAGTGTAAAAGCATCAAAAGGGTGACCTAGGCTCAAGATGACCTCGGCTGAAACACATACACACCAATAAGGAACATACCATTCAAGTAACACTTATGCAAAACAAATCAAGGAATGCAAATGCAACACATTGGGACAAGATCATGTAATACATGCAAGCATGACTAGGGTGGAGTGGGGGTTGTTACATACCTGGCCGGCCTGATTCCTTACAGTTGATACATCACAAATCTCTATTTTATTTCCCCCCAGATTTTGTATCCGGGGGGCTGCCATTTTGGGAGAAAACTTGAATTGTTTTCCCCCCATTTCCCCCCCTCTTTTTGTCTATATAAACCAGCTTCCAGCTCTAGTTTTAGAGGTTAGAAAAATTCCCTTTGAAGCCTTGTATTACATCTCCTTCACTCCCTCACTTCAAGCATCCAAACCTCCTAAACCTCACACCATTTCTACACCATCACCTAGCACCACACCACCACTCCATTCTAGCAGGTTGGAGGATCTTTCCAGAGCTTAGGAGGCAACATTTCTTGGTCCAAAGGCTGTCAAAGACTTGGTCTACAAGGGTAACTTCCATATCCTCTCTTTTGTGCTTCATTTTGTTCAACATCTTAGCCTTTTGTGCTTGCATATTTGGGCTCCGACCCTAACTATAAATAGGCTTATTTTGAGCCATTTTGCATGTTTGATTAAGGGCCTCTCACTATTTGTGGCCTCCTCTTTGCACTTGCTTCTTTACCTCTCTTGTATGCCTATTTCTTGTGTAGTATTTTTGGCCTATGTATAAACTGTTTTGTGCTCTGTCATAAGCTGAAAAGTTGTTTTTTTGAGCCCTTCTTCAACATTGTTGAAGGGCTCATCACTGTTTGGGACCTCCTTTTGTCACTTGCCTTTGTATCCCTCTTTTGGCCCCATTTTTGCATGATTTGTTAGCCTCTTGTGCTTCTGCTTTTGGACTCTGGTCCGAGCTATAAATGGACTTATTTTGACCCCCTCTTCATGTTTCATTAAGGGTCTTTTACTGTTTGAAGCATCCTTTTTATACTTTGTGTTATAGCTCTCTTTTTTGGCCTTATCTTGCATAGTATTTTGAGCATACTTGTACATTGTTTTGGGTTTGATCATCAACTGTAAAAGGTCATATTTTAGGTACTTCTTCAACTTTGTTGAAGGACCTTTATCTGTTTGGGGCCAGAATGCATCACTTACTTCTTTGTCCTCCTTTAGGCCCACTTTTTGCATGAGAGTTTTTCCATACTTGTGTCTGTTTCTGTGGCTTGTGGTAAACTGTAAAGTACCATATTTTGGGCCCCAATTTGACATTGTAGAAGGGCCCTTCTCTGTTTAGGGTTAGCAGCTGTCACTTGCTTCATTATCTTGCTTTCGGGGCCGTTTTTGCATGCTAGTTTAGCCCCATTTGCGCTCGCTGTTTGGCCTTGCTTAGAACTATAAATATGCTTATTTTTGGGCTTTATTGATTCTGTCTTCACACTCCATGTTCGAATAATGCATGCATTGCATAGTCATAGGTCATTCTTTATGCCTAATTTCGTGTTTCGGGATTCATTTCATGCATCGGGTGTCATTTTTCCATATTTCGGGGCTGTTTTGCATCACTTATTGCCCCTAAAATTTACATGCTAATATGCCATATTCCATGTTTTTCCATGTCTTGTTAGAGTGGCATTTCGTGCCTTAGGATCGGTCATCGATTTGCGTGCACATGTGCACGCATTTCGAGTTGTCTCATTTTCATCTAATGGCCTCCTATGTGAGCATGGCTGAGGTCCACTCATGTTGGTGTAAGTCCATTATGCATTGTGTATGCCATTTCATTCCATAGCATTGTGTATGCTAGGTTGTATGTTAGCGCATTGCGTATGCCATGTTACCTCATGCATCGTGTATGCCATTCCATAACATTGTGCATGTTAGGTTGTATCTTATTTGCATTCATGCATGTCATGCATATTGCATTGTGTTTGGGATAGGAGTTAGCCCGAGCACGGGAAACGAGGTACGTTTCGTACTCCGAGTGACGGAACGTGTCTCAATTCCCCAATCGCCGACACTCCGGATTACCCATGATGGAGTTTAGGTCTTGTTGTGTTTATATGTGCATTCATTTCATATTGAGTTGTGCAATTCGACTCCTCGGCTATCGTGCATCGAGATGCGTGATTGGTGGCACGAGGATCGAGGCATGCATACATTTGTGAAAATACATTGCCATGCCCCTTTCCTGCTCTCTGTTGCAGCAAATCAAGAATCAGCAGTCTTCCGAGGCTTGGTGCGCTTTCCAAAAAACCATTGCAAAACAGAGGCTAATTGGGGCATCACAGTGGATTTCCGCACAAAGGCAACTCGGATATGCATCATTCATCATCTGAAGAAGAGTCAAGGCAGTCCCTGGCTTGCATGCCAGTTTATTGTTTTCTTAGTTTATTTGCTAATCAATTAGGATTTTTGTACATATTTGGACTGTATTATTTATTTGGACTGTACTATTCGGGACTGTATATTATTCTTTCGGACCCTCTGTGCGAGGGCATAATTGTAATAAGTGTGCGTGTGTGTGATGTATATCTTCCAACCCCACGTCTTTCTTCCCTTTTATTTACCCGCTTATGATGGTTAGATTAGGGCATGTTTCAATTAGCATACAGTATGATAGCATGTTTGCATTCATTCATCTGTCTTACATGCACCGGGCTCGGCGCATCATACTAACTACATTTGTATTTCAATTCAAAGTTGGATACATGATAGCTGTTGTATCTCATATGCCATGTTTAGAATAGCCGAGCCCGCTATAGTTGCATTATTACATGTGTTGCATTAGGCATTTCTGTATATTTAGGATCATGCATGGATTTCTAATCGGTTTCTGTTTTGGCTTGGAGTACTCGGTGAGTTTTATGCTTTAGCATCCTTGCATGCGTGTGAGTGACTGCCATGAATAGCATGCTTACCATGAGGCTAATTGCTTATGTGATATAATTGCCTGAATGCCTGTGGGTGAAGGTTGGGTTATTTGGATTGGAACAATTCATCAAATGTGTGTTTTAAGCCGACTAGATAGTGGCAAAATCATGTTTTCTAAAGCCCACCCGAGGGTGGCAAATCCACGTCTTAGCCTACTTGCGAGTAGCACCATCAAACCATTTTCAAATAAACAAACATGAAGTGTTTTGTTCCAATTTAGGCGACCCAGTCTATAACTGTATGCTGTGCGCATCACATAGTAAATCTAGGCTAATAATCGGAATAAGAGCAGACAAAGTTTTTAAAACTAGATATCATGGTTAGTAGAGGTCGATCTTTGATCGGGCGAGCGGGGCTGCTCACGAAGTGACCTTTCCCAATCGTACGCAAGTTCCCGAGCCGAGGCAACTTTGGTGACGACGGACACATGGCCTTAGGCAAACGAGTCAGGGTTTCCAAAATTTCCCAAAAATAAAATATTTAGGTGGCGACTCTGTATCTGGCAAAGCAGTCCATGTTTGGCACTTCTTTCAAAAAAATCTGTTTTCTCAAAACGATTTACCGGATTTGGACTCTTTGGTTCAAGATTAAGAACCATGACACAAATCGAGTCCGAGCTGTAGCGAGGTCCCCCGCGGACTTGTTACAGTTTCTGGCGACTCCGCTGGGGATTTAGAGAACTTGACTCGAACCCATGATATCTGGTTTTGACTACACTTGTGTGTTTCTTTGCATTGTATTTGCATTGGTGCGCCTAGGACACCGTGTTTGCCATCTGCTATTCCTGAACGGTTTGCCGGAGTCTTGTCTTTTCAAGACATGTCCATAAGGCTGACTAGTTACGGGCTCTGCTAGTATGGGAACACAAATCCCGATTTCACTGGGGCACCCTTTTTGACCATTCGACCTAGTGCATATCGAAATCCGTAGTGACCATTCCAAACTAGGACAGGTTACTTCCCCGATATAGGTTGTTTTGAAACCGCTGCGTGCGTAGTGAAACCCTAGTTCCTGACAAAATAGGACAGGGAAACCCTACCCCAACTTAGGGGTGTTTTGGCTCTCATTTATCTGTTATGTGCTTTTAGAGTGTGTCTCTACAGGGAATGCACGTATCAGTTTATGAGTTTGGGCATCAGGCCTGCGGGCATCAGTCAGTATTTGAGAATCGGTTATCTGCAGGTATCGGGTTCAGCCTTTGAGGAACAGTGATTCAGGGACAGTGATCAGAATTTGGAGACTGTGTTTTCAGCTTATCAACCGTGTGTTGTATGCCCGACTGTGTGTTGTGTATTTATTTTAAGCTGTCATGTTGTTCATTTATCTGGTTATTTATTTCCTTTTCGCTTTATTTATCTTTTGCTAGGGGCAGGTTTAGTACCATTGCTTCCGACCCAGTAGATATTCCCCAAGCACTTTGGACACGAGGTTGCCGACTCAATCGATCTGAGGATCTGGTTGACGGACATCCGGTGTTCTATTCTTTACCCCCCGTTGTCAGGAGAAAGCCGAGGAAGCGCAGTGTGTCAGAACAAAGGTTGCCAGAACAGTGGGTTACTCCATCAGAGGACAGTAGGACTGAGGTCTCAATTGTTGCTATAGAAATAGACATACCGGTCAGTCGGATGGATCAACAAAATACGTTAGGGGTGGAAGCCCTAATGCGCCAAATACAGGAGAACATGAGACAAATGCAGGAGGACACTTCCCGTCAAGCGGAGTTCTCCAAACAGCAGGCCGCGATCATGGCCTAGCAAGCCGAGCTAATCACTAGACTGCAATAGCAGAATGCGGCATCTGTTTCACATCAGGTTCCTCCTCCACCAGGGGCCCCAATACCCAACAGGCACCTACTGTCTAGAATGCTCTGCCAAACACCCAGAACACCGTACCAAATGTCCAGAACATCCAAGAGGACACAAACCTTCCAACGGGGCCAGCTCCGCCCCCGCTTCCACCTCAACTGTCCAAGACCCATACACCCAACCACCCGGACTCTCCGTTTGAGTTCGAAATAGACCACCATCTGACTCTAAAGCCCGAGCAAGCTTGAGAAGCTTTTCAAGAAATCACAAGGGGTGAAGGCTATTCCGGACATCGAGGATGGATACACCGACATGGCCGTGACATTGCCCGATAGGTTCAAGATGCCACAAATTGACCGTTTCGACGGGTCCGGGGACCCCACGGTCCATCTTCGGCTATTCTCAGACATTCTGCGGCCAATGGGCCTAACTTGACCACAAAAGCTTTCGCTGTTTGGCCGAACCCTGTCGGGTGTGGCCGCCATCTGGTACGCGAAGTTAGAGGATGAAGTAAAAAGAAGCTGGGATAAAATGGCTGAGGCCTTTGTTGCACAGTACTCGTACAATACCCAGATCGAGATTACAACTTGTGATCTCGATACAACGAGGCATGAGCCTAAAGAGACTTTCTCAGATTTCGTAACTCGATGGAGAGCGAAGGCATCGATGATGACTTTGAGGCCTACGGACAAAGATCAAATCAGGATGATTATGCGCAATCTCCAACCAAAATTAATGCAGAAGATGATTGTACTCCCCTTTCCCACCTTCTCAGATCTACACGAGATGGCGGTACAAATTGAGGATGCCATGAAACAAGGTCTGATCGACCAGGATACGGAGCAACCTAGAAGGACTTTCAACCGTAACAACAACGCAGGCTCGAGTGGCGCTGCAACTGCACGAGCTTCAGAGGTGTGCATGGTCACCACCATTCTGCCTCCCCCAAGACCCATTGCAGCCACGCCTTTCTCTAGTGCATCTGGAAGCAATACCCAAACCACCAAATACCAGCCCAGAGGCCAAAGAACCTTCACCCCCTATATATGCCCCTGTCCAAAGCTCTGGGGGTATTAATCAGGAAGAAGCATTTGACGCCCCTAGAGCCGAGGCCACTGCCAAATCCACTCTCTCCCTCTCATGACCCGACAAAATACTGCGCGTATCACCAACAGTATGGTCATGACACCGACCGTTGCTTTAGATTACGTCATGAGATCCAGGATCTTATTGACAAGCAGGTGATCGCGCCTCCCGACAAACCCAACGTCACAACAAATCCTCTCTCACCACATAACCAAGCTCCTCCTCCCAACAGAATCAACTTCATCCAAACTGGAGACGCGTCTTACGATTCTAGTATCTATATCACCCTATCCCACCTACCTAAGCCGGAGGTGATCCTTCCTGTCTGCACTGACTTGTGCATGATGGACATTTCCACAATCCAATCTGAGCCTATGGTGGTGGCCACCGAAGATGGGACAAGGCAGGTTTCAGAGGAAAGTGGGGTTGTTGAATCTGGGATTGAACAGTATGGGAATCTCGCTGGAGGGGTCTACGATCCAAGTGAATACATCCAGTCAGTGGGCCAGTCTGGGCTGAGTGTAGAAATGCGAAGAAGCGAAATTATGTGTGTAATCTGAGGGGACGATTTGAGCAGAAGCGGATGATCTAACAAGCGTAGGAAGACCTTGCCAACCTCCGGTTCTTGATGACCAGAATCGGGGATCGGCAATCAAGCTGGTTCGAGTATGAAAGTCGGCGAAGTTACGGATGGTTAGATGATCAACCGGACATCGTAGAATATCAACGAGCGAGGGCGGCGGCGAAATATCGATGGTGGCGGAAGGGGAGAGTCGAATACACCATGGAGAGCGTCGGCACTAAGAATTTCGCTCAGAACTTGGGCATTGTAAATGCAGGGAGTATTGAACAACCAGCTGTACTGACGCAGTTGGAACAAGAAAAATTTGAGGATTCCAAGAGAATTAGAAAAGCCAAGGCCCATGTGGGGGTCGAGAGTCTTTGTGTGCAGGAGCAGAAAATCTTTGCGGGCATATGGAATTTGAAGAATGCGAGTACAATCATCTGAGGCCGGACGGTGTCATCCGAAATTTGGAATGTGGTGGGAAGACGATGATTTATGTCTTGCGCACACAGATGAGGATTGGGGGAGTAATCAGCCTAATGATACCTAGTATATTGACGAGGTCGCTCATATGACAAGAAGTGGGCGGTATTTCAAGCCCCCGCACTTAGACCAACCTGAGGCATCTGGGAAAGGCAAGGAAGCTGAGAAACAGAGGGAAAAACAGATTGAAGAAGAAGCTATGCTTAAGCAATTAAAGAAGATACAAGCAGACATCTCTATCTGGGGACTGCTTATGGCATCGCGGATACACAGACAGGCCGTCCTATCTGCTATGGACAAGGCCAAACTCTCTATAGACACTACACGGAAGCGGTGGTTGAAATTTGGTCTTTCAGGAGGAGGTTCCCGGCATTAACCTTTTCGGACAAAGAACTACACTTTGAGGGCACAAATCATAACAAACCTCTCGTTTCCATGGAATGTAGAGACAAGTGGATCTGGGTGGTACTTGTTGATCTGGGTCCGCCATCAATGTCTTGACGAGCAGCGTATGCAATCGGGTTGAAGCCCGCGGACTTCGTGCCGACTACTCAAGTGATCAGAGCATATGATAATACTAGCAGGGAAGTGATGGGGGACTGTCAAAATTCAAACTCAGGTTGGTCCGTGACAACATAACATTGAATTCCGTGTCTTGGACGTTCCCGCAACCTTCAATCTACTCTTGGGGCGGCCGTGGTTGCACCAAGTAAAGGCTGTCTCTTCCACTCTACATCAGATGTTGAAGTACCCTCACGGGAAGGGGGTGGCTATTGTCTTCGGGAATTCATCAATCCATCCGCTGCCAGAAGTGTCCACACTAGTCTTGGAAATCGAGCATGGCACAGAGGATGTTTTCTTATCAGGGTTCACTTTGGCTGAGGCCCGAGCGGTGCAGAATATCATGGCTGTGAATGAGGGAGTGTACGTTAGTGCTCAATCTGTCTACCTCATGAACAAGCTACAACACATCCCAGGGATGGGATTAGGAAGGAGCGGCCGGAAAGGCGTTGCAGCATTGGCCGAAGTGCCACGCAACCCTCATACCTTTGGCTTAGGTTATCTGCCCACCAAAGAGGACTGGGTGAGGAAGGGAAAAGAAATGGCTGGAAGAGCCAGAGCAAAGCAGGCTGGGAAGCCTTTTGAGTTAATGCATAGGCCCATTCAGGGTACCCTGAACGGACGCTTCGTCCGGGAGGGGGAGGACTTTCCATTTTGCGGCTTTCCAGAACCGTGGCTAAACGCGGAGAAGAAGCGCGTGCCAGGTTTCGAGATCTTCTTTGATCTACAACTATCCGGGGATGATGTTGCCACAGAGCAGACAGACCCATCAGCTGAGGTTAAGCAGTGTAAGGCAGTGGATCCGGAGGGCACAAAATTTGAAATAGGGGTAGCACTGGCATGTCTACTTTCTGATCCTCCGATCGACCATAAGTGCTTGGGGGATAACTTCTCGGTTTCCATGATTAGGGATGAAACGGTTGCGGGCCTACCAGCGACTATCTTGGATGCATCTATCGCACCCTTTCTCACTTGGCAATACGAGGAGGGATTTTTGTCCAATGAAGAGGTCGGGTAGTGGCCGAATCTGATTCCACCGAGTCTTGTGAGTCGAATCGGGTTCGGCTCGGTGAGTCTGAATCTGGTAATCTGGGGATGATAACCGGATACCACGATCTGTCTAGGTCGTCTTTTTCCTTTTCATTTGAGTCTGTTGTAAATGAATCGGACGATTTGGATGTGTAATGAGAATCAAGTAAGCTGTGGTTTACGAGTACTTTTACGCCCTTGATTTATTGCATTAATTAGGACTTTCAAAACTTTGATGAAAGCGATGAGGGCGAAGTTCCTCCGGTTTTACAACGTTTAATTGAGCAAGAGCAAGAGAGATTTGTCAAACCTTTAATGGATGAAATCACTACCGTGAATATTAGTCTTGAGGAGGACCCGCTGGTGGTCGGATCGGGTCCACGTTGTCTTCGGAGGAACGCGGCGCTTAGTCGCTTTATTAAAAGATTTCAAAGATGTTTTCGCGTGGTCCTACGAAGACATGCACAGAATCGATCTGAGATTATGCGACATCGGATCCCCTTGACCCGAGGCCCGACTTGTCAAGCGAAACTTCGGAGGATCCGCCGGTGGGCTCTCAAGATTAAGGAAGAGGTCACCAAGCAAATCGTGCGAGCTTCTGCTGGTATCAGAATACCTGACTTAGTTGGCCAACATTGTTCCGGTGCCGAAGAAGGATGGCAGGATCCGGGTATTTGTGGATTTCAGGGATTTGAACAGAGCTAGTCCGAAGGACGACTTTCCTCTACCGCACATCGATGAGTTGGTGGATTTCACAACGGGGCATGCTTTGCTCTCATTCATAGATGGCTTCTCGGGCTACAACCAGATAGTGATGGCGCCAGAAGACCGGGAGAAGACTGCATTCACCACCCCGTGGGGGACGTACTGCTATAGAGTCATGCCATTTGGGTTGAAGAAACTTGGAGCTACTTATCAGCGGGCATAACCACAATATTACACGACATGATCCACAAAGAGGTTGAGGTGTACGTGGACGACATGATTGTCAAATCCAAAGAAAGAGAAGGCCACTACACCGCCTTGCACAAGTTTTTTCAAAGGATCAGGGAATTCTGGTTGCAGCTAAACCCTCAGAAGTGTACATTTGGTGTTACAGCGGAAAAAATGCTAGGGTTTCTGATTACACAAAGGGGCATTGAGGTCGATCCTTCCAAAATCAAGGCCATCTTAGAAATGCCACCACCAAGGACTGAAAAGGAGGTGTGAGGTTTTTTGGGTAAAGTGCAATTCATAAGATGGTTTATCTCAAAATTAACCTTGACTTATGAACCACTTTTTGGCCTCCTCAAGAAAGGAAAGAAGTCCCAATGGGACGGCTGATGTCAAGCTGCATTTGAACAGATTAAAGAATATTCTGAGAACCACGTCTTTGTCACTTCGAGAACCGAAGCAGATTGATTTTGTATCTGTCGATGCTTGAGACTACAATGGGCTGCATGCTTGCGCAAGAATCAGAAGATAAGGTGGAGAGAGCTATCTACTATCTAAGCAAGAAGATGCTAGATTACGAAACCCGCTACACTCTGCTGGAGAAGGCTTGCTTAGCTTTAGTATGGGCTACCAGGAAGCTGCGGCACTACCTGTTAGCTCACTCTGTAATGCTTGTTTCACGACTTGATCCCATCAAATATCTTTTCGAGAAACCAGCACTTACGGGTAGGCTAGCTCGTTGGTTGCTGTTGCTCTCCGAATTTGATCTAAAGTATGTAACACGCAAGTCGGTCAAAGGAAGAGTAGTGGCAGAGTTCTTAGCTGACCATCCAGTGGAAGGGGGTGAAGCAGTCGAGTACTTATTCCCAAATGAGGCCATTTTACATATCGACGACGAAACTTGGACGATGTACTTTGACGGAGCGTCAAATCAATACAGGTATGGGATAGGAGTGTTGCTGATAGCACCCGACAATTCCCGTATCCCTCTAGCCTTCAAACTCCGATTCAAAGTCTCGAACAACGAAGCAGAATATGAGGCGTGCATTGCTGGTCTAGAAGCAACCCTAGAACTAGGGGCAAGACGGTTGGATGTCATCGGGGACTCGAACCTTGTTGTATCTCAAACTAAAGGAGATTGGAAAGTGAAAGAGGAAAAGATGATGATGTATCACCAGACCTTGGACTTGTTGATTCCTCGGTTTGAGAAGCTAAGTTTTACTCATCTACTAAGAGAGAACAACAGGTTCGCAGATTCTTTAGCAACTCTATCTTCCATGATAGACATCTCGTGTGGAGTCCGGATGCGTCCAGTCATCATCGACCAGAAATTTGCACCTACCTACGAATCGATTGCTGCTATAGGTGAAGTTCAGGACGAAAACCCCTGGTATTACGACATCTGGAACTTCTTGGAGAAAGAAGCATTCTCGCCAGGGGTAAATGCCAAAGACAAAAGGGCAATCAGAAGAATGGCCGTTCAGTTCATCATCTGTGGGGGTAAGCTGTATAAAAGGGGTCATCTGGGAATGCATAAACTGTGTGTTGATGCCGAAGAGTCAAAGCGTTTGATGGAAGCCATCCACGGAGGAGAATATGGTGCGCACATGAATGGGGTAATGTTGGCACGGAAGATCCTCAGACAGGGTTACTACTGGTCCACCATGGAGGAGGATTGTATCGATTTTGTTCGGCGATGCCACAAGTGTCAAATTCATGCAAATCGCATGAACATTCTGCTGTCAAAGCTGTACAACATGACTTCGCCATGGCCATTTTCAGTCTGGGGAATCGATGTGATTGAGGCATCACCGAAGAAGTCGAATGGGCATGAGTTCATCTTGGTAGCGATAGATTATTTCACAAAGTGGGTTGAGGCCCAATCTTATGCGGTGTTGAAGGCTTACGTCGCAAAATTTATCGAAACAACATCATCTGTCGCTACGGGGTCCCCAAAGCGAAATAATTTCGGACAATGGTTCCCATTTCAAGAAGGAGGTGATTGATTTGTTGGAGAAATACAATGTGGCTTTTCATAAGTCGTCTACCTATCGACATGAGACCAATGGGCGGTTGAGGCCGCCAACAAGAATATCAAGCACATCTTGCGGAAGATGGTGAAACCTCTAGGGTGGCTAGATAATTTGCCGTTTGCTCTGTGGGACTCTGGGACTTCAATCGAGAACTTCTCTTGGGCGACTCGTACTCATTGGTTTATGGGATGGAGGCCGTTACGCCTATTGAGATTGAGGTCCGTCATTACAGTATTGGTGAGTGTCGAGATAAGCAAAGCGGATTAGCGTGAAGCAGATTTGAGGAACTCATGCTCTTTGATGAAAGAAGGCTGAAAGCACTGTACCATGCCCAAGGTTATCAATACAGAATTGCCCGGGCTTTCAAGAAGAAGGTTAAGTCCAAGAATTTAAAAGAAGGAGATTTGGTGCTCAAGGACAACCGAGCTCCCATCCATGACCCAAGGGGCAAGTTCAGACCCAATTGGACTGGTCCCTACATCATCAAGTCAATCTGGTCAAGTGGAGCTATGGTTCTGATGGATCTAGATGGCTTGGAGTTCTCACAACCGATCACTATGGACAAGTTGAAGAAATATTACCCTTGAGAGGCTCGCTAGGCCGAAAACCCGAAAGGGCGACCTAGGCAAAACTCAGAGCACAGAAAATTTGAAATTATAAAAAATTGAGCTCGCAAGGTTGAAAACCCGCAAAGGGCGGCCTTGGCAAAAGTTAGAGTGTAAAAGGAGAGTGAAAATACCGGCGAACTGAGCTTTGAAGGCTTGATTCCCATCTTTGGGATACGTAGGCAACTTCATCCTGAAGTTCAGCCATAAACTTTTCCTCGATCAACTTTGTCCATCTTGATCATCTCGGTCATCTTTTTCCATCAGCATCCATCGTAATCTCCGGTACAGTGCTATTCAGACTAGGGGCAACTTTCCGTTGCCACACAGTGCCGTAGTACTATTCAGACTAGGGGCAACTTTCCAGTTGCTAGGATCCGGGGTTGTGCATCTCAGTGACAGATCTCAGGCATGTCCAGTTTTGGTCGATATCGAAAATAGTTTTGAAAAGTTTTAATAAAAGTTGACTTTGTTCAAATTAATCTTTTTGTAACTAAGACCATTTTTGGACCCAAGCGGAAAATTTTCAGTACCACAACTTTCAATTTCATTGATTTCAACAACAAAATTCACTTGCTCTTGCATACAATTGAAGTTGCTTTCTTTTTATTACACTCATAAAGAAAACTTGAAAGTACTAATAAAGCAATAAATCTGGGGCATAGTCAAGTCAGGTGTCCCTGCGCCCCCTCCCGGAGCTAGTCGAAGCCTCTGATGCCAAGCTAGGCCCAATTTGTGCCTCTTCATTGAGCCAATCCCAGCACTCGTTAGACAAAGTGCAACTAAAAGTGGGAGCAGGGGCCAGGAGTTCTCTAGTCCTCCACGCTGTGGCATATCAGGCAAGATATGCGCCTCGGACTGGAAAAGCAGCCGGGTACTCAATCCCCTCTGGCGGGCAATCTGATCATGACCAAACTGGCACTGGAACCGGGACGGAAAATAGAACACACAGTGAGTCAGACCAATCAGCTGGACCCCAGTCTGCGGGGACATGCTATAGCTCATTGCCGGAAGATTGAGCCAAGGACAGTGCCAAGCAATGTGGTTAGCAGACAAATTGCACATCCAGTTGAACCACCATCCCTCATCAAGCGCATCAACCAGGCATTGCCGAAAAAAGTAGCCATGGCGAAATTTGAGTAGAGTCCACAACTGCGGTTTATCCATCAACCATACAGGGAGGGATGAAAAATGAGAGAATAAAGAATAGAGAGATGCGATGAGAAAACGATGAGACAAGGGTTTTGTGAGAAAAAACCGAGCACTGAGGGCGAGTGATGCGAGCAAATACATATGTGAGATTGGGTGAGAAACATTACTGCGGCGATAGTGGACTCCTGCAAATCTGGTCGTCTCGACGTTGGAAGCGTCCAAGCCCATCGGTGTTTGACCAATGCCATAGCAATCTGACTCTTCCTTCCTTCAAGCCTGAGCAACTTCAATCAAACGGATACTGGGTCCACCCAGGCCTGCGGCAAGCAGGAAGTGAGATAGCATGCACAAGCAGAGCGCATGTTGCCGGAAACCTTGCCAATGGTGGTCGCTGCGGTCACCGGCACCAGAAAAGCGATGGATCAAACCGAGGATATCTAGTTCCCCATTACAGATCAGAGATCGAGCATCATGCGCGGTAAGTCCACACATCCGCCCTAAAGCTTGGGTGGGCCAAAGCGGAATTGAGGCAAGATCTCTTCCGAACGTTCATACTCCATCAAACCTTGAAAATCTTCAAAAGTTGGACATACCTCTTGCCCGCCAAAGCTAAAGACGTGTGTCACTGGGTTCCAGAACCTTGCTGCGGCACGGAGGAAAGGAAGGTGCAGCGGAGTACGACTCAGCATGAATAGTGCATTCAAGCATAAACCCCGGAAGTTCAACTTTTCCGAGCCATTTAAAGAAGAGATCCAAGATGTGAGATTTTCTACGAGAAATGCCTCCATTTTTTTGTGCAAAGCAGTGATGAAATGAATGAGTTCCGAAGTTGGGGCTTTTAAAGAGGATGGGACACTATTCAGGAGGACACGTGTCAAAAATTTGGCGGCTGCCGGGATAAGTGGCCGGCCGACCACCTTTTTTAGTAGGCCGGCCACATTTCTCCCTTCACATACAAAAAGCTGGCCGGCCGGCCCCCAAAAGTGGCCGGCCATGCTCTGATGTGTTCCTTTAGTCCTGTTTTACCCTCCAGGAGGAAGTTGCAAGAATTTCCATGCAAGGGTATGTCAAAGGCCTCCATTTCCCTCTGTTTCGGATGCATTCCATTGCCCAGATCGTCTGAAGCACACTTTGTTTTGATAAGTTTTGCTTATCGAGTTGTTGTTTTGCTTATCGAGTTGTCGTTTTGCTTATCGAGTTGTTTGTCGAGCTGTCGTGTTTTCGTGTGTTTGAGTTGGTACTCTTTGTTTAAGCAATTTTCTTGTTAAGATTTGTTTATTAAGTTGTCAACACTGTTATATTTTACTTGTCGAGTTGTAAACTTGCTAAAGTTTTGTCATATCTTAGTAAGTTAAGTTGTTGCGTCGGTTCACTACCTGACTGGGTAAATGCATAATGGGCAAATGCATAATGCACATTTTCATTCAATTTCATTATGGTGCAAAACGACGCGATATGATGCTAAGAGTTTAAAATACAACACTTTTTTCAAAAGCTGCTTCATTCCATCATGCTTTATTTTGCAAACAAAGGGCATGAGTTTTACAAAAATAAAACTGCCTAATAATACACAATGTGCTACAACTACTAGCAAAAAGGTAAATAAAACAGGAAACCGCAACATCAATGCTCTCGAGAGCGGAAATAAGAGGACCTTTTCATCCTTTTCTGCAGAGTAGCCTCTGCACCCCCATCACAGTCCGAGTCGAAGCTGTCATCCTCAGGATCCCCCTCAGCCTCGCCTCCACTCTCGGAGCCAAGACCGGAGCCCTCCTCTCTGTCAGCAGATGTCTCCAACTGACGATCTGCAGCCTCCTCCTCCTCATCCTCACCGGGCTCCTCCTCTATAATGTGTGCTCTGCGCCTATGAGACGACACTCCTCCTCTGGCTCCTTGAAAAGGCATGGATGGCCTAACTCCTCGAAAAGGCCTGGAGGGCCCAGCTTCTTGAAAAGGCCTGGATGGCCCAGCTCCCCGAGAAGGCCCAGGTGGCCCGGCCTGCGGTTGAGCATATATTGGTGGCATCTGAAAATGAAAAATGCATTTTGAATACATCAGCCAAAACATGTATATCAGATACAGATGCAAACAAGGTACGTAGGGTGGATATACACAGGAATAATGCATGAATGTGGTGTGTGTCAGATGTGCTCTATGCAAGTAGCCTATTAATGCAGTAAAATGTCCAAAATCAGCATGTTATCAGAAGATACAATGCTAGAAAACTAAAGGATACCTGGAAGCCCATAATAGACAACTGCGCCTCCCTCCACAGTACCATCCCCTCGAGTGAGGCTACCATCTCGAGCACCTGATCCATATACTCAACAGGGGGCTGCAGATGCAAAAGGCAGGGGGATTAGTAAAGGAATGAGTGTCCAAGTATCTGAGTAGTGAATCAAAGCTGTAAAACATACCGGTGGTGAGTCGGGGTCTCTGACATATCGATGGCCAGGCATCGGAGGCTCTATCGGGATCGGAATCGGAGAGGTAGCCCCATATTGCCTCCCTATCAGCTCAGTCGGCATATCCGGCCATCCAGGATGATGATAAGTCGGGGGAATCGGGGGAACCAATCCACCCCCACCTCTAGATGTACCGGCCCTACTGGTGGAAGGGGCGTCCGCAGCCCGAGCCTGGGCCCGGCTCGAAGATGGCATACTAGCAGGCCTCATCGTCGGAGTATGGACTCCCGTCAATGGAGGCATCAGGTATATGTGACGGTAAGTATCGTAATCCTCCTCCTCAAGATCAAGTAAGGCATCAGTACCCAGCATAGCATTAACAACATCCCGACAAGAGAGCCTATCAGCAATCCGCATCTCGATTGGGGGTGCTGAGGGAGGGTCCTGAGAAGTATAGCCCCATACCTGACGCAAGAAGCGCTCCCCTAGAAACTAGGCCCTACCAACTGGCCCCTCGAATAAGATCCTGTACTGGGAGGCACCCCGCCCTCCAGCAAACTGGTATCGGAAACCCTCACCTAGGGGTGCCCAGGGCTCCCATATAATCTGCGGGTAACCAATCAATCAGAAATCAGGAAGGTACAAGACAAATCAAAGAAGAAAACACAAAGAACTGAGAGTTCTGAAATACCTCCGTCGACCGCACTGTGTCGAAATACTGCCGCAGATAAAGGAGAGACTCTCGAGGTCTTGGCCGGTGCTGGCCCTTAAATACAAGTGAGTACGGGGTCACGAGGGGCCCCTCCACCACCATCTCTGGGGCTAATGTCGAGAAGTACGCATAGACCCATAACTATGGAAAATAGTGCAGAATGTAAATGCAAAGTGTTAAGGGAAAAATATAGTGTGTAAAGTACGCCGTGTGTACAGTTTACAAGTAATGAGGAGCAGAAATGTAAATCAGGAGGGTAGAAAGTACCTCCCAGGCTCTCCAGTAGCCACCAAGTAAGTCCCCCCGTCCGGGGGAGGTCGCGCTCATTAGCAGTAAAGGGTAGCCAAGCCGGCGCCACCCCAGTCATACCGTCTGACCTGTGATAGGTCCACCAAAGTGCTCAACAGATACAGCCCAACCATGTTCCCTTTATCGGCAAACAAAGTAGTCCCGAAGAGGAACACCAGAAAACCATGGGCATCCTGTGCTGCCTCCTCAGGAGTCGCGGGCTCCATCTCCACCCTCCGAAAATGGGAAGAGAACCAGGTGTATCGGACTCTGCCCAAAGCTCTATCAATAGGCGGGCGAGCCCCCAACAAATATATCCAAGCGGCCTCCCACTAACCCATATCCTCGCCGTAAGGAATGGGCCAACCTCCCACGTCAAGGCCAGTCAATACAGCAAAGTCAAGCGGGGTCATAGTCAAGTCCCCCGTGGCGGAAAAATGAAAGGAGTTGGTAGTGTCCCACCATCTCTCTACAAAGCTGCCACCAACGTCCTCCTGGCAGGACAATGAGAAAGCCCAGTACAGAAGGGCCCAAACCCTGCCAAATCAACCAATTCCCGGACAGCCTCCGGGAGCTCGGCGTACCAATCTCTAGCTACGGTAGAGCCGTATCCCCGCACAGTGCGAGAAGTCACCTGCATTCAGAATGAATAAGCTGCGTGCAAATAACATGAATAAGCTGCGTGCAAAAAAAATAAATAGGCTGCGTGCAAATAAAATGAATAGGCTGTGTGCTAAATAATGTAAGCGGACTATATGTTCAGAAAATCAATGTTTGGGCTGCGTGTTCAAAACTCAATCAGTGTGTGCCGTGTGTTCACCTTCAATTCGGACTGTGCGTTCAGAAAATCAGTGTTTGGGCTGCGTGTTCAAATCTCAATCAGTGTGTGCCGTGTGTTCACCTTCAATTCGGACTGTGTGTTCAGAAAATCAGTGTTTGGGCTGCGTGTTCAAATCTCAATAAGTGTGTGCCGTGTGTTCACGTTCAATTCGGACTGTGTGTTCAGAAAATCAGTGTTTGGGCTGCGTGTTCAAATCTCAATCAGTGTGTGCCGTGTGTTCACCTTCAATTCGGTGTGTTGAAAATCGATGTTTTGGTTGTGTTCACCTTCAATTCGGACTGTGTGTTCAGAAAATCAGTGTTTGGGCTGCGTGTTCAAATCTCAATCAGTGTGTGCCGTGTGTTCACCTTCAATTCGGACTGTGTGTTCAGAAAATCAGTGTTTGGGCTGCTTGTTCAAATCTCAATCAGTGTGTGCCCTGTGTTCACCTTCAATTCGGACTGTGTGTTCAGAAAATCAGTGTTTGGGCTGCGTATTCAAATCTCAATCAGTGTGTGCCGTGTGTTCACCTTCAATTCGGACTGTGTGTTCAGAAAATTAATGTTTGGGCTGCGTGTTCAAATCTCAATCAGTGTGTGCCGCGTGTTCACCTTCAATTCGGACTGTGTGTTCAGAAAATCAATGTTTGGGCTGCGTGTTCAAAACTTAATCAGTGTGTGCCGTGTGTTCACCTTCAATTCAGACTGTGTGTTCAGAAAATCAGTGTTTGGGCTGCGTGTTCAAATCTCAATCAGTGTGTGCCGTGTGTTCACCTTTAATTCAGACTGTGTGCTCAGAAAATCAGTGCTTGGGCTGCGTGTTCAAATCTCAATCAGTGTGTGCCGTGTGTTCACCTTCAATTTGGACTGTGTGTTCAGAAAATCAGTGTTTGGGCTGCGTGTTCAAATCTCAATCAGTGTGTGCCGTGTGTTCACCTTCAATTGTTCAGTGTGTTGAAAATCAATGTTTGGGCAGCATGTTCAAATCTCAATGAGTGTGTGCCGTGTGTTCACCTTCAATTCGGATTTGTGTGTTGAAAAATCAATGTTTTTTTTGTGTGTTCAAACAAAACTCCCATCGCGTGTCGGTGCGTTCACCTTTTCATGATTGGTGTGTTGTTGAAAATCGTGTTTAGGTTGCTAAAACTCAATCGATTATTGCAGGTGTTCACCTTCAACTTGGACTGTGTGTTTAGAAAATCAGTGTTTGGGCTGCGTGTTTAACTCTCAATCAGTGTGTGTCGTGTGTTCACAATCAATTTATGGGCTAAGTGTTCAGAAACTCAAGTGATTGAACCGTGTGTTCAGAATGTAAGCAGAATGCACGAAAAATGCAGAATACGTTGCAGAAAAGGTAAAAACGAAGTAAATACCTCTCATGCCTCATGAGAGAGGTGATACTCCAGCTCCCGCAGAAGCAGATCCCTGGGTGCTCGCTCATCAAAGTCTGTGAAGTGATGGAAAATAGCTCACGGAAGAATATGAGCCTGCGGGGCGTACCTCTCGTGTATGAAGGATCGAACCCTTGGAGGCAGAGCCATGATATCGAGGTCACCTTCGGCATCCGCAGGACCTCCACCGGGAGGAAAATGACCGGCCATTTCAGAAAAGTTGCAAAAGGAGCAAAAATGAGCCAAAAATGGAAAAAGTCAACAAAAGTCAACTCTCGGGAAATGAAAAAGTCAACAAAACAACTCCCGAGAAAATCTTCCAAATGTTGAGACAAACTCACCTCAAGTGGCGAAAATGAAAAAAGAAGCACCGAAATCAAAATTTAATCGGTTCAAAGTGCTTAAAACTGAAAATTTTCGCGAAAACAACTTGCGTGGGGCGTTGGGAAACACGTATAGGGTGCAGATCTGAGGAGGAAAATGGTTTGGGAAGCTAGAGGAGGTGATTTCGGAGCTGAGGTTATGAGCTCAAAGTGTTTGGCCGAATGAATTTAAAGAAAAGAGGGTGAAAGGACTAAAATGCCCGCGGATTTGGGTATATGGCCGGCCGGCCACCTTTTCAGGCTGGCCAGCCATCTCCTTTTTAAAAACTAGCCGATGGCCTCCAATGGGAAAGAAAACTGGCTGGTGGTGATCCCTAGGTTGGTCCCAAGCTCTCTGCAAATTTTGGGGAAGATTGGAGTTCCCGGGACTTGAAAAAGTACAAAAGAAGTGCACTTTCTGTCGCGAAATCGCTCCGCCGGAACTTTAGCTTCAGCTTCCGATGCGTGTCTCATCATTATTCATCGAAAGTGAGAAGTATCCTTTTTGAACATGTTGTGACCGTCTCGGGAGGTGAACCGGAGGTCGCGATCGAGTCGCCCTCGCCGAAACGTGCATTTCCTTGCTCGTTGTTTCGTGACAAATATGCATTCTAGTTTGCACTTGTTCTGCATTGTTGTGCACAGAACTTGCATTCTCATGAACATACTTGCATTGTTATGCACGTCTCTTTGATATTACCATGCCTTTGTGTTTTAGCTTGCATTGTCACGCACACTCCTTTCTCGCATTGCGATGCACTCACCCACCGACACCGCGCTTATCGAACTTTCGATATCGCATTGAACATATGTTGTTAGTATGTTGTGCTTGTTGAGTTTCTCTCTTTTGCAGGCACGATATTGTATGTACGGTTCATTTGAAGCTAGTGCGACCAGACGAATCACGCAGGTATCGTATCTTCTCCGTGTGAGACGTGACGAGAATTGAATAATTCTCCGCAATTCCTAACTGCATGAAATGTAGTTGTTGCTTTGCATTCTTGCTTAAAACTGTTGCATCTATTTGCGAATATTTGCTTCATTACAGCTTGCTACACTTGCATGAACATCAAGTTACATTTGGCCCTGTGCATATCATTTTGCATTTTGCCCCTTTGCCTGTGAGCATGTAACGACCCAGAAATTCTTTCCTCCGCTCGGCGGAGCCGAGCGGACTTTTGGGGTTTCCAGCAATTTTTCAGACGAGATTCGAGTTGTGATTCTCCGCCGAGGAGTTTACGCCGAGCGGACGACTTTGTTATTCACGCGCGGCGCAATGTCGCCGAGTCGCTTGTTGGATTCAAGCATGTGGGCTCATTTTGATGTTCTTCTCAAGTATTTGAAATGTTCTTATCTTATTTTGGGTTATTGATTGAGATGATAAGATGAGGGTAAAGTAAGATTGGACCAAAAACCTTAATTGAATAATTCATTTTCGACCAACCGTCACTCTTTTGCCCTTTTCTTTTTCCACACTTTGAATTTGGATGTGAGGTTAGAACCATTGGAAAGCTTATCTCCGGGGCTTCAATTTGACCACAAGAATGACCTAAAAGGAGTCCGAATGAGGGAGTTATACTGTTCAAAGTTTCGGGTTCTGTGCTGAAAGCAGGTCCACTCGAGCGGGAAATTCTACCCTCCAGCGGGGATTAAGGGACAGCAGCTTTTAAACCAAATTTTTGGATCATTTCTTTCATTTTTCTTTTCCTCTTCTCTTTCTCTCTAGGTCCGAAAACCCTAGAGTTTTGATCCCCAAATACTTCCATTTCCCTTAGGTTTGAGCTAGATCTTCCACCTAGAAGTGAAGAAGACAAGAAGATGAACAACTTCCCCGATTGGAATTTTGGGATTTGGGGGCTTCGCCTCAATGATTTGCTCCTCCCTTGTTTCTTGGGGTAGGCATCCTTATGCTCTTACAACACTTGAATCCATGGATGGATTGTGGTATTTTGAGTATATAAATACAAAGTCCATGATTTTGAGCATTTGTGTCAAACTTGAGATTTGAGATTCTATGGTTTGTGATGTTGGAAGTTAAATTGATGAGTTTAAATGATGGATTGTGAATCCTAGGTGTAGAATCATTGGGAAAATTGAGATTCAAAGTGGTGACTGAAGAAGTTCGAAGTTGTGCTAAAATCTCTCAGTATTCATGAGACCCTAGATTAATTGGTGAGGATAAGCATTGAGTTTGTCCAAATTAGACGTAGAAACATGGAATTGGTGGGTTGAATTATGTGTACAAGTTTAATTGGATTTGAGATGTTTCGAATTATGTTTAAATTTAGCGAATGAACCTTGTTATAAATGTTGGAATTCTTGTAATAAAGTAAAGGAAAAGTTAGGAGATAATTTAGTAGGGATTTGGATGATATGAACTCAATTGTGGGGTGTTGAAATGAGATTCAAAGATTTAGTTCAATTATGTTGAAGTTCAAAGTGATGTGTAATTAGAATGAAGAGAATTAATTAAGAACGAAATAAGTGTATGTGATCCGCTTTCCTTGTGTATTACAAATTATGTAGGGACAACTACAACACGGTGAGTAATAGTACGCTACATGTACATTTTACCTTTTGATAATGATTATGGTATTAACGTCTTTGTTCTTTGTAAGTGATTTCACTAACATTAAGTTAATCAATCAAGATGAATGTTGAGGAAGCATACAGGTATGTCTATGGAACCATTCTGCTCGCCTATATTGTTTATTAATCCTCTCATTATCTGTAAGCAATTGGTATCATTTCGGTTATTATGAGCAAACTATGCCATTTCTTAATAAGTAAATGGACCCATGTTCGCCTTAAACTAAGCAATATGAAACTAAAATGATTTGTGTATCCTATGGTCCAGCGATATTCGGATGACTTTGGGATGGTTTTGCTCTTATTTCCTCTGCTTGTACATATTGCTATTGATCCATTCCGTTTACGATTTAGCATGATATGTCCGCTGGTTTCAAAACCTATTATTTTCTACTAGTTCTACCCTCACGCCTTATGTGTCACGCTTTATACGCTCGTTATCTCTGGCCGATAAGCCGCTCATATGAAAGGCTATTCTCAGAACCTTGGACCGATGGCTATTCTATTTGAGCATATGAACATTCTGGATCCTCTGTACATACTAAATTGCTTGTTAAGGAAACTGGACTCATGTTGAGCTATATTTACAGAGTGTAATTAAACATATACTTCTGCAGTTATATACTTTATTGTTTGGGTTGAACATTACATGATTTACTTACTATTATTCACTGAGCTTGACTCACTTTATTTTATGTCTGCTTTTAGGCACTCAACCGGGGTCAACCTTAACCTGGCTTCTTGCCAAGCCTTGAATATCTAGATTCTTAGGTGTTGACCGTTCAAGTTATGGAGTTTTGCTAAGTTTTAATTTGTACCCTAAGTGTTTATTAAGCTTGATGTATATGTATATGTATATGTATTTAGCTATCTCCAGATATACGTCAATGTATATATATCTGCATTATGTTCGATCCCGCATAGTAGTGGTAGCTCAATGGATATTATTTTATACTATTATATGATATTAAATGCTTCCGCTCAGCCCCATAGATAATATTTAATGTGTTTGGTGTCCATTTGAATGGGTCATGCCCAAATTTTTAGGGCGGATTTGGGGCGTGACAGGTGGTATCAGAGCACGAGTTGCTATCTCACACACGGATCCATTGAGCTGTAGGATGTCTAGAAAAGACTTAGGTCTCATGCATGACATCCTTATTGCATATAAAGAGATTGATAGCAACGCAATGAATATGTTCACGTTAACGATTATGAATCATGTCTATTGTGCATTCCTTGTGTATATATTGTGATTGATTGTTGTGTAGAGTATGGCGGAAATAAGGATAGAGGATTTCTCGGCTTGGTTAGATAAATGAAAAAGGGACATGAGTGGTAAGTTTTGAATCCTTATGCTTTGCCAAGGATGACTCGTGTTTGTTGTGAAGTAAGTTATTCGTGCCTATTAGTAATATTTTGATATACGAAGATGATTATGTCCATTTGAAAGGACTTATGAGATGACTTTCCATTTATGTAATATGTTACGTAAGTAGTTCCGTTTACATGACATGTTATAATATGCAATGTTGATGTAAAACTTATTGATTTCTCGTATGGAACAAAGTGCTACACTTGGGGCCACCTCTTGAATCCATACATTATGTAACCTTCTGTTTGGGCTGAGGGCCATTCTGTGTAACATTCTGGGCCGAGGGCCATTCTGTGTAATATTCATTTAGATGAATTGTTCGAACACTAAGCATGGAATACTGCTAATGACTGTTAATGATATTCTGTTTCTGTCAGTCATGATATGGACATTCATATGAATTGGAATCTAATGGATATAAAATGGTGGAAAGATATGTACATATTTGCACATTTTGGGTCGAAAGACTGTTCTGATAATTCTGGGCCATCAGGGCGTTCTGTAAAATTTGTAAAACGAGGCCAGAGGCCATTCTGAAAGTAAACTAATCCTAAATCAATGTTGAATATCGTTTGGTGAATATACTGTTATTATATATTATGTTTATCATGATATATTTTGTCTTTCTTGTCATGGTAATCTGTAAGACCAATGATTTGAAATTTGTTTACGTTAACGATTATGAGCCATGTCTATTATACCTTTCATGTCTATTATACTAAATGATTGAATTTTTTTGAAAAGCCCTGTTTGATGACCTTATGGTTGTTCCACTATGATATTTGTTTTGCTTATGATATGACATGATGAGACTTATTGACTTCGGTGTGGAGCAAAGTGTCAGACGGAACTAAGTGCTACACTTTAGTGGAGCCACCTCTAGAACTGTGACGAGCCACCTCTTGAGTCCATACACACTTCTCAGATATTTCGATATATCTGCGCTAAAAGGCTATCTGGCAACTGAATAATTCCGGGCCAACATGCCAATCTATTAAAATGGTATAAGTAATTGTGGCACGATTTTATTTGTGGTCTTCGGACCTACTGTTGGTCTTGACCCTACCTGTGGTCTTGGACCTACCCGATGTGGTCTTCTGACCCCAAGGTCTTGACCTACCTGATGTGGTCTTCGGACCTACCTGTTGTGGTCTTCGGACCTACCTGTTGTGGTCTTCGGACCTACCTGTTGTGGTCTTCGGACCTACCTGATATGATAGTTAGCCATATATGATCTTATGCAAAATTTAAATATGAATATGATTATGAGCATGTATCCTTGTCATGAATGGCTTAAACACTAAGTATGAAAGATTTAGTTACGATATAGTGATGTCTTTTTGTCATGGTATTGTTTGGACCTATGATTTGAAAAGGTATTGTAATATGTATTTTGATCAGTTGTGTTTTGGATAATAGTTGGACCCACGTAAGAAGTGACTTATTCTATTCTGTTAAGTGCACGATAATGACATGATATGACAAGCACTGCTTCATTTTCTGATACGTTATGTTACGAATTAAGGAATGATGATCCATGTATGTAAAAGTATTAAGGGCCCTTGCCCGGGGGTAAAACTACCGTGGTATAAGTATGTTACAAAATATCTCTTGCCACCGACGGTTTTGCACGGGTGGATTATGATCAAGTATAAGTTCTGATTTTTGTTTCTGATTCAAGTATAACCAAGAATCTGTACGAATATGCTTCTATTTATTTGTTCAATTTATGCTATGTCATAACATGATGTGAACTGTTTTGCACGATCTCGTGGATTCTGGTGGAAACAAAAGGACATGGAAATATTCTATTTTGTTAATGGGTTAGCAATACCTATTGGACATTTACCTCCTCTTACATGTTTAGACAACTTTGGACAATATTCACTACATGATTACAAGTTGATTGACTACCACATTGACTTAAGAATTCTGAACCTGGATGTCACGAAATCAAATTGCCCCTTTGTCATACTATTGCGTAAGTTATTGCTTTTATAGACTCTGGAAGGATGTGATTTTTTTTTTATGGTTACTGTATACGTAATAAGAGTTATAATTATATGAATGAACTTGGTAGAATTTATGTACGAGGACTAACTAGAAGCTCTATGTATGTTAAGTAACCGGGCCAAATGATTGGTTTCTATTTTTTGTTGATCCACTATAATTATAAGTTGTAAAGACGAAACCATGTGAGTGACGTTGTCTCTTCCAGGAGAAGCGGAAGAATTGTTTGAATAGGAAAGGGGACTCATTTCGCATAATTGAATAAGAAATTTGAAACCTTAAAGGCTTAATTATCTGAAATTGATTATGTATCTGTGACCAGCATAATTCTTATGTAATCTTAAGTATGTTTACGAGATTTCTATTTTGGAATGCTTAAACGATTGGATTGTATCCCATATGTTTTATGTATTATTATCTCTTTATACCGAAGTCTTCTTACGCCGAGAAAGAAATAAGGATTGAAAAGAAAAGAAGTAAGTGAGAAAGTGAAAAGGGTGTTTAGATTTTAAAGTTTAAGGTATGTTTGAGCTTTTGATTGACCTCTCTTGAAGTGGAGTAGGAGCCCCTATGTGAGTGTCTTTAAGGGGTAATTGTATGATGGTCCTCACTATTCTATGTTTTTAGTGTCAATGGAATAAAGAGTTGGTGGAGCCGCTAATTGAAGGGCAATTGAATTTTGGTGATAGACCGTACAATGTGAATTGTCTTCGAAATTGAGAAGTTGTTATAGGCCGTGGGATTATAGTTGGTTAGTGTTGTCCTTGCTGCTGAAATTTTGATACGTATATGTTGATCGAATGTATTTGTGATCCTTTTCTATCCCAAGTGTGGATCTAGTTTTGGAACATTACAGGTGTGTTTCAGATATGTTTGACCTATTTTCTATTTGGTTTTCTCAAATTTCGAGGGGAAATTTTTGTAAGGAGGAAGAATGTAACGACCGAAATTCTTTCCTCCGCCGAAGCGGAGAGTGGCCGCCGAGCGGACTTTTGGGGTTTCAGCAATTTTTCAGACGGCCGAGATTCTCGAGTTGTGATTCTCCGCCGAGCGGGAGTTTACGCCGAAAGACGACTTTGTTAGTCGCCTGGTTAAGTTGGATTCAAGCATGTGGGCTCATTTTTGATGTTCTTCTCGGTGTATTTGAAATGTTCTTATCTTATTTTGGGTTATTGATTGAGATGATAAGATGAGGGTAAAGTAAGATTGGACCAAAACCTTAATTGAATAATTCATTTTCGACCAACCGTCACTCTTTTGCCCTTTTCTTTTTCCACACTTTGAATTTGGATGTGAGGTTAGAACCATTGGAAAGCTTATCTCCGGCTTCAATTTGACCACAAGAATGACCTAAAACGGAGTCCGAATGAGGGAGTTATACCTGTTCAAAGTTTCGGGTTGTCCGCTCGAGCGGGAATTTCTACGCTCGAGCGGAGATTACGGGACAGCAGCTTTTAAACCAGATTTTTGGATCATTTCTTCCATTTTCCTTTTCCCTTCTTCTCTTTTCTCTCTAGGTCCGAAAACCCTAGAGTTTTGATCCCCAAATACTTCCATTTCCCTTAGGTTTGAGCTAGATCTTCCACCTAGAAGTGAAGAAGACAAGAAGATGAACAACTTCACCGATTGGAATTTTGGGATTTGGGGGATTCGTCTCAAAGCTTTGCTCCTCGCTTGATTCTTGAGGTAGGGACCCTTATTCTCTTACAATACTTGAATCCATGGATGGATTGTGGTATTTTGAGTATATAAATACAAAGTCCATGATTTTGAGCATTTGTGTCAAACTTGAGATTTGAGATTCTATGGTTTGTGATGTTGGAAGTTAAATTGATGAGTTTAAATGATGGATTGTGAATCCTAGGTGTAGAATCATTGGGAAAATTGGGATTAAAAGTGGTGATTTAAGAAGTTTGAATTTTTGCTAAAAACCCTCATTATTCTTGAAACCCTAGATTAATTGGTGATGATAAACATTGAGTTTGTCCAAATTAAACGTAGAAACATGGAATTGGTGGGTTGAATTATACGTGTACAAGTTTAATTGGATTTCTGAGATGTTTCGGAATTATGTTTAAATTTAGCGAATGAACCTTGTTATAAATGTTGGAATTCTTGTAATAAAGTAAAGGAAAAGTTAGGGAGATAATTTAGTAGGGATTTGGATGATATGAACTCAATTGTGGGGTGTTGAAATGAGATTCAAAGATTTAGTTCGAATTATGTTGAAGTTCAAAGTGATGTGTAATTAGAATGAAGAGAATTAATTAAGAACGAAATAAGTGTATGTGATCCGCTTTCCTTGTGTATTACAAATTATGTAGGGACAACTACAGGGGCAGACCGAGCAGCCGAACACGGTGAGTAATAGTACGCTACATGTACATTTTACCTTTTGATAATGATTATGGTATTAACGTGCTGTTCTTTGTAAGTGATTTCACTAACATTAAGTTAATCAGAAATCAGTATGAATGTTGAGGAAGCTGCATACAGCGGTATGTCTATGGAACCATTCTGTTCTGTCTATATTGTTTATTAATCCTCTGTCATCTGTAAGCAATTGGTATCATTTCGGTTATTATGAGCAAACTATGCCATTTCTTAATAAGTAAATGGACCCATGTTCGTCCTTAAACTAAGTACCCGTATGAAACTAAAATGATTTGTGTATCCTATGGTCCAGCGATATTCGGATGACTTTGGGATGGTTTTGCTGTTTATTTCCTCTGTTTGTACATATTGCTATTGATCTGCTCCGCTTTATTTAGCATGATATGTCCATGGTTTCAAAACCTATTATTTTCTACTAGTTCTGTACCCTCACGCCTTATGTGTTCTGTCACGCTTTATACGTTCTGTTATCTCTGGCCGATAAGCCGCTCATATTTGGATCAGCTATTCTCAGAACCTTGGGATCGATGGCTATTCTCATATTTGAGCATATGAACATTCTGGATCCTCTGTACATACTAAATTGCTTGTTAAGGAAACTGGACTCATGTTGAGCTATATTTACAGAGTGTAATTAAACATATACTTCTGCAGTTATATACTTTATTGTTTGGGTTGAACATTACATGATTTACTTACTATTATTCACTGAGCTTGACTCACTTTATTTTATGTCTGTTTCTGTAGGCACTCAACCTGGGGGTCAACCTTAACCTGTGGCTTCCCCGCCAAGCCTTGAATATCTAGATTCTTAGGTGTTGACCGTTCAAGTTATGGAGTTTTGCTAAGTTTTAATTTGTACCCTAAGTGTTTATTAAGCTTGATGTATATGTATATGTATATGTATTTAGCTATCTCCAGATATACGTCAATGTATATTTATCTGCATTATGTTCTGTCTGTGATCCTGGCATAGTAGTGGTAGCTCAATGGATATTATTTTATACTATTATATGATATTAAATGCTTCCGTTCAGGCCCCATAGATAATATTTAACAGGTTTGGTGTCCATTTCGAATGGGTCATGCCCAAATTTTTAGGGGCGGATTTGGGGCGTGACAGAGCATGCCTGCGGGCACACCTTTGTTTATCTCACCTGTTTGTCTAAGTCTTCGGCCTTGTCAAAAATGGGTCGTCTTTGGGCTTTGACATTCACTCCCGTCACTTATGACTTTCGAGTTTTGTCAAAGAGGGGCAATTGTAGACACCCCATTTTTGACCGACCTTAAGACTCAGACGTCACCGATTGAGTGCTTGGTGATGTTTCATATCGTGCTTGTCCAGAGGTTCCAGAGTCTCGGCCGTGAGCCTTGCCTCCGGACTTCCGGACTTTTCTGTGCTTTGCCTCGGTTTGCGAACCAGGCTCGGTTTTCTCTGTTTCTCTTCCCAAAGGGAGGGAGAGGTCTCGTAGATCATCTCTCAGTGGCCGTGGGCTACATTTCGTGATCGTAGGCCATTTTGCCCATTTCGGAGCCTGGTTCTCGGTTTTCGGAGCCGTTAGGCCGAGTGCCTCGGTTCGGGACCGCCTAACTACCTCCGTTTGCTCCGGTTTTTGGCATGCATCTTATTTCCTCCCTTTTGAAGGACACTGTGGTCCGAGAGACCAATTTCGTGGTCAAACACCACTCCCGGCACCTAATGATCGGTTTCGGACGGCCTCGAACCTTCATTTTGCATCGGTTTGCGTTCATTTTTGGCAGGGACCTCTGTTTCATCACCAGGAAGGTCGTAAAAGGGTGGGAGGCCAGTAATTGTTTCAGCAACCAATTTTATTCCTCCATCGCTCTCCGTTGCCCGTTTTTCTCACTCGAAAGCCAATGTTGACCACCCTAAGGCCACTTTTTCAAGCTCCAAACCACATATTTGTGTTGTACACACTTGGGAGGCCACCAATATCATATGGTCGGCTAGTAATTGTGATTGAACCTTTTGAACTCCTCCTAAAAGTGGCCCTTTCTCTCTCCTGGTTCACTGTTGCCAATTTTTGACCACAGGGTTGTGTTGAGAACACATGGGAGGCCACCAATTTGTGGTGGTCGGCTAGTAATTACACTTGGCCCTTTTGACCCCTGGCCGGCCAGCCATGGGGAGAGCCGGCCGGCCACCTGTGACCCAGATACCTGGCCGGCCTGATTCCTTACAGTTGATACATCACAAATCTCTATTTCATTTCCCCCTAGATTTTGTATCCGGGGGGCTACCATTTTGGGGGGAAACTTGAATTGTTTCCCCTCCATTTTCCCCCTCTTTTTGTCTATATAAACCAGCTTCCAGCTCTAGTTTTAGAGGTTAGAAAAAATCCCTTTGAAGCCTTGTATTACATCTCCCTCACTCCCTCACTTCAAGCATCCAAACCTCCTAAACCTCACACCATTTCTACACCATCACCTAACACCACACCACCACTCCATTCCAGAAGCTTGGAGGATCTTTCCACAGCTTAGGAGGCAACATTTCTTGGTCCAAAGGCTGTCAAAGACTTGGTCTACAAGGGTAACTTCCATTTCCCCTGTTTTGTGCTTCATTTTGTTCAATAGCTTAGCCTTTTGTGCTTGCATATTTGGGCTCAAACCCTAACTAGAAATAGGCTTATTTTAAGCCATTTTGCATGTTTGATTAAGGGCCTCTCACTGTTTGAGACCTCCTCTTTGCACTTGCTTCTTTACCTCTCTTGTATGCCTATTTCTTGTGTAGTATTTTTGGCCTATGTATAAAGTGTTTTGAGCTCTATCATAAACTTAATATTGGTTTTTTTTGAGCCCTTCTTCAACATTGTTGAAGGGCTCATCACTGTTTGGGACCTCCTTTTGTCACTTGCCTTTGTATCCCTCTTTTGGCCCCATTTTTGCATGATTTGTTAGCCTCTTGTGCTTTTGTTTTTGGACTCTGGTCCAAACTATAAATGGCCTTATTTTTACCCCCTCTTCATGTTTTGTTAAGGGTCTTTTACTGTTTGAAGCATCCTTTTTATACTTTGTGTTATAGCTCTCTTTTTTGGCCTTATCTTGCATAGTATTTTGAGCATACTTGTACATTGTTTTGGGTTTGATAATCAACTGTAAAAGGTCATATTTTAGATCCCTATTCAACTTTTTTGAAGGACCTTCATCTGTTTGGGGCCAGCATGCATCACTTACTTCTTTGTCCTCCGTTAGGCCCATGAGAGTTTTGCCATACTTGTGTCTGTTTTTGTGGCTTGTGGTAAACTGTAAAGTACCATATTTTGGGCCCCTATTTGACATTGTAGAAGGGCCCTTCTCTGTTTAGGGTCAGCAGCTGTCACTTGCTTCATTATCTTGCTTTCGGGGCCGTTTTTGCATGCTAGTTTATCCCCATTTGCGCTCGCTGTTTGGCCTTGCTTAGAACTGTAAATATGCTTATTTTTGGTCTTTCTTGATTTTGTCTTCACACTCCATGTTCGAATAATGCATGCATTGCATAGTCATAGGTCATTCCGTATGCCTAATTTCGTGTTTTGGGATTCATTTCATGCATCGGGTGTCATTTTGCCATATTTTGGTGCTGTTTTGCATCACTTATTGCCCCTAAAATTTGCATGCTAATATGCCATATTCCATGTTTTGCCATGTCTTGTTAGAGTGGCATTTCGTGCCTTAGGATCGGTCCTCGATTTGCGTGCACGTGTGCACGCATTTTGAGTTGTCTCATTTTCATCTAATGGCCTCCTATGTGAGCGTGGCTGAGGTCCACTCATGTTGGTGTAAGTCCATTATGCATTGTGTATACCATTTCATTCCATAGCATTGTGTATGCTAGGCTGTATGTTAGCGCATTGCGTATGCCATGTTACCTCGTGCATCATGTATGCCATTCCATAGCATTGTGCATGTTAGGTTGTATCTTAGTTGCATTCATACATGTCATGCATATTGCATTGTGTTTGGAATAGGAGTTAGCCCGAGCACGGGAAACGAGATACGTTTCGTACTCCGAGTGACAGAACGTGTCTCAATTCCCCAGTCGCCGACACTCCTGGAGCTTAGGTCTTGTTGTGTTTATATGTGCATTCATTTCATATTGAGTTGTGCAATTCGACTCCTCGGCCATCGTGCATCGAGATGCGTGATTGGTGGCACGAGAATCGAGGCATGCATACATTTGTGAAAATATATTGCCATGCCCCTTTCCTGCTCTCTGTTGCAGCAAATCAAGAATCAGTAGTCTTTCGAGGCTTGGCGCGCTTTCCAAAAAACCATTGCAAAACAGAGGCTAATTGGAGTATCACAGTGGATTTCCGCGCAAAGGCAACCCGGATATGCATCATTCATCATCTGAAGAAGAGTCAAGGCAGTTCTTGGCTTGCATGCCAGTTTATTGTTTTCTTAGTTAATTTGGTAATTAATTAGGATTTTTGTACATATTTGGACTGTATTATTTGTTTGGACTGTACTATTCGGGACTGTATATTATTCTTTCGAACCCTCTGTGCAAGGGCATAATTGTAATAAGTGTGCGTGTGTGTGATGTATGTCTTCCAACCCCACGTCTTTCTTTCCTTTTATTTACCCGCTTATGATGGTTAGATTAGGGCATGTTTCAATTAGCATACAGTATGATAGCATGTTTGCATTCATTCATCTGTCTTGCATGCACCGGGCTCGGCGCATCATACTAACTGCATTTGTATTTCAGTTCCAAGTTGGATACATGATAGCTGTTGTAGCTCATATGTCATGTTTAGAATAGCCGAGCCCGCTATAGTTACATTATTGCATGTGTTGCATTAGGCATTTCTGTATATTTAGGATCATGCATGGATTTCTAATCGGTTTTTGTTTTGGCTTGGAGTACTCGGTGAGTTTTATGCTTTAGCATCCTTGCATGCGTGTGAGTGACTGCCATGAATAGCATGCTTACCATGAGGCTAATTGCTTATGCGATATAACTGCCTGAATGCCTGTGGATGAAGGTTGGGTTATTTGGATTGGAACAATTCATCAAATGTGTGTTTTAAGCCCACTAGATAGTGGCAAAATCATGTTTTCTAAAGCCCACCCGAGGGTGGCAAATCCATGTCTTAGCCTACTTGCGAGTAGCACCATCAAGCCATTTTCAAATAAACAAACATGAAGTGTTTTGTTCCAATTCAGACGACTCAGTCTATACTTGTATGCTGTGCGCATCACATAGTAAATCTAGGCTAATAACCAGAATAAGAGCACACAAAGTTTTCAAAACTAGATATCATGGTTAGTAGAGGCCGATCTTTGATCGGGCGAGCGGGGGTGCTCACGAAGTGACCTTCCCCAATCGTACCCAAGTTCCCGAGCCGAGGGAACTTTGGTGACGACGGACACGTGGCCTTAGGCAAATGAGTCAGGGTTTCCTAAATTTTCCAAAAATAAAATATTTAGGTGGCGACTCTGTATCTGGCAAAGCAGTCCATGTTTGGCACTTCTTTCAAAAAAATCTGTTTTCTCAAAACGATTTGCCGAATTTGGACTCTTTGGTTCAAGATTAAGAACCGTGACACAAATCGAGTCCGAGCTGTAGCGAGGTCCCATGCGGACTTGTTACAGGGGGTTCATTACCAATGACATGATGTCTCTTTTATGCTTAAAACAACTTTTGGTTTGAGACCTCTTTCCATTAGAGGACTTAAATTCACTCTTTGGACTCAATTGATTAAAGAATGGCTGGTAACTAAAATGGAGTAATTAAAATTGAGGCTAAAAATGGTGAAAGATAATAATTTGGTCGTGTTCAATCGGACGTTAATTGAACACGTGGAAGCTTGAACCATTTCATACCCATTAGTGATGAAATGATTCAAGGTTCCAAGATCATCACTTCCCTTGATCTTTCATGAAAGAAAGGTGGTATGAGTCTTGTTTTGTTGCATTTATTGAATTTGCACATTTCGGTTCACAAGCCATCATGCAATGAAATTGTTTGAGTTGGTGGTTTTTGGCTAAAGTTCACTTCTCCTTTGATTTGTTCATGAGAAGGGGAGGCAAGTTGTGCAAACAACCTTGGAAAATACCCTGTATATGCTCTATTTATCCTCTATTGCAGCAAGGGAAATTGGGTAACAGTGGCCGGCACGCCACTTTCCATGGCCCGTAGGCCGGCAGACCACCTTTGGTGGTTGGCTGGCCATCACTGGTGGCCGGCAACCCTCATCATTTGCTGGTTGGCCACTGATGCAAATTTCAGCAGCATGTTTGTAAGGCAGAGAAGAGTTATTCTGGAAGTGGGCAACAATGTATGTGTTCTATTGCGCCACAGAGGCTCTTTGGAAGCTAAACGGTGGTCTTTTCGGGTGGAAACCAAGCATGTGCATGAACATCCCACGCATCCCGTGGTGGAGTAGTTAGCTTAATATTTAGATTGTTTAGCTTACTTAATTCTTTTAATTGCACTTGTGTTGTAATTATTTAATTAGTTAGTTAACTAGTTATTCAATTCCTTTGTTATTTAGCTAGAATAGTTAATTCATTCATTTGTTGTAATAACTAGTTAAGTAGTTTAGCTAATTTCATTTGTTTTTGTAATAGTTAGCTTAATTAGCTTAGCTTTCATTAGTTAGTTAATTAGCTACTTAGTTTATTCGGACTCTCCTTCGTGAGAGTGCAATGATGTAATAATGTGTATGTCTTCCAACCCCACGTCTTTCTTCCTTTTATTTACTAGCTTATGATGGTTAGTTTAGGGACATCATGTTTTGTTTAGCATACTTCATGTTTGCATCCATTTGTATTGCATGTACCGAGGCTCGACGCATCATTCTAACTGCATTGTTAGTTTAAATACTTCTTTGAATATGTGCTTAGAGCACATGTTATCAAAATTGTTTTATATGCCATGTTAAGTAGCCAAGCCTATTGATTGCATATCATATGCGTTGCATTAGTCATATTGCATAGTTAGGAATCATGCATTTTTCTAACTTGTTTCTCTTTTTTGACTTGAAGTACGAGGTGAGCCTTTACTGGCTTTAGTATATCGCATGAGTGTGATTGTTGCCATGTCTAGCATGCTTGCCATAAGGCTAATTGCTTAAGTGTTATAAGTATTTGAATGCCTGTGGATGAAGGCTTGTTGCTTGAATTGGAATAATTTGAGTAGTGTTCATATGCGATCCCTTTTTCAAGTGGTACATATTTTGAATTTTTTTTCAAAAACTAACATGACTCGGAATGTTCCAATTCTTGCAATTTAGTCTATACTTGTGTGTGCGCATCACATGGTAATGCTAGCCTAATAAATCGAAATAAGAGCATATAATGTACATAAGGTCCATATCATGATTAGTAGAGGCTGATCTTTGATTAGGCGAGCGGGGGTGCTCAAATGCATTTATGATCTTCCCCTCTCGTACCTAAGTTCCCCAGCCAAGACAATCTTGGTGATGACGGACACGTGACCCGGTATGAGTGATGGGTTTCCTAATTTTTCCCAAAATAATAATATTTAGGTGACAACTCTGTATCTGGCAAAGCAGTCTATTTTTGGCAATTTGATTCAAAATCGATTTTCCAAAAGATTTGCCGGATTTGGACTCTTTGGTGTTTATCAATTTCACATTACACTTGTGAGATTAGATTCAAAATCGCAGGAGTCCAAACTGTAGGGCTATTTCGTCTTCTGAAAGGGGGCGCGGAAAAATCGAGCTATAGTTTCTGGCGACTCTGCTGGGGAAATTAGAGAACTTGACTTGAAATTCATGATTTGAAATTTTATTTACACTTATGTGGTTCTTTGAATTGGATTTGCGTTGGTGCGCCTAATTGATGCACCTAAGTCACTGTGTTTGTCGTTTGCTATTCCTGGATGGTTTTCTAGAGGCTTGCCTAAAAGCTTGCCAAAAGGCTGACCGATCACGGGCTCTGCCACAATGGAAACACAACCCTTGGATCTGGACTATCGCTGTTCCATTTGATCCTCCTTTCACTTCTCGGTGTTAGGTGGAGAGGTATATTAGGTAGTCTTGCTAAGGTACCCTTTTGACCATTTGATCTAGTTGCATATCGAAAGCCGTAGAGACTGTTCCAAACTAGGATAAGATGCTCACCCGAATACAAGATTGTGTGAAACCGCTTTGTTTGCATAGTGAACCCTAGCTCCTGACAAAACTAGGGGTGTTTTGGCTCTTACTTAACTAGTATATGCTTTGGAGTGAAACAGTATAGGAACATGCGTATCAGTTGCAAGTTGGGTATAAATTTTGGAGGCAGAATTTAGTATTGAGTGCATTCCTATAGTTTTGATTACATCTGTGTGTTGTTAACATCTAAGCTGAGGTGCTGCACGATTTCTGATTACTACTTTCTTTTTGCTAGGTAGTATAACACCATAGCTTTAGACAGTTCGGATATCTCCCGAGTGCTCTGGACCCGTGTCAAAAGGCTTTACAGAGCCGAAGACCTTGTTAGGGGATAGCCAGTGTTTACTTCTCTTTCACCGGTTACTAGACGAAGGAGAGTAAGGCAGAGTTTACTTGTTCAATTTCTACAGCAGTCAACCCCTACTTCACTTGCATCTAGTCAGGCACAATCTTCTGCATCTAGTCCAGTACGAGATCACTTGCCAATTCCGATGGCACAATATCCTCCAGTCAGTATGGAGGACCTAATCCATCAACTTCAGGAAACAATTGAAACCATGTAGCAAGACGCTGCTCGTCAAGCCGAGGTCACAACACGTCTAGCTAAGGTAATAAACAGGCTGCAACAATAACAGCTACAACCAGTAGCTGCTTTTGCATCTCATGTACCTCCTACGGGTATCCCAGCACCCAAAGCCACTGCCCATGTTGAGAATCAGGGCAATCCGACAGAGCGAATCCCACCATAAGCCTCCAAAGCACTTGTGTATCATACCGAGGCTCCATTTGAGTTTGAGGTTGACCCGACTGTGCTTAAAGTCAACAAGTTGGAGAAGCTCCTCAAGAGAGCGCAGGGTGTTAACTCTATCCCTGACATAGAAAACGGATATACTAACTTAGCAGTGACATTTCCAGATCGTTTCAAAATACCGCACATCGATCGGTTCGATGGCTCTGGAGACCCCATGGTTCACCTTCACTTGTTGTCAGACATTCTGCGATCGACGGGCCTAACCATACTGTAGAAACTGTCACTCTTTGGCCAGACCATGTCAGGAATAGCGGATATATGGTATGCAAAGCTAGAGGATTATGTGAAGAAGAGTTGGGAAGAAATGGCTGAGGCCTTTGTTGCACAATACTTGTACAACACGAAAATCGATGTCACAACCCGTGATCTTGAGGCAACGCGCCAGGAGCCAAAGGAGGGCTTTTCAAAATTTGTGACAAGGTAGAGGGCCAAAGCTTCAATGATGACCATACGGCCTTCCGAGAAAGATCAGATAAGAATGGTAGTCTGCAATTTGCACGGGAAGTTGCTGCAGAAAATGATCGTCCTACCACTGTTCACATTCACCGAGCTCCATGAGATGAGTGTGCAGATTGAAGACGCCATGAAACAGGGGTTGATTACTGATGAGAAAGAGCAGGCCAAGAGGCCTTTTGTGCACAGTTCCAATGCAACCACTAGTGGTAGCACAACTGCGCGGCCGTCTGATGTGAGTGTTGTCACCACCATAACTAAGACCGCCAATCCCTTCGCCAAGACAGCACCACAAACTTTAAACAACCCTGCCCGATCCCAGAGGATCTTTACCCCACTCTACATGCCTTTATCTCAAGCCATGAAGGTGTTGATCAAAAAAAGGCACCTCAAGCCATTAGAGCGTCGCCCACTACTCAATCCTCTCCCACTGAAACACAACCTAGCTAAGTATTGTACATTTCCCCAATAGCACGGTCATGACACCGACCAATGCTTCAGGTTGCGTCATGAGATTCAAGATCTCATTGACAACAAGGTGATTGCACCACCCCAAAAAGCAAATGTAATTACTAACCCTCTCCCGGCCCACAATCAAGTTCGCCCACCTCACAATCTAAACCTAATCCATACACTGGCCATTCCCTACGACCCCAGGGTATATATTACCCCTTCCCACCTACCCAGACTAATGATGTTCACTCCTAAAAGCACATATTTGTGCATGATAGACACTTTCCTACTACAATCTAAGTCTGCGGTGGTGACAATCGCAGAAAAAAGGAGGCTGGCCTTAGAGGAGAGTACGAGTCCATTTCCTGAGTGCACTAAGGATTTGTCTGAGAGGGAGTATGATCCAAGCTGCTACATTGTGCCGATGATCAAGTCAAGCCAGAAGTGGTATTGCCAACTGCAGTGGAGGTCAATGTGGTTAGGGAGGATGGCCCAAGCTAAGGTTTGGATGATCTGGCAGAGCTAGAGGAGGACTTAGACAACTTACAGTTCTTTTACGAACAAGACTAAGGAGATGTGCAGATTGACTGGTTCGATGTGAATGGGTCAGTGGACAACTCTGGGTGGTTGAGTGATGAACCCGACAAAGAGGAAGGAACTAAAACAAAACTGGTAGAAAAGGGAGCAAGAATTACTGCAGTGGTCGAAATGGTCAGTGAAAAGGGAAAACATGCGGAGAACACTGACGTGAAAATTTTAGCTTAAGAACTAGGCACTATGAGTACTGTGGACACAAAATAAGAAGTTGCACTGAAGCAGTTTGCACAAGAGAGAATTAAAGATAACCAGAAAGTTGTAATGGCCCAACACCCTGCGAGGGATGCTTGTGATGTAAGAGTGATCCAAACGGAGCCGGATAACTATTTGTTGACTACTGGAGTGGTATGGTGGGAGGATGATGATCTACTTCTGGCTCACACTGACAAGGACTGGGGTGAGTGCCTTCCAGACAACATGTGGTACATTGAAGAGATTGATTATATGACGAGAAGTGGGTGACATTTCAAGCCACCACACTTAGACCAAGCTGAGGCTTTTGGGAAAGATAGATAGGTTGAAAAACAAAAAGCGAAGCAGTGGGAAGAAAAGGCAGCTTTGAAGCAACCAAAGAAAATCCAAGCCAACATTTCGATCTGGGGTCTTGTTTTGGCCTCTCGAGAGCATCGACAGGTTGTATTATCAACAATGGACAAAGCCAAACTGTCCATTGACACTACCCCTAAATAGCTTGTGGGATTGGTGTTCCTAAGGGGTGCTGGCCCAACCCTAACCTTTTCTGGTAAAGAAGTGCCGCCAAAAGGCTCAGTTCACAACAAACCCCTGTACATATCTGTTGAGTGCAGAGAAAAGTGGGTGCCAGTGATGTTGGTCGACACCGGTTCAGCTATCAATGTGTGTCCTTCCGCACAACTTATGCCATTGGTCTTAAACCAGCATACTTTATGCCCACAACCCAAGTGATTCAAGCAAATGATAATACCAGTAAAGAAGTTATGGGCACGGTACAAATCAGAGTTCAGGTGGGCGTGGCCGAATAGAATGTCAAGTTCCATGTCCTGGATGTCTCAGCCACCTTCAATTTACTACTAGGAAGACGCTGGTTGCATCTGGTGAAAGCAGTCTCCTTTACCCTCCACCAAATGCTGAAATACCCTCACGGGAAAGGAGTGGCGATTGTTTTCGGGAAATCGTCTATCCATCCTCCGCTAGAGGTAATTACGCCAGTGCTGGAGATTGTTCATGGCGAGGAGTATGTTTTCCTCTTAGGGTTTACACTGGCTGAGGCTCAAATAGTGAAAACCATCTTGGTCATTGATGAGGGCATGTATGTTAGTGCCCAATCAATCTATGTAATGAACAAACTACAACATGTGCCAGGAATGCAACTTGGAAGAAGTGGCTGAAAAGGTGTTACATCATTGGCCGATGTGCCGTATAATCCGCATGGCTTTGGTCTGCGATATGTACCCACCAAAGAGGATTGGGTCAAGAAAACAGAAGATATGGTAGGCAGAGCCAGAGCCAAGCAGGCTGGAAAACACTATGAGCTCGTTCACAAGCCAATCTAGGGAACGCTGAATGGTTGCTTTGCTCGGAAGGGTGAAGACTTCCCCTTTTGCAGCTTTCCCAAGCCCTGGACGAATTCTACAAAGCAGCGTGTTCCTGGCTTCGAAATCTTCTTTGACCTGCAGTTGCAAGATAGTGATGCCGAGGAAAAGGCTGAACCAAGTACTGAAGTTGAGCAGAGCATGGAAAGTGACTTAGACAATACTGAGCTTAGAGTAGGGGTAGCACTGGCATGTCTCCTTACAGATCCTTCGACCAACTCAGAGAGCTTAGGGGCTAACCTTACCATTTCCATGATCGGGGACCAATCGGGTGTGAATCCATCCAACAGCAATTTGGATGCATCTGAAGCACCATTCTTTTCTGGTAGCTAGAGGAGGGCTACCTGTCTAGTTCAGAGTCGGATGATGAGCCAGAATTTGATTCAATAGAGTCTATGGAGTCAAAATCAGATTCCGGTTATTTTGAGTCTGAGTCTGGTATTCCTGGGGGTAATAACCTGGATGCCAAGATCTTGTCCAGGTCCTCTTTTTCTTTTGCTTTTGAGTCGGTTGTAACCGAAGAGCTGGACCTTATGAATAAGAATGTTGCTGATTCTGAGTATTTCTCTGTGCCGTTTGTTTATTGCATTGAGCAAGATTTTCAGAATTTTAATGAAAACGAAGAGGACAGAATTCCTCTAGTTTTGACAAACTTGATTAGTCGAGAGGAGGAGAGGTTTGCAAAACCCTGTGCAGATGAAATCATTGCTATCAATATGGGTACTGAGAAACATCCGCGTTTGGTTCAGATCGAGTCTACATTGTCTTCGGAGGAGTGTGAGCACTTAGTCGCTTTATTAAAAGATTTCAAAGATGTTTTCGTATGGTCTTACGGAGACATACTTGGAATCGATCCTGAGATTGTATAGCATCGGATCCCTCTTGACCTCGAGGCCTGACCCAGTAAGCAGAAGTTACGCAGAATCCGTTCAGGTTGGGCGTTGAAGATCAAATAAGAGGTCACCAAGTAGATCAAAGCAGGTTTCTTGTTAGTATCTGAATATCCGACTTGGTTGGCTAACATCGTCCCAGTGCCGAAAAGGGATGGTAGAATCCGGGTGTGTACTTTTCCCTATCAGACATTGATGAATTGGTGTACTTCACTATGGGCCATGCTTTGCATGGACAGATTTTCCAAGTATAACCAGATTTTGATGGCGCCTGAGGACAGAGAGAAAATTGCATTTACTATGCCGTGGAGTACCTACTACTATTGGGTTATGCCGTTTGGGCTGAAGAATGCCGGGGCTACCTATCAACGGGCTGCAACCACCATTCTACATGACATGATCCATAAAGAGGTTGAGGTGTACGTAGACGACATGATTATCAAGTCCAAGGAAAGAGAGGGCCATTACACCGCCTTGAAGAAATTTTTTCAATGGATCAGAGAATACAGATTGAGGTTGAATCTGCAAAAGTGTACTTTTAGCGTAACAGCAGGGAAAATGCTGGTCTTCTTGATCACACAGAGAGGCATCAAGGTAGATCCTTCCTAAATCAAGGCCATCCTAGAAATGCCACGACCAAGGACTGAAAGGAGGTGCGAGGCTTTCTGGGTAAAATGCAATTCATGAGACGGTTTATTTCTAAATTAACCTTGAATTGTGAACCACCATTTGGTCTCTTGAAGAAAGGAAAGAAATTTTGATGGGATGATCGATGTCAATTCTCTTTTGAGCAGATTAAGCAGTACCTTTAGAATATGCCGGTGTTATTGCCGCCAGAGCCGAGGAAGCCTTTGATTTTGTATCTGTCGGTCACAGACACCACTATAGGATGCATGCTTGCTCAGGAATCTGAGGATAGGGTGGAGAAAGCCATGTACTATTTGAGCATGAAAATGCTAGATTATGAGACTTGCTACGCTCCATTGGAGAAAGCTTGCTTAGCCTTGGTATGGGCTACTAGGAAGTGAAGGCACTACTTGTTAACTCACTCCATAATTCTGGTTTCGAGATTAGATTCCATCAAATATCTCTTTGAGAAACCAGCGCTTATAGGTAGGCTAGCTTATTGGTTGCTTCGTCTCTTTCTAATTTGATCTTAAGTATGTCACTCGCAAGTCGGTCCACAGGAGAGCAGTAGCGGAGTTCTTGGTAGATCACTCAGTAGAAAGGGATGAAATGGTAGAATACCTATTCCTAGATGAAGCCATTCTGCAAGTTGAGGAGGAGACTTGGACAATGTACTTTGAAGGAGCGTCCAATCAATACGACTATGGAATAGGTGTGTTGCTGATAGCATCCGATGACTCCCATATACCTTTAGCCTTCAAATTCTGATTCAAGGTGTCCAATAACTAAGCAGAGTATGAGGCATGTATTGCTGGTTTGGAAGCTACCCTAGAACTAGGGACAAAAAGGTTGGATGTTATCGAGGACTCGAACCTAGTTGTTTCTCAAGCAAATGGTGATTGGAAAGTTAAAGAAGAAAAGATGAAGATTTATCAGCAGACCTTGGACATTCTGATTCCTAGGTTTGAAAAGCTAACTTTCACGCATCTACTAAGAGAGAACAACAGGTTTGTTGATGCTTTATAAACTCTATCTTTTATGATAGACATCCCACTTGGAGTTCGGATGCATCTGATTATCATTGAGCAGAGATACACGCCAACCTATGAGACTATTGCTGCAATAGATAAAGCGCAAGACAAAAACCCTTGGTACTATAATATTTGGAACTTCTTGGAAAATGAGATTTATCCACCAGAGGCAAATGCCAAGGACAAAAGGGGGATACAACAAATAGCCGTCCAATTTATCATCTGGAGAGGTAAATTGTACAAACTCGGTCATCTGGGAATGCACAAATCATCTAGGGCTACAAAACTTCAATTCAGATGTCTACAGGGGCAACTTCTTATTCTCTTGTCTATGGGATGGAAGCTATTCTGCCGATTGAAATAGAAGTCCTGTCACTACGAGTTATGGCTGAGTGTCAGATAGCAGAAGTGGATTAGCAACAGAGCAGGTTTGAGGAGCTGATGTTGTTTGACGAGAGAAGGCTAAAAGCATTGTACCATGTTCAGGGTTATCAATACAAAATTGCTATGGCTTTTAACAAGAAGGTTAAGTCCCGGAATCTCAAAGAGGGGGATATGGTGCTGAAAGACAACCGAGCTCCCATTCATGACCCTAGGGACAAGTTCAGACCCAATTGGACTGGTCCTTATATCATCAAAACTATCTAGTTGGGTGGAGCTGTTATTCTCATGGACCTAGATAGCTTAGAATTTTCCCAACCGATTAACATGGGTAAGTTGAAGAAATAAGTTGAAGAAATATTACCCTTGAGAGGCTCACTAGGCCGAAAACCTAAAAGGGTGACTTAGGCAAAAGTTAGAGCCTGAAAAATTAAAAATAAAGAAAAACTGAGCTCGCAAGGTTGAAAACCCTAAAGGGTGGCCTTGGCAAAAGTTACAGTGCAAAATGAGAGAGTTAATACTCAAGTGAACCTTAACCGAACTACGTAAGGCTTGATTTCCATCTTCAGGATACGTAGGCAACTTCATCCTGAAACCCAACTGTCTTGTCCATGTGTTTGACCAGGTGATCTTTGTCTGTTCTTTACCTGAAGGTTCTGTTGTGATCTTTACTCTGAGAGAGGAGCTGAGTACAATGCTGAGCAGTGCTATTTAATCAAGGGGTAATTTGTGATCTTTGGATTCGGGGTTGTACGTCTCGAGGATTGATTCTGTACGTGTCAAGTGGTGATCTTTTTCGAAAATGGTTTTGAAAAGTTTTAATAAAAGTTGATTTTGTTCAAATTTTACCTTTTACAACTTAGACCATTTTTGGACCAAAAGAAAAATTTTCAGTGCTCACAACTTTAATTTCATTGATTTCACCTTAAAATTCTCTAACACAAATCGAAGTTGCTTTTATTACATCGAAAACTTGAAAAGAAAGGTCAAAGCAATAAACTAGGGGCATAGATGAGTCAGGTGCTCCTATATCCCCTGCTCGCGCTTGTGGAAGCTTCTGAAGCCAAAGTGGGCCCGGTTTGTGCCTCATCATCGAGCCAAACCAAACACTCGCCAGAAAGGGCGTAACTGAAACTAGGGGTAGGGGCCAGAAGCACTCTCATTCTCCAAGCAGTGATGTACCTAGTCAAGTGTGAAGCATAGATGGGGAATGAAATTGGGTACTCTACCCTCTCTTTGGGCGGGTTTGATCATACCTAAACTAACGTCTGAATCGGAAGGGGAAGTAGAACACATAGTGTGTAAGGTTAATCAGCTGAATGCCAGGTTTCCAAGTCATGGTGTAACTTATCTCAGTAAGGTTAAGCCAGGGGCAACGCCAAGCTATGTCAGCAGCAGACTTGTTGTACATCCAATGGCACCGCCACCCCTCGTCGGAAAATCCACTAGATGGTGGCGGGAGAAATAACCTCGAGCTGAATACTCAGAGCAAGAGTCCACTACCTTCAGCTTATCCATAAGCCACACCTGGGGAGGGATGAAAGAAAAGAGATATTAAAGAAAAGAGAGATGTATGTTGAGAGAAAAGTGAGAAAAGGGTTTTGAAAGAAAAATAGAGCATGAATGTTGAGTGATGTGAGAAACACATATAAGCAAGGGTGGGAAACAATACCTAAAGAAGTAGTGGGCTCCCCATGAATCTGGTAGTCTCTTTCCGATGAAAGGTGTCTAAGGCCATCAAAGTCTCGGCCAAGACAAAGCGATTCTTGCCTTCTTTCAAACCTTGGGCCACTTCGACCAACTAAATGCTGGACTCGCCGAAACTTGGGCCAAGAAGGAAATGAGCAAGCATACATAAGCAAGGGCGTGTTGCCAAAAACCTTGCCATAAAAGGTCACCTCAGTCACTGACGTCAGAAAAACGAAGAATCAGGCTGGGAATAGCCAACTCTCCGTTGTAAACCAAAGATCGAGCCTTATGTAGAGCGAACCCACACATCCGTCCCAAAACTTGGACGTGGCCAAAACGGGGCTGAGGTATGATTTTCTCATCGCGTTGAGATTTTGTTAGTGCCTGAAATTCTTCAATTGTCGGGCACATCTCTTGTCCTTTGAAGCTAAAGACATGTGTAATCGGGTCCCAGCATCTTGCCGCGGCATGAAGGAACGGAATACAAAGTGGAGTTCAGCTCGATGGAAAAAGTGCATTTATGTCAAAACTCCAAAAATTAACCTTTTTTGAGCCGTCTAAAGTCGTAATCCAATCCAAGAGCTTTTCGGTGAAAAACTGCTCCATTTGTGAAGAAATTGCAGTTGAAATGAGGTTTTGGAGAAGAATTCATGAAGCTCAACCTTTTGTAGAAGATAAGATAGTGAGTGGAAGCCAATTGTCAGCAATCTGGCCATTCTTGCACTTGATGGCCGGCAGGTGGCCGGCAGATGGCTGGCAGCTTTCTTTTATGCTCTACTATCCACTTGTGTATTGGGTAGTGCTGGAAGCTTGTGTTTTGTCTTGCTCTTTGAGTTTTTCAAGCTCTTGTTTTGAATCTTTTGGTTTTAAGATGTTTGTTTATTTGTATTTGAGTTGTTTTGTTTATCGAGTTGTATTTTGCATTTTGTACTTTGTTTGCTGGTTCATTCATTACCCGATTAAGAACATTGTTTCAATCAAGTGCGCTCTTGGCCAATTCAATCCCATGTCCATTTCCATGCAAATGTGGTGCTCGTGATGCAAAAATAACAACACTTTTCATAAAAACTACGAGGTTTTATTCCGATTATGGTTTTTTATAAAAGAGGAATTCAAGTTTTAAATCAAATAAAACCTATCTGAAGCTATACATTGTGCTAATGCTACCAAACGAAAAGAAACTAAGCAAAAGTACAAAAATTCAGTGCCAATTGCCTCATGCCTGAGAGGCCCTCTTCGTCCTCTTCTTCGGAGAAAAGGACTCAGGGGCACTATCTTCGTCGGCTGTTATGGCTCGCCTTTTTCGCGCCCCCTTTCGGAAACTTGAAAAGAAGCCTTATAATTCCGACTCCTGTGGTTCTGAATCTAATCTCACAAGTGCAATGTGAAATTGATAAACACTAAAGAGTCCAAATCTGGCAAATCTTTTGGAAAATTAATTTTAGTATCAAAAATGCCAAAAATGGACTGCTTTGCTAGATACAGAGTCGTCACCTAAATATTTTTTATTTTGGGGAAATTTAGGAAACCCCTGACTCGTGCCAAAGGCCACGTGTCCATCATCACCAAAGTTGCCTCGGCTCGGGAACTTAGGTACGAGAAGAGAAGGTCATGAATCGAGCACCCCCGCTGGCCCGATCAAAGATCGACCTCTACTAATCATGATATGATTTTTATCAACATTATGTGCTCTTGTTCCGGTTATTATGCTAGCTTTACTATGTGATGCGCACAATCAAGTATAGACTAGTTTGCTCAATTTGGAACAATTCAACTCATGTTTGTTTGGGAAAATAGTTTGAATTTGGCACCTCAAGTGGGCTTAAAGATTGCGGATTTGCCACCAAACATAGTGGGCTTCAATCTGATTTGCCACTCAATAAAGTGGGCTTAAAACGCACATTTGTTTAATCATCCCAATTCAAACAGCAAGCCTTCATCCACAGGCATTCAAGCAGTTTAGCATTTAAGCACATAGCCTCATGGCAAGCATGCTAAACATGGCAACATTCACACTTATGCAAGTATGCTAAAGCGTAAAAACTCACCTAGTACTCCAAGCTTAAAAGATATGGGTTAGAAAAATAATGCATGATTCCTAACTATGCCAAATGTCTAATGCAATGCCTGCGATATGCAATTCAATAGGCTCGGCTACTAATATGACATATGAAGCAATACAAATAACATGCGATTAAACATGTATTCAAAGAAGGTATTTGAAATTGCAATGCAGTTTGAATGATGCGCAGAGCCTCGGTGTATGCAATACAAGATGAATGGATGCAAAGGACGTGTGGTTGGAAGACATACACATGTGCACGCACGCACACTTATTACAACATTATGCCCTCGCGAAGGAGGGTTCGAATGAATAAAAGCTAACTAACTAACTAGGCTAATTAAGCTAACTATTACAACACTTAAAAGGATTAACTAACTATTCTAATCTAATTAAGTGAAACAAATAAATAATTAACTATCTAAGTTAATTAAATATTACAAAGCAAACTAATTAGCTAAATACTTAACTAATTAATTACAAAGCAACTAAGCTAATTAATTACAACATGAACTAATTAACTAATCTACTTGAATAATTACATCACTTGCAAGCATTAGCTACAACGAATTAACTAAACAAAAGGCCATGGGAAACGAGGGATGCATGCATGCTCGATTTTTCACCCGAAAGGCCACTATTTTGCTGCTGCAAGCATCTGTTGCACAGAATCACTTACGCTTTCTGCTTCTCCAGATCAACTCTATTTTTCCTCAGGAGCACACTATTGAATTTGCATTCGTGGCTGATAGTGGGGCCTGTCGGCCGTTGCTGATGGTCGGTTGGCCAACAATGGTGGCCGGTCAACTACTGATGGTGGTCGGTTGGCTACTGGTGGTGGTTATCGGCCACCACTAGCTTGGACTTCCTTGCTACAAATAGAGCAAAATAGTGTACTTTTTGAAGGTTTGTTTGTACTGTTACCCTCCTTATCATCAAACAAGTTCAAAGGAGTGATACTCTTGGCTCTCAAACCATCAACCAAGCAATTTCATTGCATGATGGCCAAAGAACCAAGTTTGTACAAGTTTAATGAGTGCAAAACAAGACTCAAATGACCATCACCCTATCATGCTTGATTAAGGGCAATGGGGACCTAGGAAAATTGCATGTTTCATCACTTTTGCGTATGAAATGTTCGATTTTCCTTGTGTTCAAACTAACGATCGATTTTAACACATGCAATGCAACACAAAGAAGTGCTTATCTTGCCACTTTTACTTACCAATTTTGTTTACACATTTTAATTACCAAATCATTCTTTAATCAATTAGTCCATTGGTGAGTGTTTTCTAAGGTAAAAGAAGTGTCAACCAAGGCATAGTTGAAGGCATGAGAGAAGCTTCATGCCATTGGTAATGAACCCTTAAAGGAGGATTAAACCATTAAGCATGAGCCTCCATCTCAAGCTTAAACAACCCTCAAAGCAAATGAAAAAGTGAAGAAATGAGGGAGATTGCAGAAATTATAACTGCTGAAATTAGGTGAGAAAAAGCACTAAAACATCCAATCAACTCAAATGAATGATGGTTAAAGCCTTAAAACACCAAGGTAGTGAAAGGACTTACACTACAACTATGTAATACAAGACTCAAAAGGCACCAAACAGCCAAAATAGTGGCAAAATAGTTCAAAAAAGAGTGTAAAACATGCTGGACTTGAGCCACAAAAAGCTAAAACATTAAGATAATACATGGGGCTAACTAGGCATGCAAAGAAGACACAAGGAGGGGAGGCTAAGCCCTCCAAATTTGGACTTCAAAATGAGTTTTTTGCCACTGAAAAACCTCTGAAATTCAGTGGTTAAAAGGCCCAAAAAAGTTGGTTTGAAAGTGATGAACAAAGGCACAAAAACTTTACAAGCAAAGAAGCAAGAAGAGTGAACAATCCCTTAATTGAAAATGGCCTCAAATCAACACTTTTAATCCATAAAAACAAAGTTTTTTACAGTTCAAAAATCAGCCTCAAAACAATTGAAAAAGATGGCAAAGCAAGGGAACAAAACAAATATAAAGAGAGAGTGTTATACCTCTTGAAGCCAAGACACGATTTGGCCAACAATCCAAGCCAAAAACCTCCTCTTAGAGCTCAAAACAAGTCCCAAGCTACCTCCGTCCAATGACTAGCAACTTCTATCAAGGGTGTGTAGGCAAAAGTGTAAGATTTGTGAGCCAATGTGTATAAAATTACAAGAAAGAGATGGAGAAGTCTAGAGAGAGAGAGAGAGAGAATTTGGTTCGAAATTTTCTAACCCTAAAAAATGGGGGAGGAACCTCCATATATATAGAAAAACAAGTCTTGAGCTTAGAAACATCCCACCATACACGTGTAGGGAGATGCAGCTCAATGTGCCAACAGCTAGCACTGTTGTCAACAAATATCTGGAAAAAGACACTGGTAGCCATCAGCCACCACTAGTAGCCAACCGGCCACACCAATGGCCGACAACCATGAGGCATGGCCGACAACCTATGGTGGTGGCCGATAGGTCACCACAAGTTCCAGGCTTGAAAGAACAAGGTTTTGGTCCAAAACAAAGCACAAAATGGACAAGCTTTAAAGGCTCAAAGACAGGGCGTGCCACCGAAGACTTTGGGTACTCAAAGCGTACAAATAAAATCTTAATCATCGAGTGCACAAGTCTTGAGGTCGGTCAAAAATGGGGTGTCTACAACTCTGTTGTCTGAATTTGTCTCTAAACCCGAGCCGGAATCGTCTCCGCTCTCTGCCCCAGAACCTACCTTGACATCATCACCATCGCTCTTAAAACCAGAGCCGATACCATTGTCTCCACTCTTTGATGACTCAGAATGCTAACTCCTTGCCTCCTCAGAGTCGCTGGTCTCAGCATCGTCATCGCTCAAGATGGGCTCTGGAGGATTGCTTTGGCCCTGGGTACCCCTGTCTCTGTCTCTCCTCCCTGCTACTGGAGGATGTACTGCTGGTGTCGGTGTTGGTGCTGCTGCTACCATTGGTGCACTCGGCATAGATGGGATCTAAAAAGGACAGTTGTCACATATCAGTTTCAATATGTGTATCAGATGGAAGCAAGGTACGCAAAATGAGTGTATGAAGAAGTCAAATATAGTGTGTAAGTACAGTGTGCGAATGCAGTGTATCGGTGTAGTTTGGAGATAACTATAGTTGAAATGCTAGTGTATTAGTGGAAAGATGATAGCATGAAGTGCAAACTGAAGAAATTATCGAGATGTCATGGAGACTGAGCAGCGTCTCTCTCCTCTGTATCATGCCCATCAATTAGGCTATTAGTTCAAGAGCGCCCCCCGTGTACTCAATGGATGCCTGCAAATGCATTTGGATGATCATTGTTTGAGATAAACATATCTGAAATAAAATGTGGGGTGCAAATTGGAAAGTATGGTCCATACCCGAGTCAGACCTCGAACCCCGACAAGCTCGTGCCCAGCCGTGGCAGGCTCAATCGAGACCTGGTAAGCATCTGTAATATATCGCCAGCATGTCAGTGCGGTGGGAAGCTTTGGCGAACCGGTCCTCTGCCTCACCCGAGGAGCCCACCTAGCACGGGCCCTGGTTGCCCTAGTCTCCCTGGTCACTCTAGGCGCCTCTCTTACAGCAGAAGCTCTCGCCCCTTGCCTCCGCAAGTGCCTATCAAAGGTGGCATGAGGTGCGTCTAAATAAAGATCGCGTAGTCACCATCTGCCCTGAAGTAATCAGCATCCAAGCCCACCATAAACTGAGTGACCTCGTCAACGGACATGCTATCTGTTGATCTCATGGACTTTGGTGGCACCATCGGAATGATTGGGTCAGGCAGACCCACAATCTGGTGAACGAACCGCTCACTCAGGAACTAGGCCCGGCAGACTGGACCCTCAAGTAGAATGTGAAAGCGAGAAGTGGCCATGGCCTCAGCGTACTGGTCTTGTATTCCAGCTGGCATCATGGCCTATGGCTGCCACGTGATCTTCAAATAGGGAGTGTACAGATTGTTAGTTGTTGTCAGTTGCTAAAGTGTGAATCAAAACAGTTGTAAGGCAAAAATGACTGTGTTTTGGGTTACTTCGTGGGCAGCCACTGTATCGAAATAGTGCCGGAAGAATGTGAACGACTCGCAGCTCCGATGCTGGCACCTGCTATCATACTACCTTGAATAAGGGACTACCAGTAGGAGCTCCTCCACGGGCTCTAGGGCAAGAGTCAAAAAATAGGCATACACCCATAGCTGCGAAGAAAATGCAGTGATGTGTGAACACAATGTATGAACCAATGCAGAAAGTGCAAAGCAAAAAGCACAATGTATGAATAGATGTAGAAAGTACAAAGCAGAAAGCACAGGTATTGAATAGATATAAGGCAGAAAATGTAAAATGCATAGAGGGAACTGAAATGCATACCTTCCATGCTCGCCAATGGCCTCCAATCAACTCTCTCCTTAGGCGGGAGGTAGAGCTTATGTATCCATATAGGGTGGCAAGGCTAGCTCCACCCCAATCATAGAAGCGCACCTGAGGAAGGGTCACCAGGGCACTCAGTATGTATAAGCCCATAATGTTCCACCTGTTCGAAAACAAGGTGGTACCGAGGACAAACATCAGAAAACCCCCAGCGTACTGCTCCATCTCTGGCTCACTTCCTCTGAATCGCTCAGCAAACTAGCTATACCTGACCATGCCTGTCCGATATAAGGGTGGATGCGATCCTAGCAGCTCGACCCAAGCCGCCTCCCACTCTCCCATGTCTGTGTCAAAAGGGATCGGATCACCTCCTACTCCTAAGCCAGTGAGCATGGCAAAGTTGTAGGGAGTCATCGTCATCTCCCCGGCAGTGGAAAAGTGGAAGGAGTTGGTGGTTTCCCACTACCTCTTTAAAAGTGCTCCCAGAAGAGGACGACTAGCGATGACCTGCGTCAGGCCGAAGCAGAAGAGGCCGAAGCCAGTCTCGTCCGCAATGTCGAGAACTCCAATAGGGAGCTTGTCGCACCAATCTCGTACAGTCGTGGCTCCGTACCCTCTGAAGGCACGAGACTCGGCTTACGGCAAAGAATAGACGAATCAGATAAGGTAGTAATGAAAGTACAGTTAGAGAAAAGACAGTGCAAGGAATAGCAGTAAAGAAAGGTAGGAATGCATGAAAATAGAGTTCATACCTCAATGGCGATGGATGAAAGGTGAGAAGCTAGCTCCCTCAGCAGGAGGTCCTTTGGTACACCGAGAATCAAGTCACTAAAGTGCCTAATGCCATCAGCGGGCCAGATGTATGTGCCCCCATGGTACCTCATTGGATCAAAAAGGCATACCTTCAATGGTAGTGGCTTAGGCTCGAACTCTGCTACGAGGTCGACCCCAATACCTCCAGCCACCTCAACGATAACCGACTCATCTGCTTTGGGAACAAGTGGGAATATGGAGGGAACCTTTGGAAGGCCCCCGTCATGTTGTATATCACCCGTCATCTAGAAAATGGGTGAAAAATGGGTGAAAAGTGAAGACAAATGGAGAAAATAGGGTAAACTTGGAAAAAGTCAACCCTAGGAGAGAGAAAATGAAAGAAAAAGTCAAAGTTGGAAAAAGTGCACGAAACTCGAGAGAAACTCGAGGGGAACAAGCCTAGAAGGGTGAAAACGAGGAAAAAAATGTCGAAATCAAGTTTTGATCGGTTCAAAAGGAAGAGAATTAAGAGGATTTAGCGAATAAAGTTTGTGTAGGGCATTGGAAAACGCATAAAAGGCTCGAATCTAGAGAGGGAAAGTGTTTAGAGAGAGAGAGAGGGAGGATTTTCGGACATGAGTTTATGAGGAAATGAAGGGTCAAGGCCTGTACTTAAAGACCCAAGGCAAAATGTCTAAAATGCCTTGAGTCTACCATTGATGGCTGGTAGGTGGCTGGCAAGGCTCACTGGTGGTTGGCAAGGCTGTTTAGTGGCCGACAGGTGGCCAGCAGCCTCCCCCTAAGTCGTGATGCTATTTTGTGTCTTTGTTTTCCAAGAGTTGCAAGGAAGGTTCACTGTTGGGCCTAGATTGTCTCTACGGAAGCTCAAAACTGTGTTTTCGGCGCACGATGTTCATCACTTGTCAACATGAATGAGGTGTATCCTTTTTAAACATATTGAAATTCCTCTGAGAGGTAAATTGGAAGGTGTCATTGAAGGTTGCTTTTATTTGTTTTGCCTTCGTTCTCCTTTCGCTCTATATTGTTGCATAGAATATGCATTTCACATATACGTGTCCTGTATGCGCGTCTTGCATTGGTTATGATTCACGCATAGAATATGCTCTTGCTCTTATTTCATGCATAGAATATGCTTTTGGTTTCTTGTATAGAACATGCTATCAATCATGCATAGATTATGCATAGAATATGCTTTAGTACCTTGCATAGAACATGCATTCACTTAACTTCATATCTCGGTTGTTTATCTTGCATAGAATATGCATTGTCACTATATCGCACGTTATTTATGTTAGTTATGCTTTCGCAAACAGGAAAGTTCTTTTCTTTATTCCTTTGCCAATACAGGCAAACGATATTGTATGTACGGTTCATTAGGAGGAGTTTCGGATAAAGTCATTTGTGTCTTGATAGGAGAACCTACACTTATTCACTTTGTGCATCTATTGCACACCCCTCTGTTGTTTCATCTCGGGACGTGCAAAGCACGACCTCGAGCAATTGTTTCTCAGGACGCGTGAAACGCTGCCCTGGGCGGGTTTCATCTTGGGACGTGCGAAGCGCGAGCCCCAACGATTTTTCTTGTATGTCTGGATGCGTAAAATGTGATCCCAAGCAATTTTTTTTATCTCGGGATGCGTGAAATGAAACCCCGAGTGTTTTTCATTTTCTGTTCCTCAGGACATGTGAAATGCAACCCCGTGTGGTTTTTGTTCTCAGTTTCTCAGGATGCGTAAAACGAAACCCTGAGTGGTGTTTTCTTTCCTCGTCTTTTGTTTTGGCATGGTTAGAGTCTGTGTTGGTTTTAAACTTGAAGCTGCTTATTCATGTCATTATCTCGTTATTTTTCTGATTGTCTTGTTATTGCTTATTGCATCATCTTGCATTATCATGAGTTTTCAAAATAGTAGGCTTTGCGTGGTGTGTGAGTCCAGCTTTCAAAGTTGCATTGTGAATATCATTCGCATTTGGCCTCAGAACTACGCTGGTTTGATTTTTTGTAAAGGGATACGTAGGCAGCCTATGGGTGCAACCATTTATTTCTGTCTTCATGGTTTGTTTAAGTCTTACCGCCTTGTCAAAATGGGTTGTCTTCGGGCTTTGACATTCACTCATGTCATTTCATGACTCTAAGTTCTGTCAAAGAGGGAAAACTATAGACACCTCATTTTTGATGGCCCTTACGACTTGGACACCAATGTATGCACACCCGATGATGAGTTTATATGCTTGTCAAGCGCTCGAAGTCCTCGGCAGAATGCCACAGCTTTGAGCCTTTCAAACCCAGCACCCTTGTTGCCTCATTCTTGGACCAGGCCTTAGTCCTTCAAGCCTGCAACCCTTGGTGGCCTGCCGGCCACCCTTTGGTCTGCCAGCCATCACTTTTGGGCTGCCGGCCACTGATGTGGCTTGCTGGCCACCAGTGATGGCCGGCCGGCCACCACTGATGGTCGGCCAACCGCCAGTGTATTTTGTAGATATTTTGTGATAGCTGTGCCAACTGTTTGCACAGATGCATGCATCTTCAACCATGTGTAGGGCTGGATATCCTTGTAGAGAATTCATGTTTTCTATATATAGGAGACCTCTCTCTCATGTTTTAAGGTTAGAAAATTTTGATATCCAAATTTTTCCTCTCTCTACAATTCTCTCTCTAGCGAATTCCTACACTTTTGCCTACAAATCCTTGGCCTTTGCCTATACACCCTTAACCGAATCTTCTCAACTGTGAGTTAAGGTGGTTTTAAGCTTGGTTTGAGCTCTTGAAGGGTGTGTTGTCTTGGTTTTGTTGCTTGAATTGCTTCTTCTCTTCAAAAGGTATAAGGCTTTGCCTATTTGCTTGCTTTCTTCGCTTTTATTCCTACTGTTTTTTCATTCTTTTTGGGCTATCAAAACTCTATATTTTTGGGCTGAAGCTTGGGTCTAAGGGCCATTAAAGGTTGAGGGGTTGATAGCCCTTCTTTGTACCATGTTTTGGAGGGCGTTGCCCTTGTGTTTCCCACTCTTTTACTATCTTTTTTCTAAGCTTTTAAACACTGATTTTCAAGGCTTTTTCAGTGGCCAAAATCATATTTTGAAGTCCAAATTTGGAGGGGTTAGCCTCCCCTCCTTGTGTCTTGCTTACTAGCCTAGTTTGTGCCATGTTTTAGCATGTCAATCTAACTATTTTTTTGTCTTAATTCCAGCAAGTTTTAGGACTTATTCTAGGTTGTTCTAGCACTGTTTTGGGATGTTAGTTGCATTTGAGCTTTGTTTTGCATGCTTGTAATGTAATAGTCCTCATGAGTTTGGTGTTCTGGGCCTTAAACACCATCTTATTTGAGTTGATAACATTTATTTATGCTTTTCTCACTCATTTTTAGCACTAATAATCTCTACAACCTCCCTTCTTTCTTGGCTTTTGTTTTGCTTTAAAAGTGGTTCAAACAACTTGTTTGTTTAAAGCATGAGATTGAGATGTCTTAATGGTTTAATCCCTTAGGGATTCATTATCAACGGCATGATGTCTCTTTCATGCCTAAAACAACTTTTGGTTTGAGCCTTCTTTCCATTAGAGGACTTAAATTCACCCTTTGGACTCAATTGATTAAAGAATGTTTGGTAACTAAAATGGAGTAATTAAAATTGTGGCTAAAAATGGTAAAATATAATAATTTGGTCGTGTTCAATCGGATGTTAGATGAACACATGGAAGCTTGAACCATTTCATACTCATTCGTGATGAAATGACTTAAGGTTCCAAGGTCATGACTTCCCTTGAGTTTTCATAAAAGGGAGGTGGTATGAGTCTTTTTTTTGTTACATTTATTGAATTTGCACACTTCGGTTCACAAGCTATCATGCAATGAAATTGCTTGAGTTGGTGGTTTGTGGCCAAAGTTCACTTCCCCTTTGATTTGTTTATGAAAAGGAGAGGTGAGTTGTGCAGACAACCCTGGAAAATACCTTGTATATGTTCTGTTTGTCCTCTGTTGTAGCAAGGAGACCTGGGCAGCAATGGCCGGCAGACCACCTTTGATGGCCGGGCGGCCATCACTGGTCGGTCGACCTCTGTTACAAATTTCAACAGCATGTCTGTAAGGTAGAGAAGAGTTATTCTGGAAGTAGGCAACATTGTATGTGTTCTATTGCGCAACAGAGGCTCTCCAGAAGCAAAACGGTGGTCTTTTCGGGTGGAAACCGAGCATGCGCATGAACATCCCACGCATCCCAAGGTGAAGTAGTTAGCTTAATATTTAGATTGTTTAGCTTACTTAATTCTTTTAATTGCACTTGTGTTGTAATTATTTAATTAGTTGGTTAACTAGTTATTCAATTCCGTTGTTATTTAGCTAGAATAGTTAATTTGTTCATTTGTTGTAATAATTGGTTAAGTAGTTTAGCTAATTTCATTTGTTTTTTTAATAGTTAGGTTAATTAACTTAGCTTTCATTAGTTAGTTAATTAGCTAGTTAGTTTATTCAGACTCGGTTTTGTGAGAGCGCAATGATGTAATAATGTGTATGTCTTCCAACCCTACGTCTTTCTCCCTTTTATTTACTAGCTTATGATGGTTAGTTTAGGGACATCATGTTTTGTTTAGCATACTTTATGTTTGCATCCATTTGTATTGCATGCACCGAGGCTCGGCACATCATTCTAACTGCATTGTTAGTTTAAATACTTCTTTGAATATGTACTTAGACCGCATGTTATCAAAATTGTTTCATATGCCATGTTAAGTAGCTGAGCCTATTGATTGCATATCGCATGTGTTGCATTAGTCATATTGCATAGTTAGGAATCATGCATTTTTCTAACCTATTTTTTTTGGCTTAGAGTACTAGGTGAGCCTTTACTCGTTTTAGCATATTGCAAGAGTGTGATTGTTGCCATGTCTAGCATGCTTACAATGAGGCTAATTGCTTAAGTGTTATAACTGTTTGAATGCCTGTGGATGAAGGCTTGTTGCTTGAATTGGAATAATTTGAGTACTGTTCATATGCGATCACTTTTTCAAGTGGTACATATTTCGAAACAATTTTAAAAAACAAACATAACTCGGAATGTTCCAATTGTTGCAATTTAGTCTATACTTGTGTGTGCGCATCACATAGTAATACTAGCCTAATAAACCGAAACAAGAGCATATAATGTACATAAGATCCATATCATGATTAGTAGAGGCCGATCTTTGATCGGGCGAACGGGGGTGCTCAAATGCATTCATGATCTTTTCCTCTCGTACCTAAGTTCCCGATCCGAGACAATCTTGGTGATGACAGACACATGGCCTTTGGCATGAGTCATGGGTTTCCTAAATTTTCCAAAATAAAAATATTTAGGTGGTGACTTTGTATATGGAAAAACAATTCATTTTTGGCAATTTGATTCAAAATTGATTTTCCAAAAGATTTGCCGGATTTGGACTCTTTGGTGTTTATCAATTTCACATTACTTGTGAGATTAGATTCAAAACTGCGGGAGTCTGAACTATAGGGCAATTTCGCCTTCCGAAAGAGGGCGCGAAAAAGTCGAGGTACAGTCAGTACTCTCTAAACTGTTAAAATTATTGATTTTCTCATATTTATATTTATATATGATGTTTTTGATATTAATTTCTGGAAGTTTGTTTTTGATTCATTCTGTGCTAGGGTTTATATCTTTGAATTTTTAGAAGTTAAAATTTTGGGTGTTTATCGATAAATTTGATTGGATGAAGACTTTTATGCCTATGATTGAGTTGAGTATATTTTATTTCAAGATTTCATTACTTGATCAAAAATTAGCAATGCATTTTTATGCGTGCTACTACAATTAAAGCACCTTGGATAGCTCGCATTGTTTGTGTAAATCTCTGCAAAGCAAATTAGATATGAAGACCTCTTTCAATACCCCCTTAACAAAAGTTTTATATACAATTTCTGCAAAGGGAATGGAAAAACCTAGAAATCTGTAATTGAAAGTCAGCTTGATGCTGACCATGGATTGTAGCCTCACATTAGTTCCATCCATTAGCGAGACAAGAAATGAAGAGATCATTACAGTTGTGCCCAGCATCAATATGTAGTTCTGAAATGCTAAGAAAACAGTTTCAGCTCCAACATAATACGTAAATGAATATATGAAAAGAAAAAAAATTTAGTATGAAGGCAAACAGTTTCTGATGCTTCATGAGAAAATGATCAAGGTTTCTTATTTCACATTCAACACCAATGTCTGTATTAGTCCCAAAACTGGTGAATTCTGTTGAGCTTCTAACAATTAAATTTTTTATAAATAAAGGAAGAAGAAGAAGAAAAAGAAGAAGAAGAAGAAGAATATGGTATAGTAAGACTTCCAGTTCATGGAAAAATGGAAATCTTATTTTCTTCACAATATACAAAGGTACAAATTAATATACACATCTAGATAGCAAAACCCCATGGTATATTTCCTCATTGATAAAAATCTAGGCACTTAAAACAAGATAAGTGAGTATACCACTCCATTGCTTAATATGTTTCTATTTGGAAGATCTACTTTCACTATCTATTCCAATGATCCAATCAACACTTTTTTTTAATATCTTTGCAAGGTATATATATGTATCTTACGCTTTATACAAGGGGCATTAAAACTGTATAGAGCTGCATTTAAGTTCATCACCCCTGACTAAAGAAGCAAACAATTAACTGACGAAAATAACATTCTTTTTGTGTGCCCTAAGTAGAATTCTAGCTAGACAATTATGGTAGCCAAATTATGTCACTAAACAATCAATATCACATCATCCCTAATTGTTTTTCTTCTTTTTGAAAACAATACAAGTAGTCCTAACCCTTTTAGTCGATATGCCAAGTTTTGAACTCACCTCCCTCAATTGATATTTCCCATGGTTCACCGAATAACCATTAGATGAATAGCTCATTGATCATTCCAATGGTTAAGACCATGAATCCTGCTTTGACTATGGCAGCCTGTCAAGAGTCATGTCTTTGATTCAACTGTAAAATCCATGTCTTCAACCATGATACATTGCATTTTAATCTACTTATCTTGTTTATTTATGCATGTTCTTGGCAACAAAGAGGGAGAGAGAGAGAGAGAGTAGAAAATACTACTAGTTTAGTCCCACTAGAAGTAGTTGAGGGAAGGAAAAAAAAAAAAAACTAATCACAACACTAGAGTATAAGAATATAAGAATTTGGATTTGGTAAAGGTCTTTTCATAAATTTCCAAATAACTTACTGGTTTGGTATAGAAACAATAATTAATTTAAAAGACATAGTCACACTGTTGAACAAGTTGGTAGGAGTGGGTAACAGAAAATGTCCTATTTGGGTGAGTTTGAATTGTGTTTATTAGCTAACCATATTCAAATTTTTGTTTTTGCACTCTAATTTTATGTTACCAACTTCTAGTTTGGATTGGCCTAATAGCAAATGAATGATAACACATCTAATACCTGGAAATCAATGTATAGAATCATATTGGCCTTTTCTTTGCCATTTAGAAGAATCACCTATTCAAGATATTAGGATTTAAGGATAATGTCTTTCTTTATTTGTAATGGGGATTTTGGAATGGATAGGAGTTGGATGCAACTTCATAATAGAAGGTTATATCAATACATTAATGGGGTAAAAGAATTTATCGTGTTTGCTCGTGATCATATGAAATTAGGGATGAGTAAGGTTTGGTGTCCATGTAATAGATGCAACAACCGTACCCAAAAAACCATAGATGAAGTTGGAATTCATTTGTTTGCATACGGGGTTGTCACAACTTACACTAGGTGGGTGTATTATGGGGAAGACTTTGACTTAAATGACAGTGATCCCTTGGAAAGTGAAAATGACGAATATTTCAATGATATGATAGAGAAATCAAATTCTCCCTATATTGAGGTGCGAGAAATTATCCATGACATACATAGCGGACCATCCACATTTGTTTACTGGGGAAGCATCTAGTAGTCGTAATCCTGACTTGTCTGGTGGTCATGGTGGTAAAACAAATACATTTGCAAGATTAATGAGGGATACAGAACACAAATTGCATCCGAATTTCCACTGATATTCCAAATTATCATTCATTGATAAGCTGCTACATCTAAGGATGCTCAATAAATGGAGCAACAAATCATTCATGATGATGCTAGAACTGTTGAAGGATGCCCTTCCCATCGGTGAAACGCTCCCACGAAAATTCGAGATTTGGGCCTTGATTATCAAAAAATACATGTATGTAAGAATGATTGTGTACTTTTTTGGAAGGAGTATGAAAATGAAGATAAATGCCCTACTTGCAAGGAGCCTAGATAAAAATTTCATAAAGGTAAAGGTAAAAGGATCCCTCACAAGGTTCTGTGGTACTTTCCTTTAAAACCAAGGCTACAAAGGTTATTTATATCAAGGAAGAGGGCTATTGATATGAGGTGGCACAAAGATAAATGCATAGAGGAGAAAAATGTAATGCGCTATCTGGAGGACTCTGAAGCGTGGAAGGGCTTTGACAAAAAGCATGAGTCATTTTCCAAAGATCCTTGAAATGTTAGTCTCGGACTAGCAAGTGACGGCTTCAATCCATTTGGGAATATGAGTATCTCATATAGCATATGGCCAGTTTTATTGTCCCATACAATTTGCCACCATGGAAATGCATGAAAGATCCATTTTTAATGATGCCTTTGCTTATTCCTGGGTGTAGAGCTCCTGGATTTGACATTGATGTGTTTTTATGTCAGCTAATAGATGAGCTAAATGAGTTATGAAAGGTAGGGGTAGAGACCTACGATGCATCAGGTGGCTCTAATTTTCAATTGTGTGCGGCATTATTATGGATTATGAATGACTTCCCTACATATGGTAACTTATCCAGTTGGAGCACCAAAGGTAAATTGACTTGTCTGTCATGCACTGAGAATGCATCTCACCAATACTTGCATCATTGTAGAAAAACTTGTTACATGGGACATCGTCATTTTTTGCCGCATGATCATTTTTTTGTGAACAAGCAAGTCATGCAATGGTGAGCCAAAGCTTAGGTTAGAATCAAAGTTGTTGTCAGGAGAGGAGGTTTTGGGACAATTAGGGCATATAGACCCATCATTATTTGGGAAAATAGATCAATGTGGGAAGAAGCGAAAACATTGTCCTCAATGTTTAAATTGGAGGAGCATTTTCTTTGATTTACCTTATTGGAAAACCCTCAAAGTTCATCACAACCTTGATGTTATGCACATTGAAAAATATGTATGTGATAGTGTTCTAGGAACATTGATGAACATTGATGGAAAAACCAAGGACACATACAAGGCTCATCTTGATCTAATAGATATGGATATAAGGCCTAAATTACATCCAAGGGAAGTACATGGCCAAACATTCCTACCTCCTGCTTGCTTCATGTTGTCTTTAACCGAAAAGAGGGACTTTTGTGAATTCTTGAGTTCAATTAAACTGCCAGATGACTATGCATCAAAAATATCACATTGTGTGAACACTAGCAACTGTCGAATTACAGGGTTGAAAAGCCATGATTGCCATGTTATCTTGCAAAGATTGCTTCCTATTGCTCTACGTGGATGTTTGAAAAAGGATATGAGCAAGGCATTAATTGAGTTTAGCTTGTTCTTTAAGGAGTTATCGTTAAAGACATTAAGAGTTGATGTCTTAGAACAACTTGAGAAAGATATTGTTTTAATTTTGTGCAAGCTCGAGAAGATATTTCCACCATATTTTTTTTGATATTATGATTCATTTATCCGTTCACTTATCGTGTGAAGCAGTCCTTGTAGGACTGGTGGAATACAGGTGGATGTATGGATTTGAAAGGTACATGCATATTCTTAAGGGTTATGTGCACAACAAAGCTTGTCTAGAAGGATCTATTACTGAAGGTTACATTGACAATGAGGCTCTCACTTTTTTCTCTTTGTACTTCCATGAAGGTGAGACTATATTTAATAGACCTGAAAAAAATTATGATGGCCCTATTGAGGCATCACAAGATGGAGACTTGTATGTATTTAGGCAAAAGATTCATGGATTAGGAGCTGCAATTAATGATGTGTTGAATTTAACGGATTTGAAGAAAGTTTGATGGTACGTATTGAATAATTGTGATGAAGTTCAACTGTATATGCAGTAAGTAAACTACCATGTGATTATATTCATTAAAATATTTTACTTTTTGAATTATACTATTTCCCCAACCATTCGTGTCGAATAATGTTGTTACAATTTATAGGCCATAGATGGATGAACTTGAAGGACAAGGTTTCACAAATATGCAAGAGAGGCTAAAATCAGAGTTCCATATATGGTTTCTAAAATACATAGAGTTATAATTTTTTAACATTATTTGTGCATTTAAATAATGAATTTAAATGTATGCTAATGCATTTCATATTATCAATGGAATTAGGTCACAAAGCTGCAAGTTGAAGGGACAATGGATGCTTCCAATCAACTTATGAACTTAGCATAAGGTCCCAATAACCGAGTGACACGCTACAATGGTTGTATCATTAATGAAATTTGGTTTCGCACTTAAGATTGTGAAATGTTCCGAAAAACTCAAATAGTGGATTGGTTGTGAAGGGAGATCATAAAGGGAAGCATAATGATTTTTGTGGTGTTGTTAGAGAGATAGTTGAGTTGAAATATCTAGGTGGGAATAGTGTGTTTCTTTTTAAGTGTGATTGGTGGGATGTTGGCAACGGAAAAATTGAAATAAAAGTTGATGAGTTTAACTATATCAGTGTAAATGTTACGAAGACTTGGTACAAAGATAAACCATTTGTGTTAGCATACCAGGCTGAACAAGTGTTTTATTTGAAATATACGAAGTGGGGCAATAATTATTGAGTTCTACAAAGAGTATTACCATGGGCTATCTATGGCATCTTAGTGAAAGAGAATGAAGAAGAAGAGGAAGAGGAAGACAAAGACAAAGATGAACCATACCAGCAATTTGAGTTGTATGGGCTTGGGGATGTGGTGCACATTGATGATCAGCCCATAGAATTATGCAAAGAAGACATGAAAATGATATATGTTGATATTACTAGCAAATCTCATGAGAAGGAATTTGAAGTTGATGATGAAGTGCTCATTAATGATAATAATGCGGATGATGACGACATTGACATGGATGATCAAATTGATGATGATATGATTGATGATGATAGTGATCTAGAAGATGAAATTGATGAGAATGATATCTATCGATGAATATTTAGTTTTGTTTCCAAATGATTTCAATTTTAACATCATGCAAGATTTATAATTGCTATTGCTTATTTCCAAAGTGTGTTTGTAATTAAAAACGAACATTATCATATTTATCCTTTAAGATGGAAAAACTTGAGAAAAGGTACTGTGTGTACTTCTGCTTCTAACTACCTTATTTTGAAGTTGTATGCTTTGTTTTGCTGTTTGTTTTTAGTATCATATTTATCATATTACCTTATTTTAAGATTTTGTGTTTGATGTTCATGCTATTAATTGGATTGTAAATTTCTACTGATCATAGGGATCTTGCGGATTTTAGGATGGGCATCAATCCTAGAGCCCTCATTATGAGCAGAGAGGAATTTAAAGCTCAGAAAGCTGATATAAGGAGGAAGCGTGAAATGGAATCACTACAACATATAAGAGCTTTAGAGACCAAAGTTTTTAGTCTTTAAAAGTGAAAATTTTGTTGCAAAAGATATTTAGAGACCAATTTTTATCATCATGAGGGTAGTCGCTAAGAGGTTGTCCCGAAAAGTAAAAAACAAGGCTTTTAGCAAGAAAATTTTGAAAATGTCACTAATAAATAGACTTTTAGGGACAAAATAATTTGGTCTCAAAATGGTTTATTTTTTGAGACAAAATTTGGTCCCAAAAAGATAATAATTCATCACTAATGTTCAATTTTCGTTGCTAAAAAATATAATAACAACATTTGTCCCTAAATTTTAGTTCTAAAACCTTAATTTTTTTGTAGTGAATCTATTGTTGCAAAGGTATTATCAATAAGCATCATTCCTTATTATCTATTATTATTGCTTGAGTTTTTGTTCCTAGGAAAAAAAGACAACATACACCTAGATGCCAAAAGGGTTTATTGGTTGAAGTAGTAGAGAGCTATTACTCTGTTTTTGATTTGTAGAATTTGTTGGTGCATAATTTGTTGTTTTTCATGTGATATGATCAGGCACCTGCACCTGCAGCTACTGCAGAAAAGGTCCTCAAGAAGACAAGTGCAAAACTGAGTGTACGGAAGGGAAAAATTCTTGAAGTAGTGAAGGAAGTGCCACTGGATCCTATGGAAGAAAAACTTTGCCAAGAAAGGTGAAATAATTGATCTCAGTGTTCTATTAGCAAGATATGGTATTTGAATAGATTATGAGAAGTTTACTTCCTAAATTTTTAGAGGAGAACTATTTTTATTAGTATGGCATTTTATTTGACAGCACTTTTGGATCTTACATTTATTAGTATGTCTACCAGAGGTAGAGGATAGGGAGGCTATGTGCCCAACAAATTAGAGCTACATCTTTTGCATCCACATCTACTCAGTCAATTCCTTCATCTATGTCAAAGTTTGTGCCCCCAATAGCTTCTACATCAACATCAGCATCTATGCATGAAGTTACATCATAATCTTCATGCTTGGATACTTTTAGCACAGACTGTTGTATTGCTAGTAGGCTTGAAAATATTTTAGTTTTATATTCTTTTTTGGTTGGTTGTTTATTTTTTTCATCTAATTCATATGTTACACATTGATGTGTTTTTTTCTATATGTTGTTTTTAGTAGACATAACCGAGCGTAAAAGAGTGTCGATGGTAGTGTGGTGACTTGTAAGATTTTTGTCTAAAAAATGTTTTTCGCTTTCCAAAAGTGAAAAATATTTTCGGTCTAAATAAGTTTGTTTTCTATTGACTTTCGTTTTTCATTGTACCATACACCAAAAAATATGGAAAACATTTCTTAAAAAATATTTTCTGCCCAAACAAACAAAATGTTACTCTTATTTTGTTGTTTTTGTTTTGCTTTTGTTTGTTTGTTTTTATTTTTTATAGTTTTTATTTATTTATTTATTTATTTATTTATTTATTTTTTGCATTAATCTTCTCTTGCTTTAATCTATTTAATCTTCTTTTTTGGTCAATATTACAGAGAAATCACCCACAATCTTAGTGTCAGGGTGGAGATGGTTAGGATTATGCTAAGGATTGACTACTCGAGGCTCTTTTGGCTACTATTTGTTGTTTTCTCTTATGAAAATCACGAAGAAAGCCTCGAATTTAGCTTTTGTGTGTCAAGTTAGCTATTTCTTCTTTTCAATTAATTTCTACGTCAAAACACATATAGAGTTCAAGTAATTATCTACTTCGAAGCTAGTTCGAAGATCTTCCTGTAGGAATTATTGAACAGATTTTTTAGGAAAATGCTATGAACCCCAAATAATCTACCAAATTTTCTACCAGACCTCTCACATGGGTGTGGACCCACACAAATTCACATGTGTGTGGGTCTCACACCTATGTGAAAGGTTTGGCAAAAAATTTAGTAGATTATTTGGAGTCTCTAGCCTAACTCGATTTTTTAACTCATAGCAATTATTGAACAAAATGTTGAACATATTTCTGAAAATAACTTGCGTTGATTCAAAAATCTGTTCCAAAAAGTAATTGAAACTTGTGTAGTTTAGATCTATGAGTTACTTTCATCAGTGAAGGATTTACTTTTTGTTTTTCAGATCTTTTTTTTTTTGGTAGATCTGTAGATCTTTCTTTTTTTGTGTAGTTGTTGTTGAAGATTGTTGTTGTTGTTGTTGTTATTGTTGTTGATGAAGATATAAAACAAAAAGATAAGATCCGTGTGTAAATTTGAATAGATCTGTGTTGAACAGATAAAAAAAAAAGTTTAAATTGCTATTTTCTCTCTTTCTCTAGCTTTTCTCAGTAGACAAACATATCTGAACAGATTGCAGATTGAATAGATAAAAAAAAGATAGAAAAATAATTTGAACATATAGATAAAAAAAATTCAATAGATAAGAAGTCCTTTTATCTATGTATGTTTGAGAATTTGAATAGATAAAGGGCAAAAATTTAACAGATAGAAAAAATTGAACAGATAAATAATTTGAATAGAAAAAAATTGAACAGATAGATAAAAAATTTGAATAGATAGAAAATAAATTTGAACAGATAGTCAAAATAGTTAGAAGATAAAAAAAAAAAAGTCAACAGATAAATTAAGGGGTAAAATTGAAATAAAATATCTTACAAAACAAACAAAAGGATTTCTCACCAAATTATTTCATAAATGGTGAACCTCTCACCAACAAAAAAAATATCCATTGGAGTTAATGCCTTATATCCTCCTTATCTTGAACATTTCAACAATTTTCTATAATAAATAACATTTTGTCAAAGCATTTTGTGATATTTTAGCATAGTAAATTCTAAATACTGTTACATCAATTTGTAACAATTTATATGTAAAGTGCATATTTATTATTTTAAAATAGCACAAAAATACTACACCATTAGAAATTCTTGTAATAGGAATGAGATAAAGAGTAATGTTAGGGACCCCAAATGTTTTACCAAATATTCTATTAAATGTCTCATAGGTGTGGAACTCATTTGGGACCCACATGGTGTGGGTCCCACACCAATATAAGACATTTGGTAAAACATTTGAGACCTCTAGTATTACTAAAAGATAAAAAAGTGAAAAAACTAAGGTTGTGTTTGGTATAGCTCTGGAATCTTAATTCTAGAGTTATTTTTAACACATTGTTTGGTTTAAGTTTTCCAAAATTGATTTCAAGTCACATTTCAAAACTTCTTTAAACACCTATTTGACAGGACAATGAGTTTTTGAATTTTAAATTTTGAAAAAAGCATTTTTGGTCTACCTGATCGTCCTCCTGGACATCCCCTCGGATATTTGGCCGATTGATCGGAACAATTTTTATTTTCTATTTTTTGCAAATGGCACCTGTTATTTGGGAAAAAAAAAGGGAATTTGTTTTTGATTTTTTTTAACAAAACTAATATATATATATATTTTAAATCAAAAATATTTTTAAAAAATAATTCAAACCAAATATACAATAAAGTTATTTTAAATAAGCAATTGAATATTTATTTTGAAAAAAATTATTTCCTTTGTAATATTTTCAATTAAAAAATTGATTAATGTTATTTTTTGTTAATAATTAATTTTTTTAATTGAATTTTAAAAAGAGTTTGGTTATGAATGTTAATCAGAATTTTCAATAGAGTTTTGAGTAGTGTGTTTGGTTATGAGTTATAACAATTTGAATTAAGTTTTAAAAACTCTTTCCAAAACTCATAACTGTAGACACCCCATTTATGACCGCTCTTAAGACTCGTGCGCCTTAGGTTGATCACTCGATGATGAAAGTTATGCTGTACAATAGCTCAATTTCTTCAGCAAGAAGAGCTTCTAAATCCTAACTTTACACCCTATTTTTGACCTTAAAACTCTTTTTTTCAAAAGATTCTTTCAAATGTTTTTACGATGTTCCGAGGCTCACATTTCGTTAAATATTGCACTTTTCAGTAAAGCGAGTAAGGACAAAGTGGAAATAAATGGAAGGGAGGTGAACTCTTTCAAAAATCTTTAAAAACTTCTTATTTATAGGTTTGGATTTGAAGAAAATAGGAGGGGATGGAAGAAAACTAATTGGGGAAATGGTTGAGCATGAAACTGTTAAGAGAGAATTGGGCATCCTTCACTAAAATAGGCATATCTTTTTGTAAAATTAAACTTTAGATGTGAGGGCACCACCATTGAAAAGTGTACTTTTGGGGCTTCAATTTTGACTCAAGAATGACTTAAAACCGAGTTCGGATGAGGGAGATATACCAATTTGAAATCGGGCCTGGAAGCAGATTTTTGTGGCCGGTCGCCGACTAATACTGCCCTACCGGCCATTTGTGCAAAACCCCGATATTTTTGGCCAGTTGTCCCCCACAAGCTCCAGCTATTCCTATACAGATATTTCTGACCTGAGAGGCTGTTTTTCTATATATATTTGGCCAACCATCTTGGTTTTAGGTTACAAAAAATTCCTTAAGGGCCAAAACTTGAAATTCTCTATTTATCTCTATCTTGCAACACACACGCCTTAGCCAAACACTTTCAAAACCAATATTGGAGCTCTCCTTGCTGAGATTATTGAGTCCAAATTTCAACCCTTGAGAATGAGAACTTGTGGGTTTGTTAACAAAAGAGTTGTCTTGCTTCAAGAAGTATAATTTTGAGCATCTTTACACTACTTGTTTTCTATCTTTTCTTGCTGATTTTGAACTGTTTTTACACTATTTTTATGGGTTGAAACTTGTGGTTTAAAGCTACCAAAGATGGAGGGGTTAACCACCCTTCTTTGAACCTTGTTATCTAAGCTTTTGCCCTTGTGTTTCCCATTATTTTCTCAACTTTTTTTGAGCTTTTTACCACTAGTTTTTAGAGTTTTCCAGAGGCTAAAAATAATATTTTGAAATCCAAAAAATAAAGGGGGTTAGCCTCCCCTCCTTGTGCTTGTTTCCTAGCTTAATTGCTCTATGTTTTTAGCTTGCTCTTTTAGTTGTTTTTCCTTTTAATTTCAGCACTGTTTTTAGCTATTTTAGGAATGTTTTGGGTTGTTTATTTCATTTATGCTTGTAGTGTAATGGTCCCCATAGGTTTGGTGGTTTAGGCCTTAGACACCAACCTATTTGAGTTGATAACATTTATTTCAAGCTTTCCATACTTATGTTCACCTCTAATCACCTTTGCACCCTCCCTCATTTCTTGGCTTTTTATTGCTTTGAGAGTCGTTTCAAACTAATTGTTTGTTTAAGCTTGAGGTAGGGATTATTGTCCTTAATGGTTTAATTTCTTCAGAGATTCATTACCAACGACATGACATCTCTCTCATGCCCAAAACAACCCTTGGTTTCACACTTCCCTCCATTAGTGGACTTAATGCTCATTTTAGACTAAAATGACTAATGAATGGGAAGGTAAGTTAAAAGAGGTAATAAATTGGAATAAAATGGAGCAAGATAATGAAATGGTTTGGGTTCAATCGGACATTAATTGAACCCATTGAGTCATGAGTCACTTCATACTTGTTAGTGATGAAAACGGTTCAAGAATCAATGTCGACCCTTTCCCTTGATCAACCCATGATAGGGAGGAGGTTTTGAATCTTTTATTATGCATTTATCGAAATTGTATCCCTTGGTTCATAAGTCATCACGTAATGGGATTGGGCCGATTGATGGCTTGCGAATCGAGCCTACCTTTCCTTTGAGTTGTTTGATGATAAGGAGAGGTAGAGTGGACAAACATCCCTTGAGAGTGCTCTGTTTGTGTTCTATTTGTTCTCTATTACAGTAGGAAAGAACCAACATTAGTGGGCGGCATGCCACTTTTACTAGGTGGCAAGCCACTATTAGTGGCCAGCCAGTCAATTCTTCCAGCTAGGCAGTGTCCCTTTTGCAGCAAAGGCTGAGATGGAAAAATAGTGCAATTTTCTAACTGTGCAACAGAGGCATTCCGGTAGCAAAACAAGGGCTCTTTTGGTGGAAATCCATATCCATGCATGAACCATCCCTCGATTCTCTGGATCTGTTTAAATAATGTTGTAACGTTGTAATAGTAGTATGTTGTACTTAAAGAAACAAATTTGTAACTAATTAGTTAGTTAGTTAGAATAGCTAGTTAGTTTTGTGTTGTACTTAATTAATTAGCTAAAGTAGTTAGTTTATTCATTGTGTTGCAATAATTAGCTAGCGTAGTTAGTTTATTTCATTTGTGTTGTAATAGATTAGTTAATTCGTAGTAATTAGCTAGGGCATTTATTCGGACCCTCCTGCACGAGGGCAAAATATGCAATAATGTGTATGTCTTCCAACCCCACGTTTTTCTCCCTTTTATTTACTTGCTTATAATGGGTAGTTTAGAACATCATGTTTCTTTTAGCATTTCCCATGTTTGCATCTACTTGTCTTGCATTTATCGAGGCTTGGTTCATTATTCTAACAAACATTGCCATTTATTATTTCATTGAATACGTGCTTAAACTGCATGCTATCAAATTGATTCACATGCCATATTAGTAGTCGAGTCTATTAAATTGCATCTTGCATGTGTTGCATTAGTCATGTTGCATTAGTAGCATGCATGTTTTCTAACTCTTTTGTTTCTTTTGGCTTGCCTTGGAGTACGAGGTGAGCATTTTTGTTCTTTACCATATCGCATGCGTGTGATTGTTGCCATGATAAGCATAATACCATGAGGCTAAGTGCTTAATTAATATAACTCTCGAATGCCTGTTGTAGACACCCCATTTTTGACCGCCTTTAAGACTTGGGCGCTTTATTCCAAACACCCAATGATGAAAGTTACATTGTGTAATCTTTTGAATTCTCAGCGAAGAAATTTGGATTCAAGCTCTAATCCCAAACCTTGCACCCCATTTTGGCCAAAACTATTTTAGACCTTACAATCCACTTTTTCAAAATATTTTTCCAAATGCTTCTACGATGTTCCGAGGCTCTCATTTCATTTAAAACATTGCACTTTCGATAAACCGAGTAAGGAAAAACTAGAAATAAATGGAAGGGAGGTGAACTCTTTTAAAAATCTATAAAAGCATCTTATTTATAGGTTTGGAGTTGAAGGAAATAATGGGGAGAGGAAAGAAAACTAGTTTAGGAAGAAGTTGAGCATCAAATCGTTGAGAAAGAATGAGTAGTCTTCACTAAAATAGGCATATCTCTTTGCACACTTAGAATTTATATGTGAGGCCACCACCATTGGAAATTGGACTTCCGAGGCTTCAATTTAGACTTAAGAATGACCTAAAATCGAGTTCGAATGAAGGAGATATGCCCGTTTGAAGTCGGGCCTGACGTGTAGCTTTTTAGACCAAGCTGGGTCCATTTAGAACTGGCCGTGCCTCATTGAGGTCTGGCTGGTTCTCAATGAAAACTTTTCCATACTTGCTTTTTAGGCCTGGCCGTGCATTTTTGGGCTCGGCTGTGGGGTTTGGGACTCGACCGGGTCTCAATGGCGCTAGACACATAGCTGGAGGGAATTCAACAAATATCTTTGTTTGAAGATATTTTTGACCATTTTTGGCTCAAATTCTATAAATAGGACCTCTTCCTTCAGATTTTGAGGTTAGCAAAAATTTCCAAAAGCTTTGAAGAGCTAAATAGACCTCCTTCCATCTTTCTTCCTCCTTTGACCGTCAAACCTTCTTTAGCTATACATACACAATACATACACCATTAGAGCTTGTTCTTTAAGCTTTTGTTGAAGTTTCAAACCATTTTTCATAAAACTTGAGGGTGTTGGAATCAAATTTGTTTAACTACAAGCATCCTCTCTTTCAAAAGGTATAGCTTTTGCATCTTCTTCCTTATTTCTCTTTTACTCCTTTCCTCTCTTTTCCTTGCTCTATACATTGTTTTTGTACTATTTTTGTGGGCTGAAACTTGTGATTTAAGAGCTACCAAAGGTGGAGGGGTTAACCACCCTTCCTTGAACCTTATTCCAAGCTTATATCCTTGTATTTCCCACTTATTTATCTGATTTTAGCCACTGTTTTGGGTCTGATTTTGGACTATTTTCATAGGCTAAAATATAGTTTAAAAGTCCCAAAAGTGGAGGGGTTAGCCACCCCTCCTTAGCTTTGCTTACTAACTTTGTATCTCTTTGTTTTTGCCGATCTTTTGTGCTATTTTAACATGGTTTTAGCTACTGTTTTTCACTCTTTAGGGGCTATTTTAGGACTGTCCTAGGTTATTTAATTAATTCATGCTTTCATTAGTTTGCTTGTTGTCTCATAAGTTCGCACATATAGCTTGTTGTATGTTGTTCTTGGCCTTTCTTTGTTTAATTTCCATGTTAAGAGCCTCATTTTAATAATCAACTTACCATTAATTTCTTTCATTTAAGAGTTGTTTCAACCGGTTGATGGTTGTTCAAAACATGAGCTAGAGATCTATGCTTAATGGCTTAATCTCTATGGAGGTTTATTACCAACAACATAGTCTCTCTTTCATGTTGAGAATCACTTCCTGTTTGACACGCTTCTGATTTAGTGGACGTAATCATCACCTTGGACTTAATGGACTAAAGAATGGAAAGGTCTAAAAATTGCTAAAATGAACCAGCCAACATAAAGAAAATGAGTTATATTGCTTGGGTTTGGCCGGACGTTATGCTGAGTCCATCGTGTTAAGGGTCGTCATACATCAATTCATGATGGTTTGATGAACCTTGAAGCATCTATACCTCCCTTTTTGAGTTACTCCATGATATGAGAGACGGGTAGTCTTTGATTCATTGCATTCATTAATCTTTGTCCAAATTATGTCCAAAATCATCAAGCAATTAACTTGTTCATTGATGGTTTTGGAAACGACTTCATCCTTCTCTTGAGGCTTTCCATGACAAAGAAGGGCAGAAGGGACAAACAGGGCTTGACACTGCTCTATTTGCACTGTTTTCACTTCAGAGCACAAAATAGGATTTTGCTTGAAATTGAGGCACGACTGGTCCTTTTTGGACCCAGCCGAGCCTCATTGTGGCATGGTTGGCCATCAATGTTTGGTCAGCAGTATGTTTTGCAGAAAACAGAGGACAGTGGCTGAAGGTGAAACGGAGCAGGCCTAGGCAGGCAGAGCAGTTCTTGGATCTTGTGCATGCAATCCTTGGGTATCCTTGCTTACATCAGTGTTGTAAATTAATGTTCCGATTATTGTTGTAATTATTAGTATTGTTTATTTGTAATCATTATAGCTAGTTAACTTAGATAGCTAGTTTATTTCTCATTATTATCCTTGTTGTAATAGAATAGCTAGCTAGTTAATTCTTTGCTTATTTATTCATTCGGTTTTGTAATAATTAGTTTAATTCAGACTTTCGGACACTCATTCGCACCCTCTTGCACGAGGGCCGACAAGTAATAAGTTGTATGTCTTCCAACTCCACGTCTTTCTCCCTTTTACTTATTTGCTTACGATGGTTAGTTTAGAACATCATGTTTCTCTTAGCATTTTCCATGTTTGCATACACTTGTCTTGCATGTATCGAGGCTTGGTTCATCATTATTACTTCGTTGAATACGTGCGTTACTACATGCTATCAAATTGACTCACATGCCATGTTAATATCCAAGCCTATTTAAAATGGTATATTGCATGTGTTGCATTAGTCATTTTGCATCTGTAGGATCATGCATTTTTTCTAACTCTTTTATTTCTTTCAGCTTGCCTTGGAGTTCTAGTTGAGCACTTATTGCTTTAGCATAACCGCATGCGTGTGATTGTTGCCATGATAAGCATGAATACCATGAGGCAAATTGCTTAAGTGATATAACTCTTTTAATGCTAGTGGATGCAGGCCTTTCTACATAAGTTGGGATAAATTGATTAATGTATATGCAAACTCACCTTTTCAAGTGATGAGTATCAAAAAAAAAATTTCAAACAAACATGAAATCAAATGTTCCAACTTTTGCAAATTGGTCTATACTTGCGTGTATCACCTAGTAAACTTAATTTAATAATCGGAACAAGAGCATATAATGTAGATAAAAATCACATCATGATTAGTAGAGGCCGATCTTTGATCGGGCAAGTGGGGTGCTCAATTCATGATCTTTCCCTCTCGTTCCTAAGTTCCCGAGCCGAGACACTTTAGTGAGGACGGATAAGTGGCCTTTGGCACGAGTCTTGGGTTTCCTAAATTTCTTAAAAATATTTAGGTGGCGACTCTGTAATCTAGCAAAGCAATCCATTTTTGGTATTTGATTCGAACATCGATTTTCCAAAAAAGAATTGCCGGATTTGGATTCTTTTGAGTTTCCATTGTTTCACATTGCACTTGTGAAATTAGATTCAGAATCACAAGAGTCCAAACTGTAGGGTTGATCGTATCCGAAAGGAGCATGAAATGTAAGCTACAGTTTATCCATTTCCTTTTGAAGTAATGAAAACACTAGGGGAAGAAATTCTATGATTGTGAGGTTTGAAAGCCATCTTGTGCTTGCCAAAATGATGGCCAAAGGTGAAGAGAATCTCCAGAACAGCGTAGAATACCACACACAATTTTGAATCTATCTTTGTCAGTTTTGTAGAAGAAACAGCTAAAGAAGAAGCTTAAACTTTTGAGATCATGAAGGACTTTGCTTTGATAATTCATAATCCACTCAAACCATTTGGGGGATCCTTCTCAACACTCGAGCTTATTAACGGAATCTCATTCAGAAACAAAAATCAAAGCTTTTTCCATTTTCAAAAAGGTTACACATGCATTGTTGTAGGCACAACAAAAGGATTAGAAACTTGACTCCCGCTTTCTTATAAAGATGAAGACCTGAGGGTACACGAGAGTGACTCAAAGGAAAAGACTCAACTGACGCAACACCGCAAGAAAAGACAAAGAAAATAAACTCACAACTCAATACATAACTCAACTATTTATAAGCTAATAACTCAAAACAAAATCAGTACCTCTGAGACAAAAGGGGTTTTCATTCTCCAAGTCCATCTGTAGAATTCAAAAACAACTTCAAGTAGCCCACGGGAGGGTTCAAACCAACCTTCCATTCAACAATACTAACAACTACACCCAGGAGGATTGATTTCAGACTTTCAAATTGAGTCTCACAGATTGAGCCTCACAATTATCCTAGTTGTCCCCACACATCTCCTTGGCCGTGCTGGCTGGGGTCAATGTTGGTTGTTGGCAAACCATGGATGGGATTTATGTTATGGGGTGGCAATATATTGCAGTCAGGGAGAGGTTTATTGATAGCTTTGGGATTTAGTGGGGTGATGACCTTGTTGTCAATCAAGTCTTAAATTCAATGGCGAAGGCGAAAGCAATGGTCAGTATGGTGACCGTACTACTGATGGAATGTGCAATATTGGGTAGGGTCATGTCTAGGTGGGAGAGGATTAGGGAGAGGTCGAGGATTGAGTGGTTTGGGATACCCTTTCTCCATCAGTACCTGCAAGGCGATGGTTGGGCTCATATGGAGATGGGGGAAGGTTCTTTTTTTAGAGGAGGAAGCATCAGGTTTAGAAATATTGGCAAATAGGTTAGCAGGTGTTGGCTAGGTATTCATGGGCTTGGGACGAGAATCAGGATGAGTGTTTCTGGTAAAACATCCCTTTTTATTGCTTACCCCCGATTCAAAATGCTCCCAACCTGAGCAATAAAAGTGTCATCCATAGTCTTTGCAACGACTACGAGCACTTGCTGCTTGTTCAACCCTTTGACCTTCGAAGTCTCAATGACCCACCGAAGATGTGCATAGGGATCAATAGTTGCCCTGGTTTTGTTCTTGCCACTTGTTTCAGCCTTGTCAAAGGATCGAATGGCTATATTTGGGCAAGGCTCGTTTGCTTTTGATTAGCTCATTCCACTATTAGCTTGTCCCAAGATTGGAGAATCCTTTGATAGGGTTGAAACCCCAAAGGTTAAATCTGCCACCGTTCCTTGAAGATCTTTAATCATTCTCAATATCTCAGCAGTAGTGGGTTTAGCCATTTGGCGCTCTTGATGTGTCTGAATCGGAGTGGGTGTATCCATCATGCACAAATTAGTACTTTCTGGAATGAAAACATCAGGCTTGGGTAATGGGTTGGGGTGATATATTTACTAAGGTCGAAGGTAGGTGGTAGTGTGTGGATGAGGTTAAGCTGGGCAGGAGATGCTTGGTCATGGATGGGAAGTGGGTTGGTGGTAACATTGGGTTCTTTAGGTGGAGCTATTGTCTGGTTGTCGATGATATTCTGAACCTCATGACGAAGGCGGTGCAACGATCGGTGCCATGACCGCGCTGCTGATGGTACACACAATATTTGGTGGGGTTATGTCTAGCAGGGAGTGGGCTAGGAAGAGGTTGGGGATCAAGGGATTTGAGATACTCTCTTTCCACTAGGACTTTTAGTGTGCTAGTTAGGCTCATATGGAGGGGGGGGAGGAGGTGAAAGTTCTGCCTTGAGCTTAGGTTGGGCTAGCTGTTTATGGGTTGGTATTGGCAAAAAGGTCAGCAGTTTTAGGAGTGGCGACGGTATTGATTTCTGTGGATTTGGGAATAGTGCTACTACTAGCATCAGTACTCCTGGAAAACATCCTCATTGTGGGTTCGCTTGTTCTAGGAATAATTCCTTTGTTAAATGTGCTCTCAATCTGAATCCCTAACTCATGCAAATTTTTGAAAGTGAACAATGGAGTGACTATTAACTTTTGTAACATATCAGGCTCAAGGTTCTGCACCACTATCCGCAATTGGTCCCTTTTAGAAGGTCGATCTGTCATTTGTGGTGCCTTTGCTCTCCACCTTGCAACAAATTCCACAAAAGGTTCTTTAGGATTTTGGTGGGTTGCTTCAAGCTCTTGGGTGGTCATTTCTATTTGGGTATTGCAAGAATATTGATCAACAAATGCCTTAGCCAAATCTTTCCAGTTCTGCTTCACTGTATCCTCCAACTTGGCGTACCAAGTGGCTTCTATACCCGACAGGGTTCTTCTATACAGAAAAGGTTTCTGAGGCTTAGTCAGATCCATCAGTTTCAAGACGTCTAAAAAAAGCCGGATACGTATCATAGGATCTCTAAACCTGTCGAAACGGTTAATGTGTGGCATTTTGAATATATCTAGGAGCCTTATGCAGCCTCGATGTACCTATCCTCAATGTCGGGAATCGAGTTAAGTCCTTGTGCACTTTTGAATTGCCTCTCAAGGTTAGTAATTTTTAACAAGTTTGGGTCAAGATCATTAATATCAAGGGGATAAAGCCCCTCAGTAGGTTGCATCAGGGGTTTGAAAACTCGAGCTTGAGCCAACCCTTCTCGGGGATCCGGACCTTGCAAATCTTCAGTTGGCGGAGGTGGATCAAAGTTCGGCTGGGGGCCCAAGACTAAATGTGTAGTAGATGCCTTAGATGGACATTGCATTTCAGCATTGGTCTCATCCTACATGGCAATTCTTGGGTTTAGGGCTGCTATCATGGCCACAACTTCATTCAGACTTTGTGCTATCACGGGTCTACCTGCTGAGTTAGCAATTTTGGGAAAATGGATGGGTGTAAGTTGAGATCTGACTGACAAGGATTTCGACTTGGTTATACTTGATGTATCTGAACTGGATTAGTCTAGACAGGTTTGACTAGATTAGGCTTTTTTAGAGTGGATCTTTCGGTAGTGGATGGATCTTTTCTAAGTTGGCCTTTTGCGGATTAGATGGAATGGACCTTTGTTGAGTGGGTTTTTTTCTAAAATTAGATGGACTGTGATGGGTTAAGGCGGGTACTACTCATTCTCTAGCTTAGACAAACCTAGGACTAAAAATGAATGCCTCATCAGATCAAGATACCAGGTATGCCAGTAAAAGCAAAGCAAGATACAATTTTTTGGCCATGGTTCTGGCTTTGTTGAAAATTCACCCATATCAAACACAAACCCCTAGATTTTGACCCAAATTCTGATTCTGATATGACCATCAAGTTTTGAAAGAAATCGCCTCAAGATTAAGACTCTCCAAAGATTACATCACACATTGCCAAATATTTCACATTCTGCATAAAAGCATTCAAAACACCACTATGAGAGGTTAAGGTTTCTCTGTCCTAGCTTTGGAGTGATTTACAACTTTACTATTCAAACAAACGGTATCACAATAGCCTAGTAAATAGGAGGGCATCCTATCCTACGTTTGAAAAGTCACTAAGGCTAACTATATATAGTTAGGCCAATTGGTCAAAAGGGGTACCTCAGTAAGACTACTTAATATACCTCTCACACCTAACACCGAGAAGTGAAAGGAGGATCCAATGGTACAGCAGTAATCTAGATCCAAGGGTTGTGTTTCCAACATGGCAGACCATTTGACTGGTCAACCTTTTTGAAAGCTTTTGGGCAAGCCTCTGGCAAACCGTCTAGGAATAGTAGATGGAAAACACACAGACTTAAAGTAACAATGCAAATGCAATGCAAAGAACATATAAGTGCAGATAAAATTTCACATCATGAATTTCAAGTCAAGTTCTCTAAATCCCCAATAGAGTCACCAGAAACTATAGCTTGCGTTTCGTGCTCTTTTCGGATATGATCAGTCCTACAGTTCGAACTCCCGTGGTTTAGAATCTAATTTCACAAGTGCAATGTGAAACAGTGAAAACTCAAAAGAGTCCAAATTTAGCAATTATTTTTTGAAAAATCAATGTTTGAATCAAATGTCAAAAATGGACTACTTTTCCAGATTACAGAGTCGCCACCTAAATATTTTTGAAAAATTTAGGAAACTCGAGACTCGTGCCATAGGCCAGTTATCCGTCATCACCAAAGTGTCTCGGCTCGGGAACTTAGGTACAAGAGGGGAAGGTCATAAATTGAGCACCCTACTCGCCCGATCAAAGTCGACCTCTACTAATCATGATGCAATTTTTATTTGCATTATATACTCTTGTTCCGATTATTAAATTAACTTTACTAGGTGATACACGCAAGTATAGACCAATTTGCAAAAGTTGAAACATTTGATTTCATGTTTGTTTGATAATTATTTTTGATACTTCGTCACTTGAAAAGGTGAGTTTACATGTACATTAATCAATTTATCCCAACTTATGTAAAAAGGCCTTAATCCACTGGCATTAAAAGAGTTATATTACTTAAGTAATTAGCCTCATGGTATTCATGCCTATCATGGCAACAATCGCACGCATGCGGTTATGCTAAAGCAATAAGTGCTCACCTAGTACTCCAAGGCAAGCCAAAAGAAATAAAAGAGTTAGAAAAAAATGCATGATCCTACAGATGCAAAATGACTAATGCAACACATGCAATATGCCATGTTCATAGCTGAGCCTATTAAAATTACATAATGTGTGTGTTGCATTTAGTCATATCGCATTAGTTAGGAGCATGCATATTTTCTAATTATTTTTCTTTGTTTTGGCTCGGAGTACTAGGTGAGCAATTTTGAGTTTTACCATCTTACATTGAATGTTTGTGTTGCCATACCAAGCATATTTCCAAGGGGCTAATTGCTTAAATGATATAACTATTTGAATGCCTGTGGATGAAGGCTAGTTGCTTAAATTGGGACAAATTGATTAATGTGCATATAAACTCACCTTTTTCAAGTGATGTGTATTAAAATAAAATTTCAAAACAAACATAAATTAAAGTGTTCCAACTTTTGCAAATTAGTCTATACTTGCGTGCATCACATAGTAAAAATAGCTAATAATCAGAACAAGAGTATATAATGTAAATAAAAATCACATCATGATTAGTAGAGGCCGATCTTTGATCGGGTGAGTGGGGTGCTCAATTCATGACCTTTTTTACTCGTACCTAAGTTCTCAAGCCGAGACACTTTGGTGATGACGGAATGATAGCCTTTGGCATGAGTCTCGGGTTTCCTAAATTTCTCAAAAATATTTAGGTGGCGACTCTATAATCTGGAAAAACAGGCCATTTTTGGTATTCGATTCAAACATTGATTTTTCAAAAAGAATTGCCAGATTTGGACTCTTTTTGTGTTTTCACTGTTTCACATTGCACTTGTGAAATCAGATGCAAAACCACGGGAGTTCGAACTATAAGGCTAGTCGTATCCGAAAGGAGCACGAAAAGAAAGCTACACCTATGGGTGAAGGTTAATTGCTTGAATTGGAATAATTTGAGTAATGTATATATGAGATCACTTTTTCAAGTGGTACATATTCGAAACAATTTTCAAACAAACATGAATTAAAGTGTTCCAATTTTTACAAATTAGTTTATACTTTTGTACGCATCACATAGTAACAATAGCCTTATAATCGAAACAAGAGCATATAATGTAAATAAGAATCACATCATGATTAGTAGAGGCCAATCTTTGCTCGGGCGAGTGGGGTCCTCAATTCATGACATTCCCCTCTCGTACCTAAGTTCTTGAGCTGAGACAATCTTGGTGATGGCGGACACGTGGCCTTTGGCACGAGTCATGGGTTTCCTAAATTTTCAAAAAATATTTAGGTGGCGACTCTGAAATGTAGCAAAGTAGTCCATTTTTGGCATTTGATTCAAACATCGGTTTTCTAAAAAGAATTGCTGGATTTGAACTCTTTTTTTGTTTTCACTGTTTCACATTACACTTATGAAATCAGATTCAGAACCATGGGAGTTCGAACTATAGGGCTAGTTGTATCACAAAGGAGCACAAAAAGTCGAGCTACAATAGCCAAACAAATTTTTTTATTTCACATGTCACGTCAAACATTCAAAACTCAATTCAACACTCAACTCAAAACTCAATTCAAAACTCTTTTCAAAACTTATAACCAAACAAATTTTCTACACTCAAATCATAATTCCAAAACTTACAAACTCAAAATATAACTATATTCTCAAATCATATTTAGAAAACTCTACTAAACGCTACCTAAATAATCTCAATTTATGATGGCTGCAACATTATTAAGTTAGTGGGAGACAAAAAAAAAAAAAAAAAAAAAAAAAAATTCACTTAATACCATTTAAAATTTTTGATCGATCAATGACAAAATGTAAATAGTGTCACTATTACACATAACATTTTCTCCAACTTCAAAGGCCCCGTTTGGTGTAACTGTTAAAACAGATTATAGATTATAGCATAATAGATTATAGATTATGACTTTGATAAGAAGTTGTTAATGTGTTTGGTGTAGCTGGTGGATTATAAATTTAAGTTGTTGAGTAGTGTTTGTTAAATAAGCTGTGAAGTAGCTTTCAATTAACATTTATTTTTTGTTATTTCCTACTTGTCTACATTTCACATAAAAAATAATAATAGTAATCTATAGTTCATTTGGGTCTTTTTTTATTTTTAAAAAAATAAAAAAAAAATCTAAGAGTATAACCGTAAATTAACATATCCACAGTAGAATTGATAATCAGAAGCAAGGGATGAGTAGCTTCTCTGAATCAGCTTTTTTGAGTTAAAATAAGTTGTTAGAATTAGAAACTCTTTGAAATAAGTTTAACCAAATAGCTTAAAATAACTTTTTCAAAATTAAAAGTTATAAGTTAGCTTTAAAAAGCTCAAATAAACACCCCCTAAATAGTAGTGGCTCAACCACCAACTTTCAATCTGCTAGGTGTATGTGCACGTGGTGATAGTATTTTCAATTTGTTTTTTTTTTTTTTGAAAAAATAATTAATAAATAGAATTTTACTCAAAGACTTAATTAAATTAATATAACAATGACATTCTCAAAATTATAAGTTAAAATAGCAATTTTTTAGTTTGAAATGAAAAACAATAAAACAACATATAATTTTGTATAAATATTGTTTACAAAATTTTTGTTTATATATCATTAAATTACCCCCAAATGAACTTTCTTTAGATGGTTTTGGAATAGTATGTAGAAACTATTGTTTCAAAGCCTATTAGGCCCATTCGGAAACTCATTTCGATAATTTAAATCGTTTACATTTTAAAATATATCGAATAAAACATACTTGTAAAAAATCAAGTTGGTTCGATATCTGTAACCCCTTTATCAAATCACATTTGTATTTAATTTTATACATCAAATTATACTTATCATCCAATTTTTTAAGATATAAATATAATTTGATGAAAAGGCAACCAATGTTCACTACAAAAAATTAAGATTTTAGAGACTAAAATTTAGTGACAAAATTATTTTTTAGGAACCAAATATTTTTGTTGTGCAAATTGTCGTTATTATATTTTTAGCAACGAAAATTAGACATTAGCGATGAATTATTATCCTTTTGTGACCAAATTTTTTGTTTCAAAAAATAAACCATTTTGAGACCAAATTATTTTGTTGCTAAAAGTTTATTTATTAGTGACATTTTCAAAATTTTGTCGCTAAAAACCTTATTTTTGATTTTTCGGGACGACCTTTTAGCGACTATTCTCATGATGATAGAAATTAGTCCCTAAATGTCTTTTGGAACAAAATTTTCACTTTTAAAAGCCAAAACATTTGGTCTCTAAAACTCTTATATGTTGTAGTGGTTCGATAAACTTGATTTTTTGAAAGTATGTTTTAATCGATACATTCTAAAAAGTAAACTGTATGAATAATCAAAATAGATCTCAAAATAGACGTAATAGACCACATAACAATAACTACTACCCCAAGCCCTCTTTAGACCATGATAAATGGTATAGGAAGTTGAGCATCTCTAATGTTATTAACCTAAAATTTACTACAATATATATATATATATATTATTTTGCATATCCACTTTTTTATATTTTCATTCGAACCCTGTTTAGGAAAATTTCACTTTATCCCTTGTAATTTGGATCATGTGGGGTTACTCCCTAATGTTTATAAATGGCCATATAACTCCCACGTGATTTGTAAACTAAAACACACACTAAAACTTCTATTAACAGAATTTGTGCATGGCCTTTATACCATCTTCTTCTTCTTTTCTTCTACATTAAATCGATACATATACATATTATATAATCTCTCCTACTGCACAACCCACCCCCATCTGCATCTTCTCCATTGAAACCTTTCTTCATCTTCATCTTCATCTTTTTATCCCCATCACTTCTAGCCAACCCTTCTTCATTTCCCAGACTCCATTAGTACCCGATTTCCCTTTCTCGACAATCGTCGTTGGTCTCTCTTCCTTTCCAGCCCACCTCTACCACTCTCTCTTTCCTCTCCAATCCATGCCACCACTACATATACCTTAACCAAAATGAGATTTCGAGTTGGCATTAAAAGAATAGATTCAATTCAAGAAACTATTTGATTAGATCATTCAATTCTTTTTTTTTATTCATTCAAATCTGAGACAACACTTTGTGTGTATACATATAATACATATATATATATGTGGAGGGGGGGATATACTTAGGAATTTAATTAGATTAAATAAATTGAATTTTAGATTTAAGAGATGGTTTTATTAATTAAAATTAGCCCAAAACCACAAGGGATAGAAAGAGAAATAGTAGAGAGAGACAGAGAAAGAAGAATGGCATGCTTTTGTAAATTTAAAGATGTGCAAGGGATATTTTGATCTTAAAATATAGTTTACTCTCTTCATGGGCATATGAATCTCACAGCCAGTTAACTTGAATGGAAAAGTGGATGGTGCAATTTGGTCCACAAATCACGTGGGGATGATGTGGTCATCTCTAAACATTAGGGAAATAAACCGCACATGGCCTCAACCACAGGGGAATAAAGTGAAGTTTTCCCTTTTCTTTAAACTATTCATCCAAATAATACTCAATTGTTTGGAATGCCACATCAATAACAAAGATGGAGGGGAAAAACAAATCATAAACTGTTAAGTAGATTTTGCCTAGCTTTTTCAAACTAGCTAAATGTGGCTAATGAATGTTAGTTGAGGTAATTTAACTAACATGTATTATACACCTAGTAGGTTAGAGATGCTCTAAGTAACCACAACATTTGTGGTAGTCAATTTCAAATAATAGTTCATTAAGCAAAGATTGTACTCATTTACCTATTTAGATCATTTTTATAAGATTGTGTCCTTTCGACGAGTAATTATCATGTATTTTAGGAATTCCACGTTAGTGTTGTGCCGAACCAATAATGGGGTCTAACAATTACATAGACCTAAAAATAAAAAAAATAGTGAAGGAATGACAATACACTATTAAATAGGCACACAAGTACATAGTCTTCCAGACTCTTATTATAATTATACCTTTCTCGACATCTATTACTAGTGTTATTATGATAATTTTAGGGTACGTTATAGTAAACCTCTTAAACAATGATATGTTTGTATTTTTTTCTTTGGAATTTCAAAACTCAAAGTTAACTATTTCAAAATCATATCTTATTACTGTTAGCCTTTCCAATTTTAATGAGGACACCAAATTTGAAGATAAATTACAATAAACCCCTTAAACTATGACATGTTTGTACTTTTCCCTCTTCAACTTCAAAACTTAACAGTTGATTATTTCAAAAGAATATATTGGTACACTTAACCCATTCTCTTAGGATTGTATGAGGAATTTATAGGAAAACAGATTTTGTGTGAACCACATGACACACTTATTGAATTTTTATGACAATGATACCCTTATCTAGTATCTTGTTTGCACTTTGCCACTAAGATAAAAGAAATAAAGTGTAAATGAGATCACTAAATAAGAGTATTATTTTCCTAAAAATCAATAAATGTGCCATGTTTCAAGCATAATTGATTAAATTTCTTATAGAATCCTAACGGAAAATGTTAAAAATAATAAGATAATATTTTAAGGTGAATTAACTGTTAAGTATCAAAGTACATTAAAATATAAATGAATCATAATTTAAAAAGATTTACTATAATTTATCCCAAATTTAACTCATTTGCCCAACCACACTACTTAATTTGGTTGTCATTGAAGAGCACTTTTAGTCATTTTCAATGGAGTAAAATAATATTATACATGATCACCTCGAATCTCTTATTTCTCATATTTTTAGGAGATTTTGATTGATCAACCATGCAACAAGGGACAGAACTAGGATTTCATTATTGAAGGGGCCAAAGACAAATAATTTTTTTTCCACCATATATACAAACGCACATGTAGGTACAATATGAGATATACGTTACATATACACATAAAAAAATTTTTCTAATACTATAGTACTTTTTAATAAGATAAATATTTTTTTTGAAAAGAGAATGTAAGATGGTAGAAAAATGTGATTTATATATTTTATACTGAGGGGCTATTTTATTTATAAAATAAGATATATATATTTTAAAAATATTAATGGTAAATAGAACTTTTTATAGAAATATAGGGATCATGACCCCCCATATTCTTCTCCTAATTCCATCACTGGATGCAATAGTATTTTCTTAACTAGTCATTGAAATCCCTTAAAAAGCCTTGGATTGCTTAATTTCACTAAATTATAATATGCACTAACTGTATTATTTATATTCTCAACTCATTTTCTATGTATGATCATGTTTTGTGTCATATTTTCTTTCATACAATGGTAGACATGTGTAGGGATGTAAGGGAGTCATGGCATCCCTTACATCAATGGTCTCCTTTGAAAAATAACAATAAATTAAGTTCATTTCCTTTGAAATTTAGAAAAAATTCAAGTAGTCTTACAATTACAAGAGATTCTCTTGAGATTTTAATTCACATAATTGTGGACGCTGTACCTTTTTGGTCATGAGGCACATTTCTACCCAAGTATTGTGCCGACTTACTTATCCCATATCGAAAGAGTCACCACTTAATTTTATGGGGAATTAATAAGAAACCTTTAACAATAAAAACTAAGTAAAAGACCTGATCCATCATAAGTAGAAAATTTCAGGTTCTGGAGCTAACGTACAAAAGAGGAAGGTCATGGAATGATGCACCCTCTTTTGCCCAATCCTAAGATTGACCTCTATTAATATCCTAGTTAATGATTTTAATGATTAATTATTTCAAATAAGTCCATTTTAGGCCTAAAACCTTTAATACCCTAAAACTATTTGATTGGAATAAATAAATAAAATTTATTTTAGATTAAACGAATAAACCCATGTTTTTCCAAAGATGGTGATTTTCTAACAAAAAGTGGATATTGCAGATCCATGGCCATAAACTTAGACTAAACAAACAATATTCATAAAAATCATGCAAAACAAACAATTTTGCAAGAAAAGCATAGAAACTTGGATCATTGAAAAACAATGCAAATAAGCAAGCACACATGCTATGAAGGATGAAAGACTTACCCAGATGCCCACTCAAGCGTCTTATATGAAAAACATAAAATAAACATGGCCCTAATATGCAACTAAACATACAAAATATGAACGCAAACCCGGTTTGAGGCTATTAACATGGCTTATGCACAAAATACAACACTTAGCAAATAAAAGGAAAAATATGTAAAATAATACATGATGGTTCAAACTGGACTTGTGTACGCTTACTATATGATTAAACTAACTGTAACATGTTTTTTAATGAGAAATAAACAAAGCAAGCAAAAATAAGCGAAAAACGTATGAAACTAGCACCCTACCTGATGAGTTGATGAACTAAGATCCTAGCTATGATTAGCTATTGAAACTAGGCTAGAAAAGCTACTAAAATTTATAAAATAATAGCATTTTACCTATTGGTTTATTGAAACTGAAGAGCACACGACGAAAAGAGCAAGAAAACTCAAGTTTTCTTACTTGCTAGCCTTCTTTAAGCAAAAATTTCTGATTAGGTCCAAGTTCTTCAAGCTTTATATTATTTTTAAGTGTTTAAAGTTGTTGTGTATATTTACGGAGCTAAGGCAAAGGGGCGGAGAAGAGGGTGAAATGCACTTAAAAACTCACAAAAATGCTTTCAATCTGTAACCCTTTTCAAGAGGAGGTGTAGAGTGCTTTATAGGCACGAGGGACTTGGTGAGCAAGCCAAATGAGGCTCCTAGGATTGGACATAGCTTCCTTCCCATGCCTCCCTACAAAATCGCACTTAACAACCTTGCAAAGTTTTCAATTCTAGATGTCGAGGAAAGGTGTGGCTACACTGAAGAAGTGCAGCTGCACGATCTAGTTGTAGCCATACAAGGTACATGTGGGTGAATGTGCAGCTGACGGTCCATGTGTCAAATTGCATGCCTAGGTGCAGAATTTCATGCCCTAGGCTAGCTTGTGGCCCAACTAAACCCGAATTATCTTCCGATCGATGTTTTTGATAAAATCAATCACTAATTTGGAAAATGTCATTGATCAAGATACAACCAGGCTCTCCCCATCTCTTTCAAGGTCGAAAATTTGGTTTTTGGTTGAAAACAAGTTCAGGGGTAAAATGGTCATTTTTGTAAAAAGTTAATTTTTGGCCAAAATTGGGTAATATAGCAATTTTAAACAACTTCAAATATCCTAAGGATGAAGTAATTACCATTTCATCATTGGGAGGCTTACAAATGCTCGAAATCTTAGTGTCAGTCAAAATGAGGTGTCTACAGTTGCTCCTCTTTGACAAAGCTTAAACAATCATGGAGTGATGTGAAGCGAATGTCAAAGATCCAAGACCATCCTAGTTGATATGACCCTAAGGCTTAAAGTGATGCCAAACAATCATGCAAATGATCAAACCCGCAGATTTCCTACATATCCTTGATGCAAGGAATCAGATTAGTGTAATTCAGGAGCAGTTGTGTAACAATTCATTTGTGAGTATGTGCATGTAACAAGCACTCAAGCATTTATCCAAGTAGGCAACTTTTGAAAGAGAATAGCGAACAATACTTGCCATACTTGTATAGTCGTGTTGGAGTTGTGCTGAATTTCATTCCATGACATTCCGAGTTTTGCTAAGTGTGCCAATCCTGTAAGTATTCCACAGTAGTTCCAAAGCAATAATACACACCGCAGTGTGTTTAGAGTGATGCTAATATTATGATGCCAAAATATGGAAATTCCATGAGTTCGAATGATTTTCCAAGTTTTGTTCCATGTTTGTTACCTTGCGATCTGAGTTATGTTCGCTCCTTTCCGAGACATGAGGTCTGAAAATGGGTACAATGTTCGCTGCCTTGCGATCTGAGTCATGCTCACTCCTTACAAGGCATGAGGTCAAAAAATGGGTGTCATGTTCACTGCCTTGCGATTCGTGTTCATTTCTCGCAATCTAAGTCATGCTCACTCCCTTACGAGCCATGAGGTTTTCAATAATTTTCAATTTAAATCATAGGAATTTCTAAATTATGTTCGCTCTTGATGAGCTTTATATTCCAAAGTTTTCCAAGTTTTGTTTGTTCTTGACAAGCTTTATATTCCAAAGGTTTCCAGGTTTTGTTCACTATTGACGAGCTTTATATTCCAAAGTTTCTAATTTTTCAAAAATTTGGGTTCCAATATTTAAGATTTCCAAAGTGTGAGTCACCAAAGAGGTGACTTTGATCATGTAATTTTCCAATGCTAGGGATGATTTTTTTATAGTATTTTCCCATTCTAATAACAACTTAGCTTGGGAAAAGTTAAAAGATTATTTTCCATTTGGACGCTGATGATGGCGTCTATTGTGGAGAACTATTTTCCATTTCATGTTATATGTGACATGTGCCGATGTTGATGTAACAAGCATTGACTAGTACCTAAAGGCACGGGCACTCACCGAGTAGCAGATCCCGCTGGAGTTCATGTACTGTAGGGTTTGGTATTTGGTTAAACAAGTTTGCCGCCAGTCTTTGGGGATGCTCGAGACTCGGGTTCCAACCATTTGTCCTATATAGGGTGTAGGGTGCCTGTAGATACCCCATTTTGATTGACCCTAAGACTTTAGGTGCTTTTAGGCCTCCCAATGATGAAATGGTAATATCTCCACCTTGGGAATGTTAAAAATTTCCTAACGTTGTTGTTATACCCTACTTTGGCCTAAAAAATGACTTTTTACAAAAATGACCAAAATACGCCTAAACGATTTTTCAGCCAAAAATCAATTTTTCGATCCCGAGAGATAAGAGAAGCTCGATTGCAGTTGGATTGATGATATTTTTCAAAATTATTGACCTGATTTTATAAAAGAAAAAAAAAACATTGATCTAAGGACAATTTGAGCTTACTTGAGCCATAAGTATGCAAAAGCCATGCAAAGCCGCACTTAGCCATGCAAACCTACACCTAACATGCAAAGTTGACACCTAGACCCTTGGCTACATGTGTGCTTGCATATCCATTGTGCGGCTCCACTTTCTATGCATGGCTGAACTTTTCCCTGATAAACATAAATGAAAACTTTGCAAGGATGACAATGAGACATTGGGGAGAGGCACTAGGGAGAAAATGACGGCTAACCCTAGCAGCCTCCTTTGGCTTTCTTTCCAAGCTAGGAGTGCTTATAAAAGCACCCTTCCTCCCTCTCTATCTTTCAAGGGGTTACAAAATTGTGAATTTTTTGGAAGCATTAGAGAGCTTCAGAGAAAAACACAATCCCCTCCCTTCTAACTCCGAAAATTACCACCTACACAATGACTAAAACCTCCTAAAGACTTGGAGACTTGAACAAAATTTAGAACCTAAGCTTGAGGGAGGCCTACAAACAAGAAAGCAAAGTTTTCTTGACTTATTCTTCGCGTGCTCTTCAGTTTTTGAAAACTAGCTGGTAAAACTTTTTCCTTTGTTTATTTCTGAACCTATTTTCTATTTGTTTTCAATAGTCAAGCATTACTAGGGCATTAACATATCATCCTATCATGTAGTTTCTTAGTTTTATTTGCTTTCTTGTGTTTTTCTTGCATGTTCTCTTCATCTTTATTAGAACAACATGTTTAGGGCCATGTAATCATATAGAAATCATGTTTTAGGCCTGATTTGAATTGTCATGTAGTTTTTGCATTATTCTCTTTTATTTGCTATTTGCATTTCGTGCATATTCATTATTTAGTAGTCTCAAATCGGGCCTAGGTTCATATTTTGAATGATTATTTGCATGTTTAGGTCAAATTTATTTTATGCATTGCATGTAAGACGCCGAAGGTGCACAACCGGTTATGTGTCTTTGTCCCTCATAGCATGTGCTAGTGTCTTCTTGGATTGTCCTTTAAATTTTTCAAGTTGTATGCTTTTCTTGCAAAATTATTTGTTTTGGATAATTTTATTATTTATTTTAGTTTATGTTTAAAGTCATGGATTATTAAAAATGTACTTTTTTTTATTATTAAAAATCACTTATTTTATGAAAAATATGGCTTTATTCATTTACTTTATCTATTTTAACTATTTTATGGATTAGTTAAAGATTTTTAGGCTTAAAATGAACTTGTATGAATAATTAACCACTAAAATCATAAAACATAAAGTTAGTAGAGGCCAATCTTTGGAATGGGTAAAAAGGGGTGCTATCATTCAATGACCATCCCCTTTTGTACCTAAGTTCCTGAACCTAGAAGATATCTGGTTATGATGGATTGGTCCTTAGCTTAGTTTCCATTGTTAAAGGTTTCTTAATTCCATTTTAAAAATTAAGTGGCAACCTTTTATTGTTTAAAGCAAGTTTGCACAATATTTGTGTGGTAATGGGCCTCAGACTTGAAAAAGGCACAGCACCCATAGTTGTTGACTCTGTTGGGAAATTAAGTTAGCTTGACTTGAAGATTTCTATTATATGACATTAGTGGTTAATTATTAAATTGTATCGCATCATTGTAGGCTCAGAAAACGTAGCTTCACTTTCATAATATTCCGGACACTATTTGTAGGCTATGTTATGTCAATAAGCAAGCATTAGATTTTGCTATTAGTACCATTTAATCAACCCCTTGCACTCCAAGGTGGCATGAGAGGTATATTAATAGTCATAACTGATGTACCCTCTTGATTAAACATACTTTTCATATGGAAAGCTTTAGCACCTTCCAAACTAGGACATTATACTTCTCTTTCTAGGATTATATGATTGCCTTTTTGTGTGGTTTATTGAATCTTAGATCAGTTTTCCAAATTAGGACATGGCAATCCTACCCGAAACAGGCATGAATGCAAATTATGTGCTTATGTGATATTTTGTCTTGAATGGAATAGATTTGATTTGATTCGAGGGATCAGCAATCGGAAAGACAATGATTTGATTCCAAAATCTGGGGGTTAGATTAGGCAGTGATTTGATCCTAGAAAAATCTGAGTTTATTTTAGGTAGTGATTTGATTCCAAAATCGAGGGGTTCTATTTAGGCAGTGATTTGATCCTGATTATGATTGTAGTAATCAATGGTAAATTAGGGGGATGGTTTCCCAATTTAAAGGATTTGAGTTTGAATTTGAATTTCTACCTTAGTGACTAATTGAAAAATGATTGCCTTTCTAAAATTTACACAGAAATCCAAAAAAAAAAAAAAAGAAGAAGAAGAAAAATTTGATCAAAGAATAACTTTAAAAAAAAAAATCTGCATCCTAAGTAGAGCCATGAAAATTATGGAAGGTATTTGATTGAATGAAAAATCTTTAAGTTAGCCGACTTTAGGGGAATTTTAATTTTATGGAAAAATGGTGGATAAAGAAGTGGTGATCAAGTCTTTTATTTTGAAATAAATTCCAATCCCCTCAAAATGTATTTTCCTGGAAGATATTTATTTGATTGAATATTTGGAATAAAATTCGAGACTCATTGGGAGGAGAATTTTGAAATATATATATATGAGTGGAATTTTGGAAATTATGGAAAAAAAATATTATTGTATGAAAATCTTTAAGTTAATTGACTTTGGAGGGAATTTTGCTTTTAAGGAAGAATATTGGATTTCCCTATAAGACATTTGACTAGAAGATGATTGTCTGATTAATTTCTTGGAATAAAATCTAAAACTCCTTGAAAAATTTTTGAAATAAAAATTGGGTAGAGTCTAGAAATTATGGAAGGTGTTTTCAATTTGATAAAAAATTTTGGGTTACTAACTTTGGAAGAACCTTAATCTTATTGGAAAAACGATGAGCAAGGAAGTGGTGACCAAGCCTGCTATTTTGAATAAAATTCTAATATCTCTATGAGATATTTAGCTGAGAGATGATTGTTTGATTGATTCTTTGGAATAAAATTTGGACTCCTCAAAATTTTTAAGCAAAAAAAAAAAAAAACCTCTACGTTGAAAAATGATTTTGAAAAAAAAAATTAAAAGTTGTAACTTGATCATGTACTTTTAAATGGGATTAAGTAACAAATGATGGAAAGGCAGTTGTTTGATCGATTACTTTGGTAAGAATTCTGAAAGTTCTTTAAAATTGTTTGGTTGGGAAACTATCTCCTAATTGATGATGATGATGATGATTTTGGGGTTCTATGGTAAGTTTGAACATAATTTAACTAGGTCCATCTGCCTATTCACCAGATTATTTGCAGCCATCGCTTTTAGGAAGGAATTTTCCCAAGCTAAGTGGGTCAGACTCAATCGATTGTCTCGTACTCAAGATTTAGTTGACGGAAAGCTTGTGTTAGTTTCACTTAATCCACCAGCAAGGAAGAGTCGCAAGCCCAAGCCCAAGCCCGTTTGAACAGTTCAGCCTGATTCAAAGTTAGTGGATACAGAACAGGCCAACCTGTATTTGTCAGCTCCTCCTAGCCCAAAACACTTCAGGTTTTCGAGTCCAAAACCAGAAATATCGATGTCCCAAGCCCAAGAGTTGACTTATTTGATATGTGCACTTCAAAGGTTCATGGACACCTTGTCTGTGACCGTGGACATCTAGGCCCAAACTTTAAGCTAGCTGCAAGCCCAAGTTGCTGCACCATTGCCACCACCGCCATCGAAGACACAACAAGTTCCAAGAAAAGAAGTCCTAGTCGTCCTTATTCCACCCCTGGAACAGACAAAAGATGAACCAAAGACCAAAAAGCTAAACTACAAACACCCTATTTTGACTGACCCTAAGACTTCGGGCGCTTGCAAGCCTCCTAGTAATGAAATGACACTTACTTCATCTTTAGAATGTTTAAAGGATTGTTTACAGTTGTTGTGCAAACCTGTTTTGGCCAAAAATAAACTTTTTTTGCAATAATGACCATTTTACCCCTAGACCCATTTTTAGCCAAAAACCAATTTCTTAATCCCGAAAAGCTTGATTGTTCTTTGATTGATCGCATTTTCCAAACTGAGTGACCCGTTTTTATCAAAAACAATTATCAGAACGCAATTCGGGCTTATTTGTGCTGCAAGCAAGCCAAGAGCATAGGACCACGTATTTGTGCATGCATGCATGCCATGTGTACCAAGGTAAAATGCACATGTGCACATTGTTTGTGAGTGTGCATATTGTTTGTACGTGCCACAGTTGTTGCGTGTGCGCACATTGAAGCATCGCTGAGTTATTTTTGAAAACTCCATTTTGGTGCAATTTTGGTGGGAACAGTGGAAGGGGAAGCGATGAAACCCTATAAAGGTTCTAGAGGCCTCCTCCAGCTCTATAAATAGAGCCCCTCTCTCTTTGAAGGGGTTAAGAACTTGAAGGCTGTAACTCATTGTTTCTTAGTGTTATTCTCCGCATGCTCTTCAGTTCTTAAAAACCAGAAAGTAAACTCCTCCTACTCTCTGTATTTTAGTAGCCCTTTTCTTATTTTCAGTAGTCAATCCATGCTAAGTTATTAGTCCATCTTAACATCGTGTAATCTCATGGTTTTTCAAACTTTCTCTTCTCTTCTTGCATGTTTTCTTTTCTTTTCTTTTATTTTTATTTTTATTTTTATTTATTTTTTTTATAGTTAGAGCAAGATGTTTTTAGGTTTATTTTGATCATATAATCAGCATGCATGGCTCGGTTTGAATCATCATTTAGTTAGTTTATATTTTTGCTTTTATTTAGTAGTTGTATTTTTGTGCATATTCATTATTTAGTAGTGTCAAACAAGGCCTTGGTTCATATCTTGTATGTGTTAGTTGCATTTAGGTCATATTTATTTTATGCATGCATGTAAGATGCAGAAGTGGGCATCCAGGGAAGTTTCTTTGGCCTCCTTGGCATATGTGTGCTATTTGCATTGTCCTTTCTATAAACCCAGTTTCTATGCTCTTTATATGCAAAGTTGTTTGCTCTGAATGTTTTTGCAGATATTGTATATTTTAGTTTATGTTTAAGGCCATGGAATATCAAAATCCACTTTTCCTAATAAAAAAATCACTTTGATATAAATATTGCTTAATTCATTTAATCTAATATATATGATATTCACTTCTCTTCAATCACGTAATTTTAGGTTAGTTAAGGTGTTTAGATCTAAAATGGATTTTCGTGAACAATTAACCACAAAAATCATAAAATAGAGTGAGTAGAGGCCAATGTTCGGATTGGGCAAAACGGGACCATGTAAATGGCTTTCCTATTTTGTACCTAAGCTCTCGAACTCGAAATGTTCTTGATTATGACAGATTAGGCCATAACTTAGTTTTCATTGTTAACGGTTTCTTAATTTCCCTTCAAAAATTAATTGTCGACTCTATGTCAATAAAGCAAGTCAGTGTGGGATGTATGCCTTAGACTCGAAAAAGGCACATTGCCCACAATTGGTGACTCTGTTTAGGAATTAAGTTAGCTTGAATTGAAAATTTCTATTTTATGAAATTAGTGGTTAATTGTTAATTGCTTTGCATCATTTTAGAACTAAGAAAACTTGCTTTATCGCATAATAGCTTGGACACTATTCGCAGGCTATGTTATGTCAATAAGGCAAGTGTCAGACTACGGTATTAGTACTATTTGATCATTCCCTTATGAAACGAGAGGTATATTGATAGTAATAATTGATGTACCCCTTCGTGACCAAACCTACCTTTTGCATATGGAGAGCATTACCACCTTCCAAACTAGGACATGATACCCTCCTTTCTAGGATTGCAATGTTGCCTTTTTATATGATTTAGTGAACTTAGATCCTATTTCCAAAATTAGGGCAGGGTAACCCTACCCGCAAATAGGCAGGAATGCAAATTATGTGCTTATATGGTATTTGGTCTTGAATGGAAATGGTTTGATTTGATTATGTGGATCAACAAGAAGAAAGACAATGATTTCATTCCAAAAATCTGGCAAGTCGGAAATGGCAGTAATTTGATTTTGGAGCAATCTAAGTTTTTGGGGGCAGTGATTCAATACAAAAATTTAGGAAGCGACTTGATTCTGATTATGGTTCTGTGGAAAATTAGGGGATTGTTTCCTAAATTAAAGGATTTGAGTTTGAATTTGAATTTCTACCCTAGTGATCAATTAAGAGTGATTTCCTTTTCGAAATTTAAATTCCCAAGAAAATATGTGATTAAAAGACAACTCCGAAAAAAAAATTAAAAATAAATAAAAATAAAAAAACTTCTCAACTTAAGTAGAGCCCTGGAAATTATGGAAGGTGTTTGATTGAATAAGAATCTTTAAGTCATTGACTTTAAAGGGAATTTCAAATTTTATGAAAAAATGGTAGATAAGGAAGTAGTGACCAAGTCTTCTATTATGAAATAAAATTCCAATTCCCTTAAAAAATATTTGATTAAAGGATGATTGTTTTATTAGATACTTGGAATAAAATCCAAAGTTCCTTGGGAGGAAAGAATTTTGAAAAAAAAAATTAGAGTAGAATTTTGAAAATTATTGAAAGTTTTTTATTAGACAAAAATCTTTAAGTTGTTGACTTTGGAAGGAATTTTGATTTTATGGAAAAGTGTTAGATATGGAGGTGATGGCCAAGTTTTTCATTTTGAAATAAAATTTTGAAATTCCTGAGAAGGCATTTGATTAGATGATGATTTGTTTGATTGATTTCTTGGAATAAAATTTGAAATTCCTTGGAAAATTTTTAAAATAAAATTTGAGTAGAGTTCGAAAATTATGGAAAGCTCTTTTCATCAAGTAAAAATCTTTGGGCCAATGATTGCAAAGGAATTTCAATTTTATGAAAGACAAGGAAGTGATGACCTAGTCTTCCATTCTGAATAAAATTCTAATTCTTCTAGAAGAAATTTGGTTAAATAATGATTGTTTGATTGATTCCTTGGAATAAAGTCCGAACTCCTTTAAATTTTTGAAGGTACAAAAAAGAAAAAAGAAAAAGTGGGAAACTTTGAAATTTGAAAAAGAAAAGGGATTTTACTTTGAAAAATGATTTTTGAAAAAAATATAGGAGTTGTAATTTGATGATATGATTCCAAGATACAAATGGGGCACACTTTTGGTAAAGCAACAAATAATCGAAAGGCAGCTGCTTAGGTTGATTACTTTGGTAGGGACCCTTAAAATTTCTCAAAATTTCCTTGATTGGGCACCTTCCCCCAAACTGGTAAGGATGATGATTTTGAGACCCTATGATCAACATCAAATATGAGTCTGACTGGGTTCATTTGCATACTTCCTAGGGGTGTAAAAATGGCCTGTGGCTCGTGGGCAACCCAAAGCCTACCCGTAACCCGGTTAGGCCAGGGCTCGAGCCTAGCCTAGGACCCTGGGCCTGGGCCTATGTCATCATTTTGGGCTTGGCTCGTGAGCCTGGCTTGTGGCCCGACCCATCGGCCCACTTAAAGCCTAGCTCGAGGCCCGCCCTGTCCTACCCAAGGCCCTGTGTCATTTTTGGTGGAACCGTCTTCAAGACTTGGATGTCACCATTGGTACACACGATGATTGTGCCTATTTGTGCTCGTTTTGGTGCCCGAAGTCCTCGGTGGAACGCCCTGTCTTTGGGTCTTTTAACCTTATCTTTTTGTGCTTTGTTTTGGATCAAAACCTTGTTGTTTCAAGCCTGGAACTTGTGGTGACTTGTTGGCCACCACCATAGGTTGTCGGCCATGGCTCATGGCTGTCTGGTCGGCTACCAGTGGCGGCCGACAACCACTAGTGTCTTTTTCCAGATATTTGTTGACAGCTGTGCTAGCTGTTAGCACATTGAGCTGCATCTCCCTACACGTGTATGGTAGGATGTTTCTAAGCTCAAGGCTTGTTTTTCTATATATATGGGGGTTCCTCTCCCATTTTTTAGGGTTAGCAATTTGGGAACAAAATTCTCCATCTCTCTACATTTTCTCTCTCTCTCTAGCAATTTTGTGCATAGTTGCTTGGGTACACTTAGCCAAAGTTTGCCTATCAACCCTTAGCCAAAGTTGCTAGTCTTTGGGATGAGGTAGCTTGAGACCCTTTTTGAGCTCTAGAAGGTGGTCTTGGCTTGGTTTATTGCCTTATTTGTGTCTTCCCTTCAAGAGGTATAACACTCTCCCTTTATACTTGTTTTACACACTTGCTTTGCCATCTTTTTCAACTGTTTTGGGGCTGGTTTTGAACTATCAAAAAACTCTATTTTTGTGACCCAAAGGTGGTGGTTTGATGCCATTTTCAATTAAGGGGTGGTTTGCCCTTCTTACTTCTTAGTTTGTAAAGCTTTTGTACCTTTGTTCACTACTTTCAAACCAAATTTTTTGGGCCTTTCAACCACTGAATTTTAGAGGTTTTTTAGTGGCAAAAAACTCATTTTGAAGTCCAAAATTGGAGGGGTTAGCCTCCCCTCCTTGTGTTTTGTTTGCATGCCTAGTTAGCCCCATGTATTAGTTTAATGTTTTAGCTTTTTGTGGCTCAAGTTCAGCATGTTTTGAACTCTGTTTTGAGCTGGTTTGCCACAGCTTTGGCTGTTTGGTACTTTTGAGTCTTGTATTGCATAGTTATAGTGTAAGTCCTTTCACTAGCTTGGTGTTTTAAGGCTTTAACCACCATTGGTTTGAGTTGATTGCATGTTTTAGTGCTTTTTCTCACCTAATTTCAGCACTTATAATCTCTGCAATCTCCCTCATTTCTTCACTTTTTCATTTGCTTTGACGGTTGTTTCAACCTTAGGGTTGTTTAAGCTTGAGATTGAGGCTCAGGCTTAATGGTTTAATCCTCCTTTGAGGGTTCATTACCAATGGCATGAAGCTTCTCTCATGCCTTAAACTATCCCTTGGTTGACACTTCTTTCATCTTAGAAGACACTCACCAAAGGACAAATTGATTAATGAATGATATAGTAACTAAAATGTGTAAACAAAATTGACAAGTAAAAGTGGCAAGATAAGCATTTCTTTGTGTTACATTGCATGTGTTCAAATCGGACGTTAATTTGAACACAAGGAAAATGGGACATTTCATACTCAAAAGTGATGAAATGTGCCATTTTCCTAGGTCTCCATTGCCCTTGATCAAGCATGATAAGGTGATGGTCATTTTAGTCTCATTCTGCATTTGCACAATTGGTTTCACAAGCCATCATGCAACGAAATTTCTTGATTAATGGTTTATGAACCAAATTTTGTCCCTCCTTTGATTTACCCATGAAAAGGAAAGGCAAAATGTGCAAACAACCCTTGAGAAACACAATGTTTTGCTCTGTTTGCTCTCTGTTATAGCAAGGAAGTCCAAGTTATAAGTGGTCAATAGCCACCACCAATAGCCGACCGGCCACCAGTGGTAGCTGACCAGCCACCAGTGGTAGCCGACCGGCCCCTTGTCAGCTTGCACAGTGTGTTGGTAAGGTGGAGCAGAGGTGTTCTGGAAGTGGGTAGAATTGTTGGTGTTCAATGTGTAAACAGAGGCATTCAGTAGTAAGGCAGTGGCTTTTCGGGTGGAAACCGAGCATGCATACGCCTCCCTAACTTCTTGGGATTAGCTAATTAGTTTAATTAGCAATAGATCAAATATGTGTTGTAATTAATTAGTTGTAGCTAATTAAGTGTTGTAAATAATTAGTTAGTTTAACTAGTTATTCAATTTTGTTTTGTAATTAATTAACTAGAATAGTTAATGAATTCGGTTTGTAATAATTAGTTAGCTAGTATAGCTAGTTAATTAGTTTCAAGTTTTGCATTGGTTAGCTTAATTAGCCTAGTTAGCTAGTTAGCTTTTATTCATTCAGACCCTCCTTCGCGAGGGCGTAATGTTGTAATATGTGTGCGTGTGTGTGTGTATGTCTTCCAACCCCACATCTTTCTCCCTTTTATTTAATCGCTTTTGATGGTTAGATTAGGGACATATTTCAATTAACATACCTTATGCTTGCATCCATTCATTCATATTGCATGCACCGAGGCTCGACGCATCAATCAAACTGCATTGTCATTTCAATACTTCTTTGAATACGTGTTTAATCGCATGTTGTTCAAATCAATCCATATGCCATATTAGTAGCCGAGTCTATTAATTGCATATCGCATGCGTTGCATTAGACATTCGGCATAGTTAAGAACCATGCATATTTTTCTAACTTTGTCTTCTTAGCTTGGAGTACTAGGTGAGTTTTTATGCTTTAGCATACTTGCATGAATGTGAATGTTTCCATGTTTAGCATGCTTGTCATGAGGCTATGTGCTTAAATGATAAACTGCATGAATGCTTGTGGATGAAGGCTTGTTGCTTGAATTGGAATGATTCAATAAAATGTGCGTTTTAAACCCACTTTCTTGAGTGGCAAATCATATTTTAAGCCCATTATGTTTGGTGGCAAATTCGCAAACTTTAGGCCCACTTGAGGTGGCAAATTCAAACCATTTTCACAAAACAAACATGAAATTAAATTGTTCCAACTTGAGCAAATTAGTTTATACTTGCTTGTGCGCATCACATAGTAATGTTAGCTAACAACTAGAATAAGAGCACATAATGTTTATAAAAAATCATATCATGATTAGTAGAGGCCGATCTTTGATCGAGCGAGCGGGGGTGCTCAATTCATGACCATCCCCTCTCGCACCTAAGTTCATGAGCCGAGGCAACTTTGGTGATGACAGACACGTGGCCTTTGGCACGAGTTAGGGTTTCCTAAATTTCCCCAAAACAAAAATATTTAGGTGGCGACTCTGTATCTGACAAAGCAGTCCAATTTTGGCAGTTTTTGATTCAAAATCAAATTTTCAAAATAATTTACCAGATTTGGACTCTTTGGTGTTTATCAGTGTCACATTGTACTTGTGAGATTAGATTCAAAATCACGGGAGTCTGAACTGTAGGGCTTTCTTTTAAACCTTCCGGAATGGGGAGCGAAAAATGTGAGCTATAGTAGAAAAGAATAAAATTTTGATGGAAAAAATAGAAAAAGAAAAATGAATAAAATGTTCAAGCTCGAGCCTAGGCCCAGGTCTATTGGCCCAGTCCGAGCCCTAACCAGCCTAAGGTCTGTATACCCCTTGGGCCTGGGCCTAATTTTTTGCCCCATAGACCGGCCCAGCCCAGCCCGAATTTTGGAGGGAGTCCGAGCAGCCTGACATGGGTTGGCCCGAGCCTAGGTCCAACTTAGGCCAAATTTACACCCTTATTCCCAAGATTGTGTTCACAATTGCCACCTCTAGAAATATAATTCTCTGAGTCAATTTACTATGTCTCGTACTCAAGCAAGCTATACCAGTCTTATCAATTACTAGCCATGTCTTGGCAAAACGAATCAAGGGATCTGACGGCGTTGCTTTAGAAAATGTCCTTAGATAGCGAAGGCCAAACTAACAACCTAATGGCTGACAACTATTTGGTTCTGACAGAGGATGTAACTCAAATAGAAAAAGGCACATAGTGGGAGGACGAAGACCTTCACCTGGCATACACTGATGAAACCTGGGAGAATGTTAAGTTGGATGACATTTGGTATATGAAGGAAGTGGATTGCCTCACACGTAGCGGGCAACATTTCAAACCCGCATTCCTTAAGCAATGTAAAGTTTCAGAAGCCTTTAAAGGGAAGGGAAAGGAACACGATAAAGATTGTGTGCTTTAGCAGTTGAAAAAGATTCAGGCAAACATATCTATGTGGGGTTTTCTCATGGCTTCCCGTGAACATCGCTAGGCCATGCTGACTGCACTAAAGAAGGCCAAGCTGTCTGTGACACCACCCCAGACCAGCTAGTGGCACTGCTCGCACCTGTAAAGAAGAACCCGACTATCACTTTCTCTGACAAACATTTGCCGCTTGAAGGAGCAACTCACAACAAGCCTTTATATGTGTCACTAAAGTGTCGAGAGAAGTTGGTACTAGTGGTGCTCGTGGATAATGGATATGACATAGGCGTGTGCCCAGCTAGGACCTCATATGCTCTAGGATTGAGGCTCCAAGGATTACACCGTAATAACAGAAGTTGTCAGAGCTTAAGACAAAACCCAGCGGGAAGTTTTGGGAACGTTGGACTAAGGATCAAGCTCAGGCTGGATGAACATGACATGGAGTTTCATGTCATGGATGTTGCAGCCACATTGAACATGCCATTAGGAAGACCGTGGATGCACCGACTTTGAGCCATGCCTTCAACTATTCACCAAAGAATCAAGTATGTTAAAAGGGACTAGTTGAAGGCTAACTTACTCAATCAAGTATGTTAATGCGACCACGGAGTTCCCTTTGACATACTTCTTTACTAGAATGTCATGTTGGGGACTGACATACTAGTTTGGAGTATGTTAGTCTCCAATGTGACCACTCAAGTATCCTAAAGGGAGTGGACGTACAAAAGTGACCACCCCCATATGTGACCACTCCTTTACGAGAAATCCACCATGGAGATGAGGATGTGTTCCTCTCAGGCTTCACCTTGGTAGAAGCTCAAATAGTATAATCTATCACGGCGCTTGAAGAGGATCGATATGTTGGTGCACCCTCTATTCTTATGATGAACAAACAAGGATACATTCTTAGTTTTGGTCTAGGATAAATAGGGAGCTACAAAGATGCCAGAAATCAACAACTATTTGTTCACCTTTGGGCTGGAATACCAACTAACAAAAGAAGATTTTATAGCAAAAGTGAATGAAGCACGGGACAAGGCAAGGGCAACAACAGAGGGCAAAAAATACGAGCTCAAGTACAAACCCATCCAAGGAACCCTTAATGGGTGTTTTGTTAGAGAAGGAGAAGTAAGGTTTTAAAAAGCGGCAGCAACTGTTACGTAACTGTGGTGGTTTTGCTACCCGTTATAGCCGCTATAGCGGTGTAATAGAAATTCACATGTATAATGGCTGTAGCAGTACCCTAACGGCCGTAAAGGTCCGTTAGACACCGTTACAACATTTTACAATATTTTGAATAGCTTCATTTTCCCACAAAAAAAAAAAAAAGAAAAGAAAAAAAAAGAAGCAAAAGTTTACAAAAAAAAAAAAAGAAGCAAATACTCAAGTGATCTAAACCTAATGAAAAAAATCTTATATGAATTTTTTTTTCTTTATATATATATTTTTTTAATTTATGGCACAATTTTTGTATTATAATCCTTTCGTTTAATAATTGTGAATATTTTTTATTTAGTTAGTTCAGGTATTGGTAAAAAATAATTTGTAAGCATTTAAAATCAATTATTCTTAAGATCATTAACTATTGAAATAAAATGTAAAAAGCTCATTTTATAGTGATTTGAAAATATGAAATATATTTGATCATACTTAAAAATTAACAAAAATTGATCAAAATTCATTTTAAACCCCAATAAATGTGATTCTGAAAAAAAAATATATTTATGTGTATTAGTAAGTTTTCTTCAAATTGCGTGAAAAATAAAAACAAATCACGGTTATGGTTACCGCAACCATTATGTTACGACCTGTACACCCTGTAACCTTTATGGCGACTGCAACCGTTTTTCAAAGCCTTGGGGAGAAGACTTCCCATTTTGTGAATTTCCAGAACTTTGGGTTGATCATGCGACAAGAAAAAGGTGTCCGGGGTTTGAAATCTTCTTTGACCACAAGCTCGTAGATAGTGACGAAGAATTCATAAACCCAGATATTGACAGTGGGCAAGATAGATACGACATTTCAAGTGAGGAAAACGAAGACTAGATAGACAATCTGACTCGGATTGATATGAAGACTGGCTTGACTACTGAATTCTGTGATAATGCTAGAGAATAGAACTTTTGACGAAGATGTCACCAAATACATAGTTGATGCAATTGAGGACCAAGTTCAAAACTGGTCCATCGAAAAGTGTGTCATTTATAGGTCTGACAGCAAGTCAAATGAGTTAGAATCCGACATGTCAGACTTTAACGTGTTCCACGATCTGGAAGTTGTAAATCCAAGGGTCGAGGTTGAGTCTAAATTTTTTTGTTTATTTTGAGTTTAAGTCTAATGTAAGTTTTCACTTTAAATAATGAAATAATGGATGATTTTGAGTACCCTAACATTGCCATTAGTTAACAACATTAACCTCGCTAATTTTAAAAATGAAAAGGATTTCGAGGAAAAAATTCCTCGAGGCATAAAAGACTTCATTGAATAGAAAGATTAGAGGTGCATTGAACTTGTCATTGATGAAATAATCTCGATAAACCTAGGCAATGAGAAAAATCCTTACATGGTCTAGATTGGGTCGACGCTGTCTTCGAAGGAAGGCAAATGCCTAGTCGCCTTTTTAAAAGAATTTAAAGATGTTTTTGCATAGTCCTATAAAGACATGCTTGGAATCGATCATGAGATTGTACAACATAAAATCTCCCAAGAGCCTGAGGCTAAACCTGTGAAATAGAAGTTAAGAAGAATCTGTCCGGATTGGGTCCTTATGATTAAAGAAGAAGTAACGAAACAAATCGATGTTGGATTTATAATAGTATTGGAATATCTAACATGGCTAGCCAACATAATTCCGGTCCCAAAGAAAGATGGCATAATTAGAGTCTGCGTGGACTTTAGGGATTTGAATAAAGCCAGCCCAAAAGACAGTTTTCTACTACCACACATTGATGAGTTAGTAGACTTCATGGTAGGGGATGCACTTCTATCATTTATGGATGGGTTTTTTGGGTGCAATTATATCATGATGACAGTGAAAGACAGGGAAACAACAACTCGCACTACTCCGTCGGGAACATACTGGTATAGGGTCACGCCATTTGGACTGAAAAATGCCAGAGTTACTTACCAGAGAGTCGCTACTACACTGTTGCACGACATGATTCATAAAAAGATACAGGTTTATGTGGATGATATAATTCTCAAGTCCAAGGAAAGAGAGGGCCACTATGCCACTCTAGAAAAATTCTTTAAAAAGATCCATGAGTACAGACTAAGGTTGAATCCACAGAAGTGCACATTCGGGGTAATCACTGGGAAGATGTTAGGGTTCTTAATAACATAAGGGGATATAGAAATGGATTCCTCCAAGATTAAAGCTATTCTAGATATGCCTCCACCAAGGACCGAGAAGGAGGTGAGAAGCTTTCTAGGTAAGGTGTAGTTCATAAGTCGATTCATTGCAAAGTTGACATCAACATGTGAATCGTTGCTTAAGCTTCGGAAGAAGGGAACTAGGTTCCATTGGGATGAAAGATGCCAATTTGCCTTTGAGCAAAACAAGTATTACCTACAAACTCCACTGGTATTATCACCATTGAAGACTAGGAGACCATTGATTCTATATTTATCAGTAACAAATTCAACCATGGGATGTATGCTAGCACAGTCAGAGGCAAAAGCAAAAAAGGCTATCTATTACCTCAGCAAAAAACTAAGCAAAGGTATGTGTGAGTATATGAGATGATCGGTGCCATAGAAGACATCTAAAATGGACATCCTTAGTGATATTACAATATCTGGAACTTCATAGAGAGAGAAGGGTATTCGGAAGGAGCAACAGATAAAGACAAATGGGCCATTCAACGCTTAACAACACAATACATCCTGTGTGGGGGGAAAGTTATACAAGAGTGGCCATTTGATGATGCACAAGTTGTGTGTAGATACAGAAGAAGGGGAAAGAATCATGGAATCAATACATGGAGGAGAATGTGGGCCACATATGAATGGGGTTATGCTGGCAAGGAAGATCCTAAGACAAGGGTACTACTGGTCTACCTTCGAGAGTGACTGCATACAATTCATCAGAAGGTGTCACAAATGCCAAATTCATGCCAACCTTATAAACGTACCATCGTCACATTTGCACAACGTAACTTCGCCTTGGCCCTTCTTCATATGGGAAATCTATGTAATTGTGGCAGTCACGCCAAAGAAATCAAATGGGCATGAGTGCATACTGGTGGCCATTGACTGTTTTACCAAATAGGTTGAGGTGGCATCTTTTTTGGACGTCAAAACATGCATGTAGCTAAATTCATCAAAGCAACATCATTTGTAGATATGGTGTGCTGAATGAAATAGTATTAGATCATGGCTCTCATTTCAAACGAGAAGTGGTGGACTTGCTCGAAAAATATGGTGTAAACTTTCTATAAGTCATCACCATCCCGACTACAAACCAACGGAGTAGTTGAGGTTGCAAATAAGAACGTAAAAACCATTCTGCAAATGACAATCCATAGGTGCAGAGATTGGCTAGACAAGCTGCCATTCGTGTTATGGGGATATCAAACATCAATCAAAACTTCAACTGGGGCAACTTCCTATTCTCGTGTCTATGGGATGGAAGCTGTCCTACCCAATGAAATTGAGATTTCTTCACTACGTGTTCTAGCGGAATGTTAAATTGAGGAGGCTAATTGGAAAAAAAATGTAGGTTCGAGGAATCGATGCTTTTTGATGATAGGAGGCTGCAAGCCTTATACCATGTTCAAGGTTACCAACAGAGCATTGCCTGGCATTTAACAAGAAAGTGAAAGCCAGGAATTTGAAAGAAGGGGATTTAGTACTCAAAGAAAGCCGAGCTCTGGTACATGACCCAAGAGGAAACTTTAAACCAAATTGGACGGGGCTGTATATTATCAAAAAGATCATGATTGGAGAAGCAATTGTTCTAATGGATCTAGATGGTATAGAATTCACACAGCCTGTCAACTTGGACAAATTAGAGAAATACTATCCTTAAGAGAGCTCATTAGGCTGAAAACCCAATAAGGCAATCTAAACAAAATTTAGAGCATAAAAAAGAAAAAGAAAAGAGCTTGCAAGATTGAAAACTCGAAAGAGTGATCTTGGCAAAAGTTAGAGTGTAAAAGGAAAGTGTTAATACCCGAGTGAACTTGACCCTGAACTATGAATGACCTGATTTCCATCCTTGTGATACATAGACGACTTTACCCAGAAGTTCGGCCCTATCTCATCCAGGTTTATTTACTTGGTGGCATCGGTCGTCAGCATCAAGTACCATATTTTTCAAGCATGGGGGGGTTTTTGGTCGTACAACTCATAGAATTGGTTGCCGAAACTATCTAATTAGTAAGCTAGTAAAATTATCGTCACTTTTTACTAGAATGGTGAGTGATTCATTTTTTTCACAATAAAAGCTCTCATTGTGTTATTTTATTGACAATAATTTCAAACAAGACAAATTAAATTCCATTTGAATAAAGTTTTGAAACATAAAAAATGTAAGTAAAGGTAAAGTTGTGAGCTAGGGGCATTGCGAGTCAAGTCAAAAGTCGTTCAACTTTTGTTTCTCATATGCTCTAATGTCATGATATGATTCCATGCTATACTCGAAGAATCTGCTTGCCAAATTATTACATGATCCAAGGGGCTTCCATGTCCAACTATATCTCTGTAGGTCTGAGAGTCCATCCAACTATGCCAGTTTTCAAAAAAATCCATCCTCACCCAACCAGGCCCAAGCTTGGTATGAAATAGCCAAATAAGGGGTAGAAGCTGCCTATACCTTTAATTTGTCCATCAACTATATTTAGTAAAAGAGAGATAAAAGAATCTAGAGGTGTGGGATGAGAAATCAAGTGAGATGGCTGGTACCTGGAGTAATAATGGACTTCTATCAAATTCCATGGTCTTATTTAGCATCGAGTTCAACCCAACCAATCAGGGTCTCTGCCAAGATCAACTGTCATGACCCGAACCCGCCGCTATGGATTAAGGTCATAACCGACCAGTAATCAAGGGATTACCTATGGCCTCAAACCAAATAAAACATATTTCATCAGAGTTGAGAGGCCAAAACGGAAGCAAACTTACAAATTGTCCATAGAGTTGTGCTTACATGGCACATCAAAACATCCCAAAGATATATTCATTAATAACCCACACCAAAAAGGAAATAACTTAAGGTTCCATACACACAGTATCATTCAAGTCTTAATAAGCCAAACCCAAAGCTTATATGTACAAAGGTGCTCCAATGTTTTCGCCAATCGTAGCAAAATTATCACAAAAGAACAAAAGGACAAAAACAAGTCTCGTGCGTGAGATGTTCGGGCTGACTCTCTAAAACTTCGACTGTTTCTCACATACTTTGCTGAGGCTGGGTTTGGACATCTCTTGGCTCACCAACAGACACACGAATGAGAGTGAGCGAAAGCCTAGTGAATAATATCAAATAAAGAAGATACATGAACGGAATTTGAAACAAATACATCAGACGGCCTTGGGCCCAATTCATGTTTCTATCTAGTGCATCAAGCGACTACAGATCTAGACGTATTAAATGGCCTCGGGCCCAACTCATTCATATTCGACAGCCTTTGGCCCAATCATTCATGTCAAATGAATATTTGTCCATAATTCAAATTAACAGATTTATGAAGCTCAAATAGGAGTAAGCAATTGGACAAATAGCATACTTCAAAATATCTTTACTAAGATATTACTCACAGTGTTCTGCTGGTGGATTTGCCCTCGTGCTTGACCCTACACAATACATAACATTGGGTCACAAGCTATTCAATCCGTTCCTAACTTATACATTCCTCTTAGGCCTCTTTCTTATTTTCTTGATTCATTTTAGAATGTACAATGTATGCCTAAGAGTGCTTAGAAATAAAAGGGAATGGAACATGAGGCACAAAACAACTTCTCAAAATGTCTGAGCGGTTTCCGCTGCTCGAGCGGACCCCTCTGGTCTGCAAAAGTACTGGTTTCCTCATTTTTGCGCTTGAGCATGACCTCGGACGCTCGAGCTGAGAGTCAAAATACTTGGATGGGCGCTCGAGCGTGACTCTTTGCGCTCGGGCGTACATCAATGCCTGCAAAAGTTCTGGGAACTAACATTTCACGCTCGAGCGGACATGCCAAATTCTGGAATTTCTAGAATTGTTCTTGAAGTTCAAACTTAGCATTCAAAGGCCCAAAGCTCGAATTTTAGGTATAAAAAACATGGAAAATCACTACGTAACATGAGAGCATAGGAGATTTGAAATCAATTATTCAAAACCATGATCCAATTCTCAAATCATCTCAACAAAACCCATAGCTTCATGATTAAACTTCAATATACATATAAACAAACTCCATAACTTCATGAATTATACATGCATGTGTAATATAGACCCCAATACCATTTCAAATGACACAAATGATGTTTATTCTCATGAAGCTCAACAAAACCATGCTTGCATGTATGATTCAACTCTCAATTTCCCATAATTGGGATGCTACATGTTAGATTATGCAAATTCATGGCAATTCTCTTCATGCATGTATATACCAACTTCAATTTCATCATGATCAATTCAATCCATGTTCTTGATTACTATTTAATTTTGAATTCAGAAAATTACAAACTCAAACTCATGAATTTACTCACCTAGGAGCTCCAATCTTCACAATTGTAGTTAAATCTTGAGTTAATCTTCAAGATCACCAAGCTCCTTGATCAATTCTCTATCTTGAGCTCCCTCTCTCTCTAAACTTGGCACTCTCACTCTCTCTAGAGTGTAATCTCAACAAAAGGAGAGAAATGAGCTCCAAAAACAATGCTCAAAAATGTAAATAGGCCACTTATATATGTTGGCCTAATCAAATTGATTAAGGCTAAGTAATTGAGCCTAATTTAATCGTTCTGAGTCTAATTATTTTGATCCAAATGATTTTTCAATTAAATTTCACCATAGGCTCCAAAAATTATGCTACTCACAATGGCATAGTCAATTTCTATTTCTGATGCCTCTATGACCTTTAGTTTAAATTCTAAAGCAGAAAATCAAATAGATTTTCCAACGGTGAATAGATAGAAATACAAAGACACATATAATCATGTAACTATCACAAAAAACCATATCAAGTATATAATCACAATCATAATTAAGATCAATTAGCATAATACGACACAGGGTTATCACATTAACCCAACCAAGCTTTTCTTGTCCCTAACCTTTGTTGACACATCTGTCAAGATAGGGGCTGATTACTCCACTACTTGGCATCACTAAAGGATTGGGGAAGTATGCAGATATATAGAACAATTCACCAATAGTCGATCCAGCTAACCCGCAAATGCAGTAGGCATGGCAATTTGATTCACTTCAAGGTAGGGTTCACACATCTCAAAGAAGCAATAAGGGCAGTCTGATCAGTCTTAGGTGGTTACGATGTTCATAAAGTATCCTTTTCAAGTTGTAATTTTTATTTATGCTCCTGTTGAAACTTTGTATAAGGAGTCGTTGTCAGATTTAATAAACAAAGCACAATTAGAAGGAATCTAGTTAAAACTCCATTTCATGAATTGTGAAAAAAATCTTTCCCTTAGGCATTTGGCACAAGGGAAAAACTAGAGGAATACTTTCTGAATTAGTGCAAGAAGAATTCTCAAGGCATTCAAAGGCATCAAAAGAAAGAGAGGTACACCTGAGCCAGTCACAGTAGGAAAAGGGCTCATCCTCGTCATCATCACTACTCTCATCAATTGAATTCACTACATAAGAAGTCATTGAAAACATTTGTCCAAAGAGAAGGCCTCAAAATATAGAAACACTACCAAATCTAGACCACACTGAAGCATGAAAATCCTGAGGCTTCAATCATCAAACTATGATTGTATTGCAAGCTATTACACCTGTTCCTTTAGAATGTGGATGGAACTGGCATACACAAGCTGCATTCTCTGGAAAACATAGGATTAAGATCTTTCATGAAATCTTTGATAAAGTGCCATGGAACCAACTAGATAGAGGCATTATTTGGTATACCAAAATGATCTTAGTGCAACTGACTAGTATCGATGTAATGACCCCAAAAGTCATTCTTATTTAATTGGGGGTTAATGTGTTTTAATTCAACTACATCCATTGGAATTGGGAATGTTTTTATCTATTTTGGGGTATTGATTGAGGTAGTGGGGTGATGGTAAAGTAAGATTGGACCAAAAACTTTAATTCGAATAATTCGCCTACGATCAGCCGTCACTCTTTTGCCCTTTTCTTTTTCCACACTTTGAATTTGGATGTGAGGTTAGAACCATTGGAAAGATTATTTTCGGGGCTTCAATTTGGGCACAAGAATGACCTAAAACGGAGTCCGGATGAGAGAGTTATGCATATTTGAAGTTTTAATATTTGTGCTGGAAGCAGAACCGCACGTGCGGGAAATGCGGCGATGTGCGGGGCAGCAGCTCAAAAACGTGATTTTCAGCTCATTTCTTGCATTTTCTTTTCCTCTCTTCTTCTCCCCTCTTTGATGTCCGAAACCCTAGCTCCCCAAACCTTGATTTCCTTCACTTTTCTCAACAAATCCACCATAGATCTTGCATCAAGGATGGAGAACAAGAAGAGGGCAACATTTTCAACCGATTGAAATTCGAATTTGTGGAGGATTCTTCTCAAAGCTTGCTTTTCTTGCTCAAATCTTGAGGTAGGAGACCTCATTCCCTTTCAATATTGCATTCACGGATGGATTTACGGTATTTTGAGTATGGATTTATGGTATTTTGTGTATATAAATACAAATCTATAGTTTTGAACATATTATGTCTAACTTGAGATTGGGGGATTTCGGGTTTATAATGTTGGAGATGTAATTGTGGGGTTAAGGTGATGGATTATGAACTTTAGACTTGTAATCAATGAGGAAATTTGAACAAAAAAATAATGGGTTAAGGAATTTGGATTTTTCTTGAAATTCCTAGGTTTTTCTTGAAACCCTAGGTTGATTAATGAAGATAACCAATGATTTGGCCCAAATTGGAAGTAGAATAATGAAATTGAGATATTGAAGTATATGTGGTCAAGTTTAATTAGAATTTGGAAATGTTTGAAAATTATGTTTAAAATTTGCAAATGAACTTTGATATGAACATTGGAATTCATGCTATAATGTGAAGGAAAAATTGGGGAAATAATCTAATAATGATATGCATGATATGAACTTGGTTTTGGAATGTGGAAATGGGATTTAAGGATTCCTCTTGCATTATGTTGAATTATTTAATGATGTTGAGTTGATTCATGTTATTTATGTTGAATTGTGGTGCTTATATAGGATGGTATTGACTATGTTGATTTTGATTTTTGTGACCTAAAATGTGGAGTTTTTCAAAATGGGTTACTCCCAAATTATTTTGTTAAGTACTTGTGGGCTTGCTTAGTTATTAAAATCAAGAGAATGATTTATTTTTGGAAAAATGTGGAAGATGTTCATACAATTCCTTCTTATCTTGAAATCAAAGTGATTGATTATAAATTTCATACTATGTTTACAAGAATGGTAATCTTCTATTTCTATATATAGATATATTGAGATGGAGGAAATTGTGGTATAATCGATGGATGCTTAATGGTAGGCTTGTGAAGAATAATGAGGGAAAGAAAAAAGAACTAATGATCAAGTTATATATGTGTACAGGGCACACTTCAGGAGGGACAAACACCCCGTTGTAGCACTATGAGTAGTAGTACTTCGATATATCTTTAACCGTTAATGATTATTGTTATTGACGTTATGATCTTTGTCGTAAGAATTATGTTGACATATATGTTATGTATGCTATGTAAGAAATATTGTGAAATTATGGAAACATCAAAGGTGTAGGCTATATGAAGAACATTGTGAAATTATGGTATAAGCTATATGAAGAACATTGTGAAATGTGAAATATGAAATGATGTGGCCAAGGGCCATTTGTGACGTATGAATTCCCGAATTGTGAATTGTGAAACTATGAAGCCAAGAGCCGAGTTGTGAACCTATGAAACCCAAAAGCTAATTTAGGCATATGTGAATTTATGAGGCCGAGGGCCGACTTATGAATTTATGTGGCTAAGAACCATTTGTGAACTATGAATTTATGTGGCTAGGAGCCATTTGTGAACTATGAATTTATGTGGCTAGGAGCCATTTGTGAACTATGAACTTATGTGGCCAGGAGCCATTTGTGAGCTATGAATCTATGTGGCCAAGGGCCATTTGTGAAATTATGAAGCTATGAGGCCCAGGGCCAAAATTGTGAACTGGTGAATCCAAAGGGCCGAAGGCCGATGTAATAAGTTGTGAATCTATGAAACCTAAAGGCTATGTGAAACCGATAAAGTCATCTGTAATCTAATGAAAATGTGCTTATTTTGTCAACTCATGGGAATGTCAGAATTGGTTACCAATAGGACTGTTAATTACAAGGCAAGGCAACTATGTTAACATATAAGAACGATTAAACAATGGTGTATACTATTGATTAACAGAGTACGTGAATTAAGTCGTTTACCCAAAAGAATTTCTGTTCATTCTTAAAGAATAGATTCTGAGTAAATATAAGAGTAGCTATATGTATCCATATGAATTTGAAGTTATTTTGCTATGTTGCTTATGAATTGGAAGTTATTCAGAAACTATGATATAAGTGCAAAGTTTAACATTATTATGTGTCCCTCATGAGAATGTGAATTAGTCTCTCATTGTTAAGTGTACGATAATGACATGATACATCAAGAAACGCTCTAGCTATAATATGTTCCGTTTGAATTAATGAATGATGTTCAAGTATGTTTCAGGCACGTTTCTAGTATGTTACAAGTTCAAGTATGCTCAGGTATGTTTCAAGTGCATGTTACAAGTTTGAATATGCTACAAGGTCAAACAAGTTTCAAGGGCTTATAGCCATCAAGTTTGTGTTGCAAGATTGGGCCTAAGGCCGTTATGTACTTAGCACAGAATCAGACTATTGCATTGACATGTATTATGTTTCACGTTAAGCATCATTTTATTTATGTATTACTATTCACTGAGCCCGGCTCACTCTCTATTATGTCTGTTTCTGTAGGTAACCAACCAAGTGGTCAGTCCTAAGCCATGACGCTTGTCCTCTTGGGTCAACCTTTCCATGTCCAAGCCTAAGAGAAGCTGCTCTTATTTTCATGAAGTTTTGACGAACTTTGGTTTTACGCCCTAGTTGTTGGCTTAAAGTTGACATGTGTGCAACACTTCATTCTCTAATGTTTTTGATATATGCCCAATTACCGGGCTGGGTCTGTATATATGTTTGTTTATAACCAATGTTCAGGTGTATGTTTTAAATTTTATTTGTCTCTTAAGAGTTTATGATCCTGGCATGAGAGTGGTAGCTCAATGGAGTTTGTTTCTATTGTCAAATTTTAATATTTAATGCTTCCGTTCAGGCCCCATATGATATATATAACAGGTTAAGTGTCAGTCTTCGAATAGGTCATGCCTAAATCTTTTAGGGGCGGGATTGGGGTGTGATAATCGAAGTCTGCAAACTCTCACCAGACATGCAAAGGCTAAAGGATCAAAGAGAGTGAACATCCATGGCAAATTTGTAGAACTTCTAGATAAGGAGCTACAAAGGCAGGGCACTTCAGTCATACCAGCTGGCGAAGCATTCGACAAAAGAGAAAGTTTTGGTAATGATCATGGAAGAGTTTAGCCTCCCATGATGATCATTATAAGGACAAGATTTGAGTAGGACGAAAATGACAAGTTGATTGGCATGGGAAGTCAGGAGTTTCTTGATTACTTTGGTTCAGACACGCTCTAGACACCTTTTAAGGCACATCATTTTATCATCCTAGACACCAACACACCCTTCAAGGCACATCATCTAATTCAAGCATTGGCATGCCTTTTAAGGCACATAATTTTGTCTCTCATGCATTGGCACACTTTTCGAGGCACAAGCATTGACACTTCTTTTGAGGCATAATTGTTTTATCATTTATGGCATTGGCATTGGCATATAAATCACTTGGCGTGGTAGAAATATTCCTCAAAATTTGGAACTTCTTTGGGTATTCCGCATTCTAGTTGGGTTCAGCCTTATCCATCTGGATAGGAGCGATACCAATACTAGAATCGAGTAGGCCAGATGTCGAGGGACTTTGGAGGGTCAAACTTTTATCCTCATAGTGGGGAGATGCGTCTTTGATTCAAGTGTGGCCAGCTGGGTTGTGTCAATAGCTCTTGGCTCTTGTCCTTGGCATCATAGTTCTTAGAGGGCTTCGGGGGTTGAGAATAACCCGTCTTGGCAGTCTGGTTAGGAATGTAACAGTGGTGGTGGCGGAGGGATAACTATTTGGGGTAATTAGTTTTGGTTGTCTTGTTTTATGACTGGAAGGCAAATGGTTGTAATTATTATGCAATCGTTTTGTTTTGAAATTGGTATAGTGTGGACCATTGGAGAGCAAATGATTTTTGTTTATGTATGTATATATGACAGGTTGTTTATTTTATGAGTTAGATACGTTGGGATTTTGAGTTTTCCTTAATGTGATGAGTTGTTATGGAATTTGGAAATTTTCAAATTGACATGTATGAATTATTGCGTTTTGACTTGGGAATGTGATGGTTGGAGAGCCTTATTTTGACTTAGGGATTGTTTACTATGTTAAATAAGTTGTGTTTGGTTGAAATTGATTTAGAATGGGTGGAAGATAGAGTTGGTTGTGGAAGATGGGTATTTTGAGGGTCGTTATGATTAGTTAGAATATTGCGAGGGTAGAATTATACCAGTCAGTATGTTCGGTTTGGTTGATATTGGCTTATGTTAAAGGTATAAGTTTAATTTATTGCAGTGGAGGCATCTTGGGAGAGCAAGAGGGTTGTGTCTTGTAGTGACAGAAGTAGTGTTGTAGTTGTTGTCAGATGCATGTAGATTGGTGTGGGTAGTGAGCCTATCATGGACCTCATCAGTCTTCGGTGTAGTGTGGTTATATGTGATTTTCGTTGGTGATGTATATTGTTCTGCGAAGGGGAATTGGGGGTTTTCGCCTCAAGAGTCCACTTCAGACTTAAAAGGGTGTGGGAGAGGTTGTAGAACCCCATATAGGGGTGTTCAATGTTGGAGTATTATTGTTTTGGTGCTAAGTGCGGAGAGTGGTTGAACAGATAAAGTGTGAGTCTAATGGGTCAGTGTAGGGTAAGGTGTTGTTATCATACCAAGAAGTGGGTTAGATGAATCAATGTCCTTAGTACACCTTTAAGAATTCGTTATCAGGTTATTGGGAGTTGATAGTGTGGGTGTTTGGGGTAGTTAAGAGTGGTTGGCATAGAGTGACTTGAGTTTCTTTTATAGAAAGTTATTATTAGTCTACTGGGGGTAGTTAGTTTTGTTTTATGGTGGTTGCTTTTAATTATGGATTCACTTTTGTTTTGGATTGGTGGTATACGGAAGTGTGTTGATGTGGTTTGTTGCATGTTTCCTATACTAAAGGTAGGGTTCATTTTGCAACTTTTATCCTCGGAATAGGTGTATTTTGTATTTGTGTAGTGAGGGTTGTGAACCCGAGATGTTGATCCCTTGTTTGATTAGATTTGGGAGATATGGTAGTTGTACTAAGGTCGCTCATTTCATATGTATACTTTGAGTTCGGTGGTAGTGAGGCGTTAAGAGAGTTATTGGGAAGTCTTGGAAGTAATTATAGAGCCAAGTATGTGTTAGGGTGACCCTTTGTCCTGGGTTGACAGGATCCTTTAGAAGTTCAAGATTGAGTGCAAGTAGCTTTCTTTGGCTTGGTTGAGTTATCCTTTCTTTATAAGAGCGTATGGACAATTTGTTAGTATTTGAGCTGTTTAGACCCCTTCATGATTAGTTAAGTTTGGGAAATGTGAATTTTGGGCTCACGAGGTGAAATTCTGAGAGTTGTTGGATTTGAGGGAAGGTAGTGAGCCAAGGTAGTAGATGGTAAGGGGTTAAAGTGTGTTGTTAACGAGGAAAGTCAAGGTAGTGATCGATACCTTGGGTAGAAATTCAGCACAGGGCATAGTGAGTGTAGTCCTTTCTTGGTATTCTCGTGATATGGGTGAGTTAATCCATAGGTGTTTTTAATCTTGTGTATATCATGAGATCATTTGTTTAGAGTGTTATCCGGGTATACGTTTCGATCAGTGTTATTAGTCCCTAGGTGGGGACGATTGCAGCTTGTTTTACTAGAAAGGGTGTAGTCATAGGTGGTCGGTGGATGTCATAGTTTGTGGTAATGGAATGTAATTTTTGGGTGATTTTTTGTTCTTGTTTAACTTCTTGTTGTCATGTGTTGATGTGTTCTATTTCTATGTCGTAACAGGATTACCATTCTCTTTTTGAAATGATTGTGTCACTGGTCGGGTGATGGTTGGGAGCATTATCAATTGAAGTCTTTTGGAAGGGAAATTGGGAACTAAAACTTTTCTTGTTGGAAATTTGGTTGTTTTAAATTAGTAGTGGGTTTGTGTAATGCACCTAGGTAAAAAGGAGATTTTGAATTTTGTGTGGGTGGGTAACCCGGCGTTGGTTTCGGGAGTTGTCTTGCAGATGTTGTGGTTTGGGTCTTGGCATAACAGTGGTGCTGTTTTTATGGCAAACAAACAAGCAAGAACAAAAGTTTATGATTGGTGCTAGGCAAGGTTTTATTCTCTTTTGTGTGTGGTTGTATTCCTCGGCGCAGTTGGGTTATTGTGGGTTAGAATTTCGCCATTTGAGAGGTTTTTCTTTGGGAATATCTATATTGTCATGTGAAGGAAAAGATAAAGATTTTGGGTGAATAGAGCATTCAGGGTGGTTTTATGAGTTGAGGTGCTTTTGGATTCAAAATAACTGAGTGTGATGTGCGTTTGAATTTCCTTGCTTGAATTGTTATTGGTACCTTGTTATGTGTTAGTGTCGTAAGTAATTTTGATGAGTTTCCTTGTGTGTTTATAGCTCGAATTTCATTTTATTTTATTGCATTACTATTGAGAAGGAGGTGGTCATGGTTTAGTAGCTTGTGGTGTTGTGGCTTTTGGGGAGTATTGTTGTGGTTGTGATTGTGCATGTGGGTGTTATGACGTTATTTAAATTTTAGAGACGAAATTCCTTAAGGGGAAAGTTTATAACGATTCTAGTTTAGACCCGACTAGTTTATAGTTTTGGATCTAGGATTCCTATTCTTGAATGGTTATTCATATCTTTATTCATTCTATTCCTTGTTGAGTTTGGTTGTTGGAGTGTCGTAGTTGTGTTTGGAACAGGTTGGGAGTTACTTTTTCAAAAGAGTTGATGCCTAGAATTTGGGTAGTTCGCTCACGCAACCTTACTTGTGCTCGAGCAGTTAGCTTCTGTTTACAAAACTTCTAGGAGGGTGTCATTGTGCACTCAAGCGGTAACTTTGTTTGCTCGAGCGGTCTCACTCATTGTATCTATTCGCTCTAGCAGTGTTTTGGTCGCTCGAGCGGTTTGCGCATATATCAATTCGTAAAAGTCATTTTTTGGATCATTTTTTCATTTTTTTTTTCTCTCTCTCTCTCTCTCTCTCTCTAAAACTCACCTGTAAACCTCAAATACACCCTCACCCTTGATCTCTACACCTTTGCCCTTTCGAGAAAAGATAGGTTACATTGAGAGCTTTGTTTTACTCTGAGAAGTTTGTGTTTTTATCGACGTTGAGTTTTGGGGCTTTCTTCTCTTCCGGAGTTGAGGTAGGGATTTTCTTAACCGGTTGCATGTTGTTTAGCTTCGTTATCTGTTATTCTTGTTAGTTATGGGTTTCCAAAAAACTAGTTTTGGATATGTATTTATTCATGTACAAATTTGGGAAGAAAGACATGTTTTCGGTTATGGTTTGGGAGTGGTAACCTAGTGGTTGTGGTGTTATGAGTTTTTTTAAAAAAATTGGGTTTTAAAGGGTTTCTCAAAAGTTAATCAAAAACTAGGGCTTGGGGTGTTCTTTTGATGGAAAAAAGAAGAAATTGGAATGGTTGTAGGATTTTAATTGAAATGAGGTTTGGTTGAGAAATATTTGAATTAGTGGAAAAATACCGAGTATTATTTACTCTTTTGAAATAGTGGTTTCGTTTGAAATGATATGAACAGTTTTGGAAAAATTGTATATTTTCAATTGAGATTTACAAGATTTGTATAAATCACAAGATTCGAAAGGAGTGTGAATGTTGTTTGCAAATCATGAGATTTTGTATAAATCATTAGGATTTCGATTTGGTTGTGATTTTGGAATATTATTATTGTTGTTGTGTTTTAATTAGAGATAATTGTTTTTGGCAACCAATGGAGGGTTGCATTGATTGTTGTAGAAACTGAACATGGATTAGGGAATGGAAATGTTTATAAATCATACATCGCATTGTGTATATCATGGATTTGTAACAGGGGAATTCAATGTTGTGGAAAAACTATTGTTGTTTTGAGATACATGTATCGTATTAGTGAAAGGGTAAATAAAATGGTGAAGCTATAAGGGGGTGTTAAAGCAGAATTAAGTTGGCCTGAGTGTCCAAGGTGTAAGACCTAAAACCCGCACGCTAGGTGCCGAGCCTTCCTATTAGTACTAGTAAAAATGATATTGTGACTTGTATGGTTATTATTACGAACACTAGCCCTAGAGATTTATTCGTTATATTTACCACTTGATAGTTTTGAAAGAATATTGTTGATTTGGAAAGATGTTTTGGAAATCTTGCATTACATTGTTTCAAAGAGAGAAAATACATGTTTTATCATATCATTTCACGTGCATTCATTTTATGACCTTGTTAAGCTTCATACATGTAATAACCCGACCCTCATATCTGTTTCTGGCATACTTTAGGTTCCTAATTCTGTGCATTTAAATGCTCAATGTGAAATTTTATGTGAAATTAGTTGGAGCCAATGGATCTTATGGGTTGAGATCTATATCTGTTTGAAAAGAAAAGTATTTGTCTTAATTCAAGTGTTTGGATCAGAAATTGAGGGCCTTAGAGGCTTGATAATCTGAAATTGATTTTACATTTGAGATCAACATAATTTTTAAGTAATAATGAGCACTTTTGTGGAAATTTGATTTAGGATCATTAAACTGATAACATTTTGTCCTATTCAAATATATATATATATATATATATATGAGCCTCTTTCACTATTGGATTTAGAACCTTATACAAAAATCCCCTGGGAAAAAGGAAAGAAGAAGGTTTGAGAGAAAGGCTCAAGAGGAGAGCTTCATGCTCCAAGGAAGTTGGAATTGAGAGGAATTTAGGAGAAACAAGCTCAAGGAAAATTTAATTCATCTTGTGTATCTTGGAGTTGGGTAAGAATTTCCTTTTGATTCATGTCACTTAGGATTTGTAATTGTGGTCTTGTGTGTATGCATGTGGTTAATTGGCAAGGTAGTCTTATCCTTGATTGTTAAACTGAATTTGGATCGCCTAGGGAGGAATTACATTCTATTTCTTCTATTATTAAGCTTGAATTCATCTTTATGATCAAATGGTTATATATGTGTGTGTGTGTGTGTGTGAAGAAGTTGGGATAATATGTAATTGGGTTATATTATGAGTTAAGAATTAAAGATCCAATTCATGTTGAGATTGTTGTATGTTGGTAATGACTTTTGTACGTGATTCTTTTTGAACATATTCTAGCAAGTAAAGGATCCATTTTCAGCCTTGTAAAAGCCTACCAAGAGTTGAGTTTTTGTTGATTTTCGAATAGAATTTTGCAGAATCGTTGGACGTGCAGGAGTCACTGCCGCACGTACGGGAAATGGTGCAAATTTGTTCTTTGGCTACTGTCTAAAAGGCACATGTGGGCTTCACTGCCACACGTGCGGCCCAAGTTGAAAAAGTTTGTCTGCTCCGTTTGGCGTGTTCGACCATCGGACATTATTAAAATAATTATTTGATACCCTTTAAGTGTTCGTAAATTCATTTGAATGAAACGAATCCAAAACTAAGTTAAAAAGGGAAATGAACTAATACTTGAAATATGTGTATGTAGGGCACATACCGGGAGTGTCTGCCACTCCACCACAGCACTGTGAGTAATAGTACGCCATACGTACATTTTACTTACTATTAATGACCGTTGTTACTAATGCCTTGTTCCTCGCAAGTCATTACACTAACATTATGTCGGTTGGAAATCGGTGTGAACGTTGAAAGAAGTGTTTACATCGGTATGGCTTTGGAATCATTATGTTTTATTTATTACGAAAATTAAACCTCTATTATCTATAAGCAAACTATGGCGTTTTATGTTCATCCTTGAACAATGAAATCTGTGTGAATTTAAGATCATTCTGGTATGCTATTCATGAACCTGAGATTATTCTGTTGTGTTATACATGGACCCAAGGTCGTTCAGAACCTATGAGATGAATTCTACAGGCTAACATCATTATGCGACTCACGTTAGAATGTGAATTGTTCTGTCTCCATGAATAGTATTGAAATGACACATATGTTTTCTGTAAATAATTATTATTAATGCTCTGTAAATAACTATCATTAATGCTCCGTTATACACATGACGACCATGTCAACTTGTAAGAAATCATAGAGGGAAATTCATGTGTACTATTGTGAACAGTATTACTATGAATCCGGGGTTATTCTGTTCTGTTTATTCATTCCGTTTATGTATTCGGTTCTATTTATTCATTCCGTTTATGATATGACATGATATGAGTTGTTCAGTCTATAAGACCTATGGATTTTTTGTATGGAACAAAGTGCTGTACGGAACTAAGTACTGCAATGCGAGCCACCTCTAGAATCCGTGCGAGACACCTCTTGAATCCATACATATATGAACCAGGCTTAAAGCTGTTCTAGTATTTTTGGGCCAATGGCCATTCTGTTATTTCTGGGCTGATGGTCGTTCTGTATCCGTTAGGCCTATGGTCGTTCTGTATCTGTTGGGCCAATGGCCATTCTGTTACATCTGGGCCAATAGCCAATCTGTAAGATATGTTAGGCCTGAGGCCATTTTGTACATTACTGGACTTAAAGCCACTTTGTTAAGAAAACTGGGCCCATGGCCGTACTAGAAATAATTACAGAATGTAGTTAATCATATGCCTCTGTAGTTATATGCTTCATTATTCAAGTTAACCATTACATTATTTATGTACTATTATTCACTGAGTTTCACTTTGTATTTTGTCTGTTTTTGTAGGTAATCAACTAGGAGGCCAGTCCTAACCCTTAAGGCTTGTCTCTTTTGTCAAGCTCTGTGTGTCCAGGCACTTAGCTGAAGTCGTGCATTTTGTAAAGTTTTGCTAGGTTTTTGGCTTACGCTTTAGTTGTCTTTCATTAATGTTTTTGTTATACGCCCAATTGTGTGGCTGGGTCTAAGTATGTGCCTGTATGTGACCGAGGCTCGGGTGTATGTTTTCTGTATATTATTTACTTAATGTGATGTTGGTGATCCTGGCTTAATGGTGGTAGCTCAATGGAATAGATTTTTGTTATCAGGTGCTTCCGTTCAGGCCCCATAGGTTACATGTGTTGAATTTATGTCTGTTTCTGAAGTGTTCATGCCCAAACTTTTAGGGGCGGGTTTGGGGCGTGACAAGTGGTATCAGAGCACGAGTTGCTATGTCACACACGAATCCATTGAGCCTTAGGATGTCTAGAAAAGACTTAGGCATCATGCATAACATTCCGAATGCAAATGGAAAGATTGATGGCAACGTTAAATGTACTCTGATAATGCTAACGATTGTAGTCCATGTCCATAGTATATTCTTTGTGCATATTGTGATTGATTATGATACAGGACATAATGAGCCTAAGATGGAAGATTCAGAGGGTTCTACCTCCGCATGGTTAGACAGAATGAAAAAGAAAATTATGGGATTAAGTTAACGGAGTTGCACAGCACAAGCGTAGTGAGGGCTTCAACTCATCGGTAAGACAATTTATATGCCAATGTGTACTATCGGTTGTTATATTTTTTTTTTGGGTTGGTAACTGCTTGTGGGAAATGATGGTAACGTAATTGTGCTTCTTAGCATTTGTTCAAATGAAGTGATTAAACTCTAAGTATGGAATATTCCTAAGACCAAAGAAAATATGTGATGCTCTAACTTTTATGATATAGTTATGTCTTCCTTGCCATAACCATGTTTAGATTTGTGATTTTGAGAAGTTACCGTGTTTAGATATTTTGACAAGATTTGTTTAGTACTGATTGTGTAAATCGATAAGCTATGCTGGAGAGTTGGTTATTGACCTTGAAACAGCATATAATTAATGTGATTTTGTGAACTGAGAACGTCTGATAAAAAAAAAAAACCGAGGGACTTAGTGATGGTGTTGGAGGAGTTTTGTTTATGTGCAATTGGGATATGATTGTGGAATCTATAATCTGAAATTTGAAATCTTTAATCTGTAAATTTGTAATTTGTTTTGTTTATGTATAATTTGTAATCCGTGATCGGGATTCCTTATAGGGAAGGGTTGAATGACATGAAGGACCTTACCTATATTACATGTCTGCTCACATGATACTTGTAAGAAGATGTAAGAAGATGGGTAGTTATTGACTACTTCGAGACCAAGATTTGACGATTGAAAATCTAACAACTTACCGTAAGAATTAAAACCCTACCTATGCCTATTCATGAGTTAAGATGGAGCAATCGTTTCTGTGATAATTTTTGTGTAGATATGCAAATGGTAGATAGTGTAAATAGTCAAATTAATCCTTATTTCGTATTTGAAGGCTGTAATGTAAACTGTTCCTTATGATATTGTGAACTCTGATAGAAACAAATGAAAATGGGAATATGCTATATTAATGTTTGATTAAGAATATGCACTGGGCATTTACCTCTTATTGCAGCCTAATACGGATTTGAATGATAGTCATTATGTGGTTAAGAATTGATTTACCATCGGATTGAACTGAATTTGTCAAGAATTCTAACTCTGATAGTGGTTGGTCAAGTCATTTTGTCGTTATACTATTGAATTTCTAGACATTACGGAACCCGGATGGATGTAATTACTGTGACCTGTGTATGTGGAATAACTAGATACTCTGTTTATGTGGATTAACTGAGCTAGGCGACGGATTTATAATTTTTGTACGGCTGTTTACTGAACCACTGTAATTATAAGTGTGAATACGAAACCATGGGGTTGATCTCATGTCTTACAGTAGAAAAAGAAAGAATCATCTGAATAATGGAATACTGAAATGATTGTGCTGTAACAAGAAGAAATGTTTATTAAGAGAAGATGCTACACCTTACGATTATGACCAATTAGCCAAGCATGACTTTGAATTTGCTTTCTGGCTTTGTTTTTGAGTGGCTCCCTTGCTCAAAATAATGGTTGTTATAGATGTCTTTGTTGTTCAGATTTGAACTTACGATGGCATGACCAGGTGTTTACAATGGTATGTCTGCATGAATTTACAACACTGTATGTTATTTGCTTTGGTATTACCGTAATTATTTGATTTGGAATATGTTTTGGAAATGTAGAATACTAAAAAAAATTGTGAAGCTAGCGACTACATGTTTACGCAACTTATTTCTGCCTGTTGGAATGATGTACACCTTGTTAAATAGGCAAGACCTTGTTGGAGAACTTTGATATCCAATTTCATTATGCATTATACGAGTTGAATTTAGCTACATAATTGATTTCTGTGACGATGATATATAGCTTTGGTTACTAGCTTATCTCTAAGTGACTTATAGTATGGGATTTACTAAGTAGTGAGATTTGCATATGAACTATTAATACCGGGTCAATCTGGGTATGAACATGGTAAAGAACATATTATGATCGAAATTAACATATCTTGTAGAATGTATGAATTTTGTGTCTAGAGAAACGGAATCTACTATATTTCTGTATTTAAGAATTGTATGTTCTGTATTTGGGAATTGACACTATAGAACTTATTCATAGGGGAATATTGTGATTATAGACCTTGCCTACTGAGGATTTTGTGCCTTAAATATCCTGCAATAAACTCTTGTAGTCTTATCTTACTTAACGCATGAACCTATGAAAGAAATATATGGAGTGGTTATTTTTATTTCTTCATTGAAACGACTAGTTGGATAAAGCTATGAAATGTTTGTTATGCTAAGAACTTTTGTATAACTATGATAAATATCAGATTACCTGTGAATTGTTCGAACTGAAAAATTATGTGAGCATCTATAATAGAATTGGACAATAATGTGAGACTGGGATCTCTAATATGTTACATGGTAAAACAAGTTTGAGGGACCAAACTTATTTAAGGAGGGGAGAGTGTAATAACCCGACCCTCATATCTGTTTCTGGCATACTTTCGGTTCCTAATTTTGTGCATTTAAATGCTCAATATGAAATTTTATGTGAAATTAGTTGGAGCCAATGGATCTTATGGGTTCAGATCTATATCTGTTTGAAAAGAAAAGTATCTGTCTCAATTCAAGTGTTTGGATCAGAAATTGAGGGCCTTAGAGGCTTGATAATCTGAAATTGATTTTGCATTTGAGATCAGCATAATTTTTAAGTAATAATGAGCACTTTTGTGGAAATTTGATTCGGGATCATTAAACTGATAACATTTTGTCCTATTCAAATATATATATATATATATATGTGAGCCTCTTTGACTATTGGATTTAGAACCTTATACAAAAATCCCCTGGGAGAAAGGAAAGAAGAGGGTTTGAGAGAAAGGCTCAAGAGGAGAGCTTCATTCTTCAACGAAGTTGGAATTGAGAGGAATTTAGGAGAAACAAGCTCAAGGAAAATTTAATTCATCTTGTGTAACCTTTGTCTTGGAGTTGGGTAAGAATTTCCTTTTGATTCATGTCACTTAGGATTTGTAATTGTGGTCTTGTGTGTATGCATGTGGTTAAATGGCAAGGTAGTCTTACCCTTGATTGTTAAACTCAATTTGGATCACCTAGGGAGGAATTAAATTCTATTTCTTCTATTATTAAGCTTGAATTCATCTTTATGATCAAATGGTTATATGTGTGTGTGTGTGTGAGGAAGTTGGGATAATATGTAATTGGGTTATATTATGAGTTAAGAATTAAAGATCCAATTCATATTGAGATTGTTGTATGTTGGTGTAGACGCGCCCGTTGGGGGCTTCACTCTACAGTTCGGACTCGATTTTTGTGTCACGGTTCTAAATCTGAACCAAAGAGTCCAACTCTGGCAAATCGTTTTGAGAAAAACTGATTTTTGAAAAGAAGTGCCAAACATGGACTGCTTTGCCAGATTACAGAGTCGCCACCTAAATATTTTTAAAATGGGAAATTTAGGAAACCCCGACTCGGTCAAGGCCACGTGTCCGTCATAACCAAAGTTGACTTGGCTCGGGAGCTTGGGTACGATCGGGAAGGTCACTATGAGCACCTCTCTCGCCCGGTTCAAGACCGCCTCTACTAACCGTGATATCCGATTTTGAAAACATTACGTGTTCTTATTCCTTATTAGCCTAGATTTACTATGTTATGCGACAAAGAAACAAGTATAGACCAAATCGCCTAAGTTGGAACAAAACATTACGTGTGTGTTTTGAAAAGTGATTTGCTACTCATAAGTAGGCTAAAATGCGTGTTTTGCCACTCTCAGCGGGCTTTTAAAAGACGTTTTGCCACTATCTAGTGGGCTTTAAAAAAACCTCACAGCTTTTAATGTGTTGTCCCAATTTAGGTAATTCAACCTCCATCCACAGCATTCATGCGTTATATCACATAAGCACTTATCCTCATGGTAAGCATGCTATCATGGCAACATTCACACACATGCGATATGCTAAAGCATAAAAGCTCACCTAGTACTCCAAAACAAGAAGCTTATTAGAAATCCATGCATGGACCTAAGCATCTTGAAATGTCTATTGCAACACATGCAAAGATATAATCTAGGCAGCTCGCTATCCTAAACATGGAATATGGAATGCTACAAATAACATGTATTCAATTTGGAATTGAAAGTACGATGCGCTTTGTATGATGTACCGAGCCCGATGCATGTAAACAAATGCATGAATGCACGCATGCATTGCATAAGGTATGCTAATTTAAAATGTTCTAATCTACCACCGAAAGCGGGTAAATAAAAGGGTTAGAAAGAAGCGGGGTTGGAAGACATGCATCACACTCACCCACACTTATTACATTTTTGCCCTCACTGAGGGACCTAATAAATAAATAATACAGACCGAAGAATAAATGAATGAATAAATTATTACAAATTTCTAAGTGCTGAAATTAAATTAAACAGATAAAATAAATGGAGCCTCACCGCCTAATGCGCTGAATGATGCATGCTCGTCGCGACCGCCTCGAAAACCTATGCCATGGCATTGCATGCTTTTACCGCCCCGCCTCCAAAAATTCCAAAAATTCTGGGATACCTCCCAAGTGGTCTGAAATGCCTCACCGGCTAGACAGTGTAGTCATCGGCTCCTTCCAGTGGCCATCGGCTGATCTTGATGATTATCGGCACAAAAGTAGTGCCGGTCGGCACTATTTTATGCCGGTCGGCAGAAAATCCCTGCAGCAGACAGTAGACAGCAGCAGCAACAGACAGCAATGCATAGGCATGATTTTTGGGCAAATGTGAGCATGTCCAACACCTTCTATCATGTTTAGGGACTCAAGGGGGTGTGGCTCTTGGTTCTAGGGCTATCAATAGTGCATTTGATGCATGATAGCCTAAGGAATCAAGATTGCTCATTTTAATGTAAATATGCATGCAACACAACAAATGAAGGCTAAATCCCTATCATGTGGAGATCAAGGGCCTTAGTGACCAAGGATTGAGGTGAGTTACACCACTTGAAATGTGAACTCCCCTCAATCCTAGGCTTGGCTTGACAACCCCAAACCAAGCTATGAGATGCAAGTATGCAAGCAAGGCTCAAATGCAATGCAACCTATTATGTTAAGCATGCAAAGAGCTAAAGTATGTAGGACACAAATAGCAAGCAAGATGGGCCAATTAAACATGGAACTAACAAGCATACATTCAAGGCTACATTGACCAAGCAAGCAACAATCATGAAGTAAGCAAGCAACAATGGACTTAAGCCATAAAAGGCAGCCCTCAAGCTCCCAAAAACAAAGGGCAAAACAAGCCTCTCAACATGATCAAAATGCCTCACAAGCATGCTATTCAATGGGCCCAAGTCTAGGACACCAAAGAGAGTAATTTGACATCATTCATACAACCACTCATGGCATGCATTCAACAAACAAAACAGGTTTTAAGCATGTAGAATGACACCCAAATCCCCTCATGGCACCCTCAAAATACACTAATCATGGAAGCATGCACAATGCTCTTTTAAGGCATAAAAGACCCACATTCTAAGACATGAAGGAGAGGATAAATGGAGGTGTTTGAACATGAAATGGGGACTGAAATACCACCTATAATGATGCCAAATCATTAGATCAAAACAAGATAAACATGCTAAGACTTCATACAAACAAGGCCTACAAGCCAATATGCAAGACAACCACCTCAAGCACACCAAACATGGCAAAAACAAAGGGCTCACAGCCTCTAACATGGCAAAACAATGCTAGTATCTTCATGAAACTAAACCTAAACATGCAAAAATCATGGCCTCAAAACATGACACTCTTTTAGGCACAAGAGAGCATTTCAAAGGAAGTATGAGAAGCATGTTAGAGACTATAATTCCAACTAAAAACAGAGGTCAAACATGACCTAAAACAGTCCCAAAAGCCTTGAAATGAAGCCAAATGCAAACATGCACACATGCTATGCTATGAGCCAAAAACAAAGGCCAACCAAGGGACCAAAGGGAGAGGGTGTCTCTCCCTTAGATGAGGCTCGAAAATATCATCCTCACCACTGAAAACCCACTGGTTTTCAGTGGTGGGAAGATCCAAGAACACCAAAACAAGAAGGCCTAAGAAAAAGGCACCAAATAGGGCCAAACAAGGCTTAAAGTGATGAGGCTTAACTCAAACCAAAAAGACCTTAATGAAGGTTCAAGAACAAGTAAAAACAAGACTTTTTGTCTTAAACACAAACTCAAAATCACAAAGTAAAGAGGGTAGAAATAGATTGCAAGAATGGGGAATCTAAAGCAACAAGCTTACCCTTGAAGAACCAATGAAGAACAGTGGTCCAGCCCTCTCCAAGTGATCAAAACCAGTCCAAAGTCACTTCAAAACAAACCTCCAAGTCTTCCAATCTCGGAGCTAGGTGTAATAGTGTGTGTAATGGTGCAAAAGTGAGGTAAAACACACTATTTGGGGCTAAAACACACACACAAGAGGAGAGAGGGGAGATATAGGTATATATGGATATATATCGAGAATGTATGTATATTCTCTGGTTCTTGACCTAAAATCTCTAACCCTTGAGCCAAAGAGATGAATGGTGCTTATATAGGCAATATAAGGGCTCTAACTTAATGGCTAAGCAAGACCAAAAAGGTTCAAAGGGTGCAAGGGTTTCTAGCTTCCAAAGGAAGCCAAGACAAGCTTCTCCAAGAAGCTTGGCCAAGGGTTCAAGCTTCTAGAAGGTTCAAGGGGTTCAAAGGGCAAAGGGTGCAATGTTATGCACGGGGTGATGGTGTAATCCACCGCACAAATGCATGCACCATCCCGGGGTTCAGAGGGTCACCGTCGCCAAAACAATCACCGGCACAAAAGTGTGCCGGCGGCATCATAAAGTGCCGACGGCCAAGGATCAAGGTAAAAAGTGCCGATGGCCACTATGGATAGCCGGTGGAGGTGTGGGCAGCCGGTGGGTTCTAGGATGGCTAACAAGCCTTCCCTACCCTCAAATGCAACAGACACAAGTCTTGGTAGAAAACCAAGCACGAACAAACCGTTAAGAGATCCCGAGGCACGGCAATGGGACCTCCGGAACTCAAACGAACACAAACATGGATAATCACCGGTGTTCAAGCGGTGATGTCCAAGTCTTGAGGACGGTCAAAAATGGGGTGTCTCAGTTGCCCTCTTGTGTAACTCGAAGTCATAACAATGACGTGAGTGAATGTCAAAGCCCAGAGACGACCCATCTTTGACAAGGCCGAAGACTTGGACAAGCATACAAGGCAAACAAGATATGCGGCGAGGGCAAAATGCAAATCGAAAATGCAAGAAGCCTAGCATAACTTTATGATCATGCAAAGAAAGTCAGAATGAAGCACACATGCATGCTTATAAGCTAACATGCAAGAGTCTACACTACAACGTAGAAAGGATGTAAGAGAATTATGCAATTCTCAAAACGTCTCACTCGAGAGATACAATACTGGCGACTCGTCTGGTTTCACCGGCCTCAAATGAGCCGTACATACAATATCGCTCAAAAGAAAACAAACTTAACAGTATGACATCGTTAGCAAAATCCGTGACAATGCAATCGATAGCGGTCGTGACAACGTTCGTATATAGAAAAGTGTGATTGAACACATGTAAGTAAAGCAAAGCACGATACAATGCAATGTGTATAGTGAGATTGTAATTGAACACATGTAAGTAAAGCAAAGCACGATACAATGCAATGTGTAAAAGATGTAATTGAACACATGTCGAGAAAGCAAAGCACGATACAATGCAATGTGTATAAAAGGTAATTGAACACATGTCAAGAAGCAAAGCACGATACAATGCAATGTGTAAGGTAATTGAACACATGTCAAGAAGCAAAGCACGCATACAATGCAATGTGTATAAGGAGGTAATTGAACACATGTCAAGAAGCAAAGCACGATACAATGCAATGTGTATAAGGAGGTAATTGAACACATGTCAAGAAGCAAAGCACGATACAATGCAATGTGTATAAGGAGGTAATTGAACACATGTCAAGAAGCAAAGCACGATACAATGCAATGTGTATAAGGAGGTAATTGAACACATGTCAAGAAGCAAAGCACGATACAATGCAATGTGTATAAGGAGGTAATTGAACACATGTCAAGAAGCAAAGCACGATACAATGCAATGTGTATAAGGAGGTAATTGAAATTGAGCATATTAAAACATGATATTGAGATGCAACGTCTTTAACACAAGATGATTTGAAACAACTTCTTTCAAAATCACAAGATATAAAAGGATACGAGAAGGACATCCTTCACATGTTCCGAGCATCGCCACATAAGTCATGGCTTGAAATCAACTTGAAGATCCATTAACATTTCGTAAGTGCACTTTCCGCCGTTCTTGGGTGATGAAGGAGTCGACCGCTTGCCAAACCAGCACGAGCGCAGGAGGTGTTCTCGACTACGAAGGGAGGTTCTCGTATCCAACCCAAAGATTTCGCTTTACATTCCTTTTCATTAGTTGTTTAAGCACATTGCACCGCCAAGCGTGTTTTATGTTCTTTTGAAATTGCGAAGTTTTACAAAAACACATGAGCGAAAATGAAACAACTATTCGCGAAAAGGTATTGCATTTGTGTGCATCGCATCACAAGGCATCACATGACAATGTGAATGAAATTGAAACCGTTGTTTGAAAACGAGCATCGCATCGTAATAACCGGGTAGTGAACCAACTTACAACTCGATAAGCAAAACAAAGACTCGACAGACTAGCCAAGTGCGTACAACTTGATAGTCAAAGCGAAGACTTAAAGAGAGTGACATACAACTCGATAAGCAAACATACAACAACTCGATAAACAAATACGCGACTCGGCGGAATCAAATCAACGGAGAATCTTGGGCGTGGTGGAATTCCCAATATTCAAAGATAGAAGCTCGAAAAGAGGGAAAGACCATCGCCGGAAAACAAGGTCATCGCCGAGGAATGGTCATCGGCACATAATTTGGCCGGTCGGGAAAATTACGGCCGGTCGGCACTATATGATGCCGGTCGGCTGTAGACTGTCTGTACCAGCAGAATGTTGACATGTGTCCTCCACTCAATCTTATCCTCTTCAAAAGGGTCTCAGCTTCGTGGTTCTCTTCATTTCAACACTGATTTGCTCCAAATGGAAGCATTTCTTGCCCAAAATCTTGCAACTTGGATTAACAACTTGGATGGCTCGGAAAAGCTGAATTTCCGGGCTTTTGGCATAAACACACTATTCACTTTACGTCGTACTCCGCTGCATTTTCCATTCCTCCATGCCGCGGCACGATTTTGGAATCCGGTAACACATGTCTTTAGCTTTAGCGGGCAAGAAATGTGTCCTACCTTCGAAGACTTCCAAGCTTTAATGGAATCTGACCGCGACGAGGAGATTCTCCCTCAACTTCGTTTTGGCCATGCCCAAGCCTTAGGACAAATGTGTGGGCTCAATACCCGATGCTCGTTCTTTGATTTGTGACGGACATTAGATGTTCCGAGCTTGGTCTGTTTTTTCTGAGACCGGTGACCGTGGCGACCATCTCTGGCAAGGTTTTCAGCGGCACGCCCATTGTCTATGCATATTGTCCCATTTTCGTTCGTCTCCGACCGGAGGAGCCTGATTGAAGTTGCCCAAGGTTTGAAAGAGGGCAAGAGCCGCATTGCCATGGTCTGGCCGAGACTCTATTGGGCTTAGACGCCTTTTATCGTCGAGAGACGATCGATTAGCAGTCCACTATTACCGCAGTAATGTTTCCCACCCATCTTGCATTTTATATTTGCTCACATCACTCGCCCTCGTGCTCGATTTTTCTCACAAAACCCTTTTCACTTTTTTCTCTCATCGTACATCTCTCTATTCTTTATTCTCTCATTTTTCATCCCTCCCTGTGTGGTTAATGGATAAATTGAAGGTCGTGGACTCTTGTCACGCATACTGCTATTTCTTCTTAACGCTGGTTGACGCCTTGACGAGGGTTGGTGGTTTGAATGGATGTGTAGTTTGTCCTTGCTTGGCGGTGCCCTTGGCTCAATCTTCCGATGATGAGTTACGAGATGACCCGTCAGATCCAATTGATTGGCTTGACTCACTGTGTCTTCTACTTCCCCTTTCGTATCTTGCGCCAGTTTGGTCATGATCAGACCTGCCCACCGGAAGGGATAGAGTATCCGTTGCATTTCGATTCGGTGCACTATACCACAAAGATGGAGGACGAAGAACTCCTGCCCCCGCCTCCCACTTTCTTGCACTTTGTCGATGAGTGCTTGATTGGCTTAATGAAGAGGCACAGAAGGGCCCACTTTGGCGTCGAGGCTTCGACGGGGGCGCAGGACATTTGATTTGACCGCGTGCCGGATTTATTGCTTTATTAGTGCTTTCAAGTTTTCTTTATGAATGTAATAAAAAGCAACTTCAATTGTATGCAAGAGCAAGAGAGCTCTGTTTGAAATCAATGAAATTGAAGGTTGTGGTACTGAAAAATTTCCGTTTTGGTCTAGAAATGGTCCTAGTTGTAAAAAGATTTATTTGAACAAAGTCATCTTCATTAAAACTTTTCAAAACCATTTTCGATATGGATCAGAACTGGACACGCCTGAAATCTGTCACTGAGATGCACAACCCTGCATTCTGCAATTGGAAAATTGCCCCTAGTTTGAATAGTACCGCGGCGTTACATGGCAACGGAAAGTTGCCCCTAGTCTGAATAGCACTGCGCCGGAGATTGCGATGAATGCTGATGGACAAAGATGACTGAGATGATCAAATGGACAAAGTTGATCGGGGAAAAGTTTATGGTCAACTTCAGATGAAGTTGCCTCGTATCCCAATGATGGGAATCAAGCCTTACGTAGTTCGGGCTTGGGTTCACTCGATATTTTCACTCTCCTTTTGGCGCCTAACTTTTGCCAAGGCCGCCTTTATGGTTTTCAACCTTATGAGCTCGCTTTTATATTTTCTAAATTTTTTGTGCTCAATTTTGCCTAGGTCGCCTTTTCGGTTTTCGCCTAGCGAGCCTCTCAGGTGATATTTCTTCACTTGTCCATGTTGATCGGTTGGGAGAACTCTAGGCCATCTAGGTCCATCGTAACCACAGCTCCACCGACGATAGACTTGATGATATAGGGACCACCAATTGGGTCGAACTTGCCCTTGGGTCGTGGATGGGAGTTCGGTTGTCTTTGAGCACCAAATCTCCTTCCTTCAAATTCTCGACTTAACCTTCTTGTTAAAAGCCCGGCGATTCTGCCGATAACCTCGGACATGGTACAGTGCTTTCCCTTTCATCGAAGAGCATGAGTTCCTCGAACCTACTCACGCTAATCTGCCTCAACTATCCGACACTCACCAATACTGCAATGATGGAACCTCAATCTCGATTGTAGAACGGCCTCCATTCCGTAAACCGCTGAATAAGGGGTTGCTCCAAAGTTCTAATTGAAGTCCTAACGGCAACTTGTCCGCCCCCGATAGGTTTCTACCATTTTCGCGAGATGTGTTTAATGTTTTTGTTGGCGGCCTCAATCGCCTCCGTTGGTGCTGCGTCGATACGTGGACGACTTATGAAAAGCGACATTATACTTCTCCAACAAATCAATCACTTCCTTCTTGAAGTGAGAACCATTGTCCGAAATGATCTCATTCGGGACCCCATACCGGGCAGATAATGTTGTTTTCGATAAACTTCGCGACATGCAGCCTTCAACATCGCATAAGATCGGGCCTCGACCCACTTTGTGAAGTAATCTATTGCTACCAGATATATTCATGTCCATTTGACCCTTTCGAGTAATGCTCCAATCACGCCGATTCCCCAAACCGAGAACGGCCATGGCGATGTCATGTTGTATAACTTTGATGGCGGGATGTTCATGCGGTTCGCGTGAATCGCATTTGTGGCATCGCCAAAAACCGATACAATCTTCCTCCATGGTAGACCAAGAGTAGCCTTGTCCGAGGATCTTCGTGCCAACATCACCCCATTTACATGTGCACCACATTCTCCTCCATGGATGGCCTCCATCAGCGCTTTGATTCTTGACTTCCACACATAGCTTGTGCATTCCCGGATGACCTCTTTTGTATAATTTACCCCGCAGATGATAAACCCCATTCTTCTAATTGCCCTTTATCCTTGGCATTTGCCCCTAGTGGATATGTCTCCTTCTCCAAGAAGTTCCATATGTCGTAATACCAAGGGTTGTTATCTTGCACTTCTTCTATGGCGTAGATTGACTCATATGTCGCAAACTTTTGATCAATGATTATTGGACGATCCCATTCTCGACGGATGTCTATCATAGAAGATAGAGTTGCTAGTGAATCTGCGAACTGTTGTTCTCTCTTACTAGGTGAGTGAAACTTAGCTTTTCAAACCGAGGAACTAACAAGTCCGTGGTCGGTGGTAAATTATCATCTTTTCCTCCTTGACTTTCCAGTCTCTTTCGCCGAGACACAACTAAGTTCGAATCGATAACGTCCAAACGCCTTGCCCCTAGTTCTAGGGCAGCCTGCATCGCAATGCATGCCTCGTACTCGCCTCATTGTTCAAACTTTGAACCGAGCTTGAATGCTAAGGGATACGGAGTCGCCAGCGCTATCAACAACACTCCTATCCCCATATTGATTTGACGCCAAAGTACATCGCCCAAGTTTCATCTTCGATGTGCGTAATATCTTCATCTCGAATAGGTACTCAATCGCTTCATCCCTTCAACCGGTGGTCGGCAAGGAACTCGCCATCGCTTCTTCCTTTTTACAGACTTGCGTCACATACTTGAGATCAAATTCGAGAGCAACAAAGAACCAACGAGCTAGCCTACCCGTAAGTCTTTGGTTTCTCAAAAAGATATTTGATGGGATCAAGTCGTGAAACCAACATTCTGAGTGAGCTAACAAGTAGTGCCGCAGCCTTCCTAGTAGCCCATACCAAGGCTAGACAAGCCCTCTCCAGTGTAGCGGTCTCGTAATCCAAAGATCTTCTTGCTCGGATAGTAGATGGCCCTTTCCACTTTATCTTCCGACTCTTGTGCGAAAGCATACACCATTGTGGTCTCATACAATATCAACGGTTTCCGCTTTGGTGGTGACAATACGGGCGGATTCTCAGAATACTCTTTAACTGTTCAAACGCAGCCCATCCCAATGGAACTTCCTTTCTTCAAGAGACCAAAAAGTGGTTCACAAGTCAAGGTTAGTTTAGAGATAAACCGTCTTATGAATTGCACTTTACCCGTAAAGCCTCGCACCTCCTTTTCACCATTGGTGGTGGCATTTCTAAGATGGCCTTGATTTTGGAAGGGTCGACCGATGCCCCTTTGTGTAATCGAATCCCAAAGATTTTTCCCATTTGTAACACCAACGACATTTCATGATTCAACCGCAAATTCTCTCGATCCTTTGAAAAACTTTTGCAAGGCGGTGTAGTGGCCCTCTCTTTCTTTGGACTTGACAATCATGTCGTCCACATACACCTCGACCTCTTTATGGATCATATCATGTAATATCGTGGTTGCGCTGATATGTAGATTCTTCAACCCAAACGGCATTACTCTATAACAATATGTACCCACGGGTGGTAAAAGCTTCTCCGGTCTTCGGTGCCATCACTATCTCGATTATAACAAAGCCATCCATGAACGAAAGCAAAGCATGCCCCGTGAAATCTACCAACTCGTCAATATGTGGCAAGGGAAAGTCATCCTTCGGACTGGCTCTGTTCAAATCCCTGAAATCCACACATACCCGGATTCTGCCATCCTTCTTCGGCACTGGAACAATGTTGGCCAACCAAGTTGGGTATTCGGATACCAACAGAAGCTGCGCTAATCTGGTGACCTCTTCCTTGATCTTAATGGCCCAATCCTTGAGCTTGCCTCGGGTCAAGAGGGATCCGGTCGTACAATCTCAGGATCGATTCCAGGCATGTCTTCGTAGGACCACGCGAAAACATCATTGAAATCTTTTAACAAAGCGACTAGGCGCCCGCGTTCCTCTGAGGACAAGGTGGACCCGACCTGGACCAGCCGCGGGTCCTTCTCAGTACCAATATTCACAGTGTTGATTTCATCAATTAAAGGTTTAACAAACCTCTCTTGCTCTTGTTCAATTAGTCGTTGTAAAACCGGAGGAATTTCGTCCTCGCTGCTTTCATCAAAATTTTGAAAGTCCCGATTTAAGCAATAAACCAAAGGCACAAAATACGAAACCACTTACCTCATTCTCATTAGATACTTCCAAACCGCGATTCTTTAACAGACTCAAAAGAGAAAGAAAAGACGACCGACAGATCATATCCGGTTATCACCCCCAGAATACCAGACTCGCTGAACTCGATTCCGACTCACAAGACTCGGTGGAATCAGATTCCGCCACTACCGATCCGGCAGCCGAAATCCTCCTCGTCTTGCCAGTGAGGGAGGGTGCGATGGATGCATCCAAAATAGCCGATTGTAGGCCCTTTCATCTCCGATCATGGACACCGAGGAGTCATCCCCTGCACAACCGGGTCGATCAAAGGATCGAAAGTAGACACGCCCCCCCATTTCGCACTCTGGTCCGCAGACTCAATTCCTTGCTATGTTCCAAGTCTACTTCACAACATCATCCCCAGATAATCGCAAGTCGAAGAAAATTTCAACTTTATTTATCCATGGCTCCGGAAAACCACGAATGGAAAGTCTTCTTCCGGATGGGCCGGTGCATCAATTCAAAAGGTTTCCCCATCTTTTTGCTTTGGCTCTTCGCCATCTCTTTTCCTCTTCTTACCCAATCTTCCTTGGTGGGCATGTAACCTAAGCCAAGGTGTGAGGGTTGTGTGGCACTTCGCCAACGCTATGATGCCTTTACGGCCGCTCTTCCCTAATCCCATCCCGGATGTATTGGAGTTTATTCATGAGGTATCTTGGCGCTAACATATATCCCTTCATTAAGCGCCATGACGCTCAGACTACTTGACCGCTAGGGTAAATCCGATATAAACACATCTTCCATCCCATGCTCAATCTCTAGAACGGGGTAGACACCTCCGGTGGATGGATCGATGAATTACCGAAACAATGGCTACTCCTTCCCATAGGGGTATTTCACCATTTGATGCAAAGTGGATGATATCTTGCTTTTACGATGCCACGGCCGCCTAACAACAAATTGAAAGTTGCCGCACTTCCAAGACATGAAAATCTATCTCGTCCAACCTTAGTCGGATGTTAAGCGGTTCCCATCACTTCGGCTTGTGTTGTCATATGCCCCGATGACTGTTTGTTGGTACAAAGTCCGCGACTTTCGGACCAATCGCATAAAATTGTCTCGCAGGCGACGTTGATGGCGATCCATCAACAAGGACTACCGGTATCCATTTATCCACTCTACGGAGATGTAGAGTGGCTTGTTGTGATTTGTGCCCTCAGCGTAATTCTTTATCAAGAACGTCAACATCGGGCGGCTCCTCCCGGAAAGACTAGCCCCACTAGTGTTGTTTCTATTGAAAGCTTTGCCTTATCCATGGCCGATAAAATGCCTCCCTGCACTCGAGAAGCCATGTCCCCAAATAGAGATATCTGCTTGTATCTTTTTTCACTGTTTGAGTACGGCTTCCTCTTTTTCCTTCCTTCTCACCTCTGTCCTTCCCCGAGGCCTCTGGTTGATCCAAGTGCGGAGGTTTGAAATATCGCCCACTCCTTGTCATGTGGTCGACCTCTCCAAGGTACCAAGTATTGTCGGGTTGGTTGTTCCCCAATCCTCGAGACATAAGTCTTCATCTTCCCACCACATTCTCGGCGACAGACGGTATGACTGTTTGCACTCGCAACACTTTCCATCCATATACCCGCACATTTTCGGTTCGTTTCCACTCCCACATGGGCCTTTGCCTTCGATTCTCTAATCCTCAAAACTTGCTTTCTTCGCCATCTCTGTGCTCAAAATGTTCCAATCTCGGCGAAATTCTTGACGCGCCCGTGATATGTTCGCTCTTGACCTTTCACGATTTTCTCATTCCCATGAACTTTGAAATTCTTCTACTACATCGGGTTGGTCATCCAACCACCCGGTGGCTTCTACTGAATCTTCATGATCAAACCAAGCGATTGCCACATCCTCTGGGTATTGATCGTCATAAAATCGGAGGTTGGCGAAGTACTCCCCCATAGTCACTACATCATCTGTTCCCTGTTCTAGGCTATCTCCTTGAATCACACATAATTCTTCTTCTGTTGGCAATTCCACTCCGGGCCCATCTTGACCCATTGATGAAATGTAGTCACTCGGACTGTATGTTTTCCCGTTGCAACTCCCAGATTCCACAGACTCTGATTCAATAACCTGCTCCTTCTTTGGAATTCCCCTTTTATTGTTCTTGGTGGTCACCACCATTGGCTTAGGTTGGGTCGAGGAGATGTCCATCATGCACAAATCGATGGAAGGAACACCTCTGGCTTAGGCAGTGGGTAGGTGTGATGTAGATGCTAGGGTCGAGGACAGATGAATGAAATTGAGCCTTTTGGGTGGTGGAGGGTTGTGTATGGGGAGGGATTGGTAGTAACATTGGGTTTTTGAGGTAAGATTACCCCGTTATCGATAAGGTCTTGAATTTCATGGGTGTCGTGACCATGTAAACGCACAATATTTGGCCGTTATAGTTAGGAGGAAGTTTTTCCGTAGGGGCCTCGGCTCGGGGCTTCAGTGCCCTTTCTTGATCAACACCCCGAGCTTTGGATAGGGGCATATAGAGTGGAGCGAAAGTTGGTGTTTGGGTGGGTATTTGGTCGTTTAGGGTTGCTTGAAAATGGCGAACGCTATATTTCTTTGTGAGGGGTTGGTGGTGACCATGCTTACTTCTGGTTCTGCTTGATGTGCCACTCGGGCTGCATTGTTGCTTCGGTTGAATGTCCGCCGGTTGCTCCGGTCTTGATCAAACAGACGCTTCATCGCATCCTCAATCTGCATCCCCATATCATGCGATCTGCGAAGGTAGGGAAGGAACTACAATCATCTTCTTCATTAACCCGGTTGAAGATTGCGCACAATCATCCGGATTTGGTCTCGTCCGTGGGCCTTAAGGTCATCATCGATGCTTTCGCCTCCATCAGTTACTGAACTCAAAAACCCTCCTTAGGCTCTTGCCTAGTTGTCTCGAGATCACGGGTAGTGATCTCAATCTGTGTTGTATGAATCTTTGCGCGATAAAGGCCTCGGCCATTTCGTCCCAACTTATCTTAATGTCATCATCTAGCTTGGAATACCATGCGGATGCTACACTGACGTCCGACCAAACAGAGACAACCGGAGCCAGGCCCATCGGCCTTAGAACGTCCGAGAACGGTCTTAAGTGTACCATGGGGTCCGGACCCATCAAATCGATCAATATGAGGCATCTTGAATCGCATCAAGATAACCATCTTCAATATTGGGGATAGTCTTGACCCTTGAGATCTCTTGAATAACTTTTCAAGCTTGCTTAATTTGAGTGCGTGGGGTCACCTCGAACTCAAAGGAGAGTCGTAGATTGGTGGGTGTTTTGATAGCCGAGGTTGAATTTGAGGTAGGGTCGGAGGTGGGGTGGTCCCGAACATTGGCCGTCTCCGGCGTTAGGAACTCTGGTGGGGAGGAATCTTCTTTGTTCTCAATTGTCTCTGCTGTTCTCTTAAATCTTCTTTGCATTGCTTTCATACTCTCTTGAAGGTGGCGCACCATCTCCTCCAAAGGTCATATTATCCTTGGATTCTTGGTATAAATTCCTCTCAGGTGACACAAAACCTCGATCTCTAATGAGCACGGTGGGGTAGACAAAGCCCTCTTGTTGTCTTGATGCCCTCGCTTCTTGACTTTTTAGTGACCGGGGTAGCGAGTAGTACTTGGTTGTCCGTCTATCGATCCTCGATCGAAGGAGCCTCGACCCGGGTGCTTGGGGAATATCTATCGGATCGGTAGCAATTGTGCTCAACTACCTAATGAAAAGATAAATAAAACGTATAAATAAAACAATCGGACGGATAACGGCGAAAATAAATAAACACACAACACACGGTGGTATTTAAAAATTATAAGCGGTCGAATTTGAATACTTCAACCAGCGACATTGATCACGAACCATTGCCCCTAGGCACGAATCGATACCCTGAGACAACCGATTCCCAAAACAAATCGATACCCTTTAAACTTGCATGTCCCTGCAGAGTTACACTCTAAAGCACATAGCAATTAAATGAGAACCAAAACACCCCTATGTTTGGGTAGGGTTTCCCTGTCCTATTTTGTCGAGCTAGGGTTTCACTACGCTTTCAAACAACCTAAATCGTAAGCAACCCGTCCTAGTTTGGAATGGTCACTATGGATTCCGACTATGCAACTAGGTCGAATGGTCAGGGTGCCCCGGTTTGTGTTCTATCCTTATGGACATGCCTTGACAAGACAAGCCTCCAAAGAAAGAATAGCGGATGACCAACACGGTGTCCTAGGCGCACCAATGCACATGCAATGCAAAGAAACACGTAAGTGAAATCAAAACAGGATATCACGAGTTCGAGTCAAGCTCTCTAAAATCCCCAGTCGCCAGAATCAGGGGCTTCCTCCTGATTCGGACTCGATTTTTGTGTCACGGTTCTAAATCTGAACCAAAGAGTCCAACTCTGGCAAATCGTTTTGAGAAAAACTGATTTTTGAAAAGAAGTGCCAAACATGGCTTTGCGACATCTGTCGCCACCTAAATATTTTTTAAAATGGGAAATTTAGGAAACCACGACTCGTCTCGTCATAACCAAAGTTGACTTGGCTCGAGCTTGGGTACGATCGGGAAGGTCGACTATGAGCACCCCCTCTCTTGGTTAGACCGCCTCTACTAACCGTGATATCCGATTTTGAAAACATTACGTGTTCTTATTCCGTTATTAGCCTAGATTTACTATGTTATGCGGAAACAAGTATAGACCAAATCGCCTAAGTTGGAACAAAACATTACGTGTGTGTTTTGAAAAGTGATTTGCTACTCATAAGTAGGCTAAAATGCGAGTTTTGCCACTCTCAGCGGGCTTTAGAAAAGCGGTTTGCCACTATCTAGTGGGAAACTCAGTTTAATGTGTTGTCCCAATTTAGGTAATTCAACCTCCATCCACAAAGCATTCATGCGGTTATATCACATAAGCACTTATCCTCATGGTAAGCATGCTATCATGGCAACATTCACACACATGCGATATGCTAAAGCATAAAAGCTCACCTAGTACTCCAAGCCAAAACAAGCTTATTAGAAATCCATGCATGGACCTAAGCATCTTGAAATGTCTATTGCAACACATGCAAAGATGTAATCTAGGCCTCGGCTATCCTAAACATGGAATATGGAATGCTACAAATAACATGTATTCAATTTGGAATTGAAAGTACGATGCGGTTTGTATGATGTTGCATGTAAACAAATGCATGAATGCACGCATGCATTGCATAAGGTATGCTAATTTAAAATGTTCTAATCTACCAAGCGGGTAAATAAAAGGGTTAGAAAGAAGCGGGGTTGGAAGACATGCATCACACTCACCCACACTTATTACATTTTTGCCCTCACTCGGAGGGACCGAATAAATAAATAATCTGATGGAGAATAAATGAATGAATAAATTATTACAAATTTCTAAGTCTTCTGAAATTAAATTAAGCAGATAAAATAAATGGAGCCTCACCGCCTCGGAATGCGAATGATGCATGCTCGTCGCGACAAACCTATGCCATGGCATTGCAGCTTCTGTTTTTACTGTCCTGCCTCTCCAAAAATTCCCAAGATTCTGGAATACCTCCCAAGTGGTCTGAAATGCCTCACCGGCTAGGCAGTGTAGTCATCGGCTCCTTCCAGTGGCCATCGGCTGAACTTGGTGATTATCGGCACAAAAGTAGTGCCGGTCGGCACTATTTTATGCCGGTCGGCAGAAAATCCTAGAGACAAGCGACAATGCATAGGCATGGTTTTTGGGCAAATGTGAGCATGTCCAACACCTCCTATCATGTTTAGGGACTCAAGGGGGTGTGGCTCTTGGTTCTAGGGCTATCAATAGTGCATTTGATGCATGATAGCCTAAGGAATCAAGATTGCTCATTTAATGTAAATATGCATGCAACACAACAAATGAAGGCTAAATCCCTATCATGTGGAGATCAAGGGCCTTAGTGACCAAGGTTTGAGGGGAGTTACACCACTTGATATGTGAACTCCCTCAATCCTAACTTGACAACCCCAAACCAAGCTATGAGTAGCAATTATGCAAGCAAGGCTCAAATTCAATGCAACTTACTATGTTAAGCATGCAAAGAGCTAAAGTATGTAGGACACAAATAGCAAGCAAGATGGGCCGATTAAACATGGAACTAACAAGCATACATTCAAGGCTACATTGACCAAGCAAGCAACAATCATGAAGTAAGCATGCAACAATGGACTTAAGCCATAAAAGGCAGCCCTCAAGCTCCCAAAAACAGTGGCAAAACAAGCCTCTCAACATGATCCAAAATGCCTCACAAGCATGCTATTCAATGGGCCCAAGTCTAGGACACCAAAGAGAGTAATTTGACATCATTCATACAACCACTCATGGCATGCATTCAACAAACAAAAACAGGTTTTAAGCATGTAGAATGACACCCAAATCCCCTCATGGCACCCTCAAAAATACACTAATCATGGAAGCATGCACAATGCTCTTTTAAGGCATAAAAGACCCACATTCTAAGACATGAAGGAGAGGATAAATGGAGGTGTTTGAACATGAAATGGGGACTGAAATACCACCTATAATGATGCCAAATCATTAGATCAAAACAAGATAAACATGCTAAGACTTCATACAAACAAGGCCTACAAGCCAATATGCAAGACAACCACCTCAAGCACACCAAACATGGCCAAAACAGTGGCTCACAGCCCTCTAACATGGCAAAACAATGCTAGTATCTTCATGAAACTAAACCTAAACATGCAAAAATCATGGCCTCAAAACATGACACTCTTTTAGGCACAAGAGAGCATTTCAAAGGAAGTATGAGAAGCATGTTAGAGACTATAATTCCAACTAAAAACAGAGGTCAAACATGACCTAAAACAGTCCCAAAAGCCTTGAAATGAAGCCAAATGCAAACATGCACACATGCTATGCTATGAGCCAAAACAAAGGCCAACCAAGGGACCAAAGGGAGAGGTGTCTCTCCCTTAGATGAGGCTCGAAAATATCATCCTCACCACTGAAAACCCACTGGTTTTCAGTGGTGAAAGATCCAAGAACACCAAAACAAGAAGGCCAAAGAATAAGGCACCAACTAGGGCCAAACAAGGCTTAAAGTGATGAGGCTGAACTCAAACCAAAAGAAGACCTTAATGAAGGTTCAAGAACAAGTAAAAACAAGACTTTTTGTCTTAAACACAAACTCAAAATCACAAAGTAAAGAGGGTAGAAATAGATTGCAAGAATGGGGAATCTAAAGCAACAAGCTTACCCTTGAAGAACCAATGAAGAACATTGGTCCAGCCTCTCCAAGTGATCAAAACCAGTCCAAAGTCACTCAAAACAAACCTCCAAGTCTTCCAATCTCGGAGCTAGGTGTAATAGTGTGTGTAATGGTGCAAAAGTGAGGTAAAACACACTATTTGGGGCTTAAAACACACACACAAGAGGAGAGGAGGGGAGATATAGGTATATATGGATATATATCAGAGAATGTATGTATATTCTCTGGTTCTTGACCTAAAATCTCTAACCCTTGAGCCAAAGAGATGAATGGTGCTTATATAGGCAATATAAGGGCTCTAACTTAATGGCTAAGCAAGACCAAAAAGGTTCAAAGGGTGCAAAGGGTTTCTAGCTTCAAAGGAAGCCAAGGCAAAAAGCTTCTCCAAGAAGCTTGGCCAAGGGTTCAAGCTTCTAGAAGGTGCAAGGGGGTTCAAAAGGGCAAAGGGTGCAATGTTATGCAGGGGGGGGGGGTGATGGTGTAATCCAGCTGGCACAACTGGCATGCACTATCCCAGAGGGTCACCGGCACAAAAGTGTGCCGGCATCATAAAGTGCCGATCGGCAAGGATCAAGGTAAAAAGTGCCGATGGCCACTATGGATAGCCGGTGGAGGTGTGGGGCAAATTTGGGTTCTAGGGATGGCTAACAAGCCTTCCCCTACCCTCAAATACAAGCAGACACAAGTCTTGGTAGAAAACCAAGCCTGGAACAAACCGTTAAGAGATCACGAGGCACGGCCTTGATCGGGACCTCCGGGAACTCAAAACGAACACAAACATGGATAATCACCGGGTGTTCAAGCGGTGATGTCCAAGTCTTGAGGACGGTCAAAAATGGGGTGTCTACAGTTGGTAATGACTTTTGTACATGATTCTTTTTGAACATATTCTAGCAAGTAAAGGATCCATTTTCAGCCTCGTAAAAGCCTACCAAGAGTTGCGTTTTTGTTGATTTTCGGACAGAATTTTGCAGAATCGCCGCATGTGCGAGAGTCACTGCCGCACATACGGGAAATGGTGCAAATTTGTGCTTTGGCTACTGTCTAAAAGTCATGTGCGCGCTTCATTGTTGCACGTGTGGGACCAACCGCCGCATGTGCGAGGCTCACAGCCGCACATGCGGCCTAAGCTGAAAAAGTTTGTCTGCTCCGTTTTGCATGTTCGTCCCTCGGATATTATTAAAATAATTATTTGATACCCTTAAAGTGTTCGTAAATTCATTTGAATGAAACGAATCCAAAACTAAGTTAAAAATGGAAATGAACTAATACTTGAAATATGTGTATGTAGGGCACATACCAGGAGTGTCTGCCACTCCACCATAGCACTGTGAGTGATAGTACGCCATACGTACATTTCACTTACTATTAATGACCGTTGTTACTAACGCTTTGTTCCTCGCAAGTGATTACACTAACATTATGTTGGTTAGAAATCGGTGTGAACGTTGAAAGAAGTGTTTACATCGGTATGGCTTTGGAATCATTCTGTTTTGTTTATAACGAAAATTAAACCTCTATTATCTATAAGCAAACTATGTCGTTTTATATTCATCCTTGAACGATGAAATCTGCATGAATTTAAGATCATTCTGGTATGCTATTCATGAACCTGAGATTATTCTGTTGTGTTATACATGGACCCAAGGTCGTTCAGAACCTATGAGATGAATACTACAGGCTAACATCATTATGCGACTCACGTTAGAATGTGAATTGTTCTGTCTCCATGAATAGTATTGAAATGACACATGTTTTCTGTAAATAATTATTATTAATACTCTGTAAATAACTATCATTAATGCTCCGTTATACGCAAGACGACCATGTCAACTTGTGAGAAATCATAGAGGGAAATTCTTGTGTACCATTGTGAACAGTATTACTATGAATCCGAGGTTATTCTGTTCTGTTTATTCGTTCCGTTTATGTATTCGGTTCTATTTATTCGTTCCATTTGTGATATGACATGATATGAGTTGTTCGGTCTTTAAGACCTACGGATTTCTGGTATGGAACAAAGTGCTGTACGGAACTAAGTGCTGCAATGCGAGTCACCTCTAGAATCCGTGCAAGACACCTCTTGAATCCATAAATATATGAACCAGGCTTAAAGCCGTTCTGCTATTTCTGGGCCGATGGCTGTTCTGTATCCGTTAGGCCTACGGCCGTTCTGTATCTGTTGGGCCAATGGCCATTCTGTTACATCTGGGCCAATAGCCAATCTGTAAGATATGTTAGGCCTGAGGCCGTTCTGTACATTACTGGACTTAAAGCCACTCTGTTAAGAAAACTGGGGCCATGGCCATACTGGAAATAATTACAGAGTGTAGTTAATCATATGCCTCTACAGTTATATGCTTCATTATTCAAGTTAACCATTACCTTATTTACGTACTAGTATTCACTGAGTTTCACTTTGTATTTTGTCTTTTTCTATAGGTAATCAACCAGGAGGCCAGTCCTAACCCTTAAGGCTTGTCTCTCTTGTCAACCTCTGTGTGTCCAGGCACTTAGCTAAAGCCGTGCATTTTGTAAAGTTTTGCTAGGTTTTTGGCTTACACTTTGGTTGTCTTTCATTAATGTTTTTGTTATATGCCCAATTGTGGGGCTAGGTCTAAGTATGTGCCTGTATGTTATCGAGGCTCGGGTGTATGTTTTCTATATATTATTTACTTAATGTGATGTTGGTGATCCTGGCTTAATAGTGGTAGCTCAATGGAATAGATTTTTGTTATCAGGTGCTTCCGTTCAGGCCCCATAGGTTACATGTGTCGGATTTATGTCTGTTTCTGAAGTGGTCATGCCCAAACTTTTAGGGGCGGATTTGGGGCGTGACAATACATGTCATTAAGTTTATTTCTACTAGGCCTTTTGCTCACCCTACGAGGGAAATCACTTTCAGGTGAATCGATGTGCCTCCGCCAAGGTGATGACTTGGGAGGATCTTGGAGCTTGAGGCTCATAGCTGTTGTTTTCTTTGGTTATTTGTTTGTAATTTAAACCACGGGCTTCTTTGTATTGAGTTATTATAATGCCTCAAAATAATAATAATATCCCATTTCACCATACACAGTAAATGACGACACATTTCCAAATGATTACCTTCCATTCATATAAATTGATTCTACAAAAGATGACATATGCAATTATACATTCATAAGCCCACATCATGAATCTATAGCATATGCAGAATATGAACAAAATGGAATAAAAGTAGAACAGATAATTAAATGCCAAAACGGCTACAACTCTCCAAGCAGCGCTTGGTTACATCAAAAGTGAGTTTCAACGCAATACAAATAAAGCCCTAGGCTTTTTACAAAATAATTACAACAAATCACAAAAGGAGGCCTTCAGCTCCAAGTCCTCCCAAGCTAAGTTCTTGGTGGAGGCGTATCAT